>CM029023.1:138645354-138794480 GCA_016801055.1 Panax notoginseng
ATAAGAATATAACTTTTTATTGTAAAAATATAATTTTTTTTAATACGAGAGACACATTATGCTCGTCCCTCACAATAACAATGTTTTAAAATAAAATATTATTTTATACATAATATACAAAAGAGTATGTTCAGTTACATGAAGCTACTAATTATTTTAACCCATAACATCAATTTATATCTATTTTTTATAATTATTCTTTTGTCCCCAAAATATCGTTTTTTTACCCAATACTTCAAATGTGCTTATATTTTCTTCTCACTAATAAATAATATAAAGATTATAAGAGAAATTCAAATTTAATTTGAGATATTTAAATTTAAAACTAATATAAAAACAATAAAATATATAAATAGTAGATTTTTTTTAAATATTATATATTTTTCAAATTAAAATAAAATTTAATTAACTTTCAATATAAAATTATATTTAATTAAATTAATTTCAAAAAAGAACTTAATTAATCAGTATTTTTTTAGTACTTTAAACAAATTAATTTCATATATTTTATATGAACTGGGCGATGACATTGGTCGTTGAAAACTCTCTCGACGCATTCGTCATTATCGGCATCGAGAGTAGTGCAGTTGAGTTTACCTCCCTCTTTCTCTCTCATCGGTTGCTAAAAGCGTTTGAAGATCCATCAATAGGTCAAGGCTAGCAAGAAATTATAGGTTTTCTTCAGAAATTGGATCAATTGATGGATCCTGTTATCTCACGGCAATTTCCGTCCGGTTAGGTGATTATTTTCGGGTGAGTTAATTATATATATATATATATATATATATATATGTATATGTATGTATCGTCCTGAATTGTATATGCAATTACTGTATTCGTTTGATTAAGTTTTGATAGGTTGATCTGTTTTTGTATAGGAATATGAATAAAATATGACTTTGATACTCTTTGATTGTTTTTAGATCTCAAAATAGTGAATGTTCCATTCTAAAATAGAGACTTGTGTGTAAGATATGTATATTTACTATTGGGGTGATACTTTGTTTACTTAATTGATGTGCAAGACAAATCCTATACACAACATATAGTTATACAGACACATGTATTAACCATGTATGTAGTTATATTGTCAATATTGATGCATTATTATTAGCATAATTTGGAAATGACTAAATATATAATTAACTGAGATTTTAGGTACTTTCAAGTTTCAATATGTAAAGTGTAATTGTTCTAGATTTTGAACATGGGAAATAAATATGCTCCCTCGATTCCAAAATTAGTGATACATTTCTAAGAATACGACTATAATTGTATGTTCTCAAATGTACTCGTGATGCTAGAAACGAAAGTATAAAAGTAATAGTACAAATTAGGAACATTATGTTGCAAAATAGAAATATATATCTCTTTTGGAATGAATTTATCTCTAATTTTGGAAAAGAGGGAGTAGTTACTGAGATTGTAATGTGATGGGGTATGCAACGAGTATCGAGGGGCTACTGTTTACCTCTGTTTTGTTTGTTCTTTTCCTACTTAGCTTGAAAAATGTTTGGTATATTGAATCTTAATTCTAATTTGATTTGTTGTTTGATCTTTCAGGTTTATCTTTCTTTTCGTTTAACAGAGTATTGGCTCTTTCTCTAGTAGGGGCGATAAACCTCAAGCTCATAATAACACCTTTACCGGTTTATTGGGAAGACATGGAATCACCTGGTGAGTCCCGTGAATGCTCATCAATGTTATATAATGTTGTGTTGTTTATCATAAGTATTGAGTGCTGATATTGTTCATGCATAACTTACATGCTATTGGTGACTTGGTTGGAGGGGCTAAAACTGAGGGAGGTTATATTTTCTGGATAGATTCTTTGCTTTTTACTATGGTGATTCAGACAACATACCACAACCATTTATACTGTTTTTTCAAATTAAGAATTAAACACTCCACAAAGCTATATCATGTACACATTGTCTTTTTGTTAATTTTAATCATTTGAAAATTTATTTGCAAGTGCAAAAATATTCTACAAAGTAAGTTAAGGTGAAGTATTAAAGAATTATGCTAATCAAACCCCGTTGGGAGAACTCAAATTAATCTGGCGAGTCCAAGGATGATAATAGTTGCAGAACTAGAATTTCATGTAACAGCTAAACTCTACATGGATAATTAGTATAGAAGAGTAAACACAATAAGTTGCTGACTAAAACATTGAAAGATGGAAGGTAGGGGACGCTTGTAAACCTCATCAAGCAATAAGGAATAAGGCATGTGCCCAACTATCAAACCTGCAGCTGCAAATAAGCTTCTGAGTAAAACTTGAAACAAATGGGCGGTTGGTGCAATAAGAAAGGAGGTATGGGGCCAAGTACTGAACCTGTACAACCTCTTTAAATAATCTAGTCCTCTAATGCCATAAATAATCTGGAGAAATTCTTACTGAACACTACTTTTCAACTGTTTGGAACAATCATAATAGTGTAAATCAGTTTATCGAATTGTTTTCCAAATGTGTTAGTTTACAGTTCATTGTGTGGCCATGTTATTGTAGAATAAGGCGAGGCACATTCCTACATCATATAACTGTCCTCGGTTGTGTTCTCTGTCCATCTCATTTTCTTTCTATTTTCATTTACTATTTTTAAGACCTCATTTTTCATTATTTGGCTCTCTTCAATTGCTTCTAAATTTTTTTAGTCCCTGTGGTGTTTATAATGCATTATTGAAAATGAAGGCAGATGTTTTTTACACCGACTAATAGAAAATGAATAGCTCTAAGTTTCTTTGTTTTTTGCCATAAAGGAATGTTGATTTACTCCTGCCACTTTACTTGCTCCAGGAGCTTATCTTTATTTACTTATTTATAATACATTTGTTGCCCTATGCCTTGTTCCACACTTCCACTTCTTTTTCTTTTTCCTTTCATGACTTTGCGTTAATTGCTGCAGCCAATTGTTCAAGGGATACATCTGTCGTCATTGTTACACTGGAGACTAGTGAAGTATATATTGTCACCAGCTTGTCTTTCAGGACCGACACCCAAGTCATTTATGTTGATCCGACGACTGGAGCTCTTCGATATCATGGAAAGTCGGGTTATGATGTTTTCAACTCTCAAAAAGAGGCATTAGATTACGTTACCGATGGTTCGAAATTTTTATGTAGGAGTATAGTTTATGCCAGGGCTATATTAGGTTATGCAGCCCTAGGGAGCTATGGGTTGCTCCTACTCGCCACAAGGTTAACTGCCAGCATTCCAAATTTGCCTGGTGGAGGGTGTGTATTTACAGTGACTGAGAGTCAATGGATTAAGATTTTACTTCAAAATCCTCAACCCCAAGGCAAAGGAGAACTAAAGAATGTTCAGGAACTGACTGAGCTTGACATTGATGGCAAACACTACTTTTGTGAAACTAGGGATATCAGTCGGCCTTTCCCGAGCCGAATGCCTTTGCAAAATCCTGATGATGAATTTATATGGAATGGATGGTTCTCAATCCCCTTCAAAAATATTGGGCTACCACAACACTGTGTTATTCTTTTGCAGGTTTTGCCTTGAACTTTATATCCTCACAATTCACACAGATAGTGTTATTAGAAATTTTCATATATATATATATATATATTTAGAAAAGAGAGAGATTAAAAAATGTGGAGGATGATAAATCGGTCTAAACTAGTAATTTCGAAAAATACAAATCCCTTAGAACAGGGCGGTCCTCCAATCCCTCTGCAAATTTGAATACAAATTCCCACCGAAACACCCATTGCTGAGGCAAGAATTGGACGCTGATAATTTCCTCTCCATCCATATATCCTACAATATAGGAAAGAACCACACAGCTAATGCAGCTTACCATCTCTATTCGTACCAAAGCTCTAAAACCTGGTAAGAAGCAACTCTTCAATTACTAGTGGACAAACCCAACACTCGCCAAAACTCCAAAATAACAAACACCACAACTTCTATGTGGGGCAGTGGAGAAAAACATATGTGAGCTATCATCTCTAGCCTACATACACATCGCACAAATGTCCCGGGACAAATTTAGTAGTGCCTGTGTCACTGAAGCGTATCATTATTCATTAGCATTACACTTGTCAAGGATGAAATACCAAACAATATTTTCTAATGTAGAAATTGATAAAAATTTAATTTCATTCTTTTTAAAAAGCGATTCCAACTGTCGTTTTTCTCCATAACTAATTAAACTCGTGTTTCTTTAATCAATTCCTGATTGGATTGGGGGCAAATGCCTCCGAAAAGATTTCTTGGATTTAAGAAAAGGTCGTTTGGATTTATCCACTGTGTGCGACTTCATTGTCTTTGTTGCCTACAGTAACACGTATACTTGTATAATATATTCCAAATTTGCAATTATAATATAACTACATAATATCTAAATTGCATCAGAGGTACTATTGTGTTACTATATATAATTGACATGCACATGTAATTGTTCCCAATTTTTAGGGGTTTGCAGATTGTCGAAGTTTTGGAAGCTTAGGTCAACAAGAAGGGATTGTTGCCCTCACTGCTCGTCGTAGTAGGCTGCATCCCGGCACTCGGTATTTGGCTAGGGGAATAAACTCCTGCTATAGCACAGGTAGCATAACCAATTGGCATCAGGAAGATTACATTGCATTATTTGTTTCTGAAAAGATAATAGTTTTCTTTAATGATGCTGGAATATTTGCATAGGAATGGATTTTTTTTATTGATAAAAAATATCTAAATAAAAGAAAATGAGTTTTATGCTGTATGTATACTCTTTAGCAAGTATCCCTTGATTTTAGTTTAAATTTTATGTTGGTGTGTACTTCTCTTATAATTAGCCCTTGATTTTAGTTCAAATTAGTTGTTTTTGTCTTTTACCTGAATCTGATCTATGTGTATGCTCAACACTGTTCTTTATCATCCAAATTACATATTTTGTGTTGTGGAGCCGTTAGTGTCATGCGTTGCTAGGAAAGGAGCAAAATCTAATGTTCTGTCCATGTTCAATATGTTTTTCTCGTTGACTAGATATATAAGTTAACAAGTTTTGCTCAACCTGACTCATATGATATAAGTAATAGTTTTTCTCCTGAACTAGATCATTGTATTAGATACTAGCTTTATGCCTGTAGCTTGTTCTTTCTTCTTATTCAAAGTTGATTTCTATATTGTTTAGAGGATAACGTCAAGGTTTTATAGTTGGTCCCTGCCAACCTATCTCTTGAAGTTCTTGGTATTGTTGTTACCGAGATTGTAGAGGTCATATATGTATGACTTTCTTTAGGGCATATAATGAAGATGCTTGTTATTATATGGAAAATGCTGAAGCTACGAGCCTTTGACACATTGCAGTGAATTTCAAAATTAAATGTTGTCAATGGCATATTTGATACAATTTTGGCTGACAGATTTGGCACCTTATATGTTGCTTAATGGCATTATAATCTTTTTAATTTTACAGACAGATTTCATTGCATTTATATCGAGTTCTTAAAACACTATAAAATGATTTTGAATTCATTGATTAGATATTTGTCATGCTTCTACTCTATTGCTGTTGAACGTAATTCTCAGAGCTTGAAGACTCTACCTTGGACAGGAAATGAAGTTGAGTGTGAACAACTTGTATGGATTCCCAAAAAGTCTGGTCAAAGTGTTCCTTTCAACACATATATTTGGCGGCGTGGCACTATTCCTATGTGGTGGGGTGCAGAGCTAAAGATAACTGCTGCAGAAGCAGAAATATATGTTTCAGAACGTGATCCATATAAAGGAAGTGCACAGTATTATGAGAGGTTGAGTAAAAGATATGATACACGCAATCTAGATTTTGTTGATGGGAATCAGAAAAAGAGTGCTTTGGTACCAATTGTGTGTGTCAATTTGCTTAGGAATGCCGAAGGAAAATCAGAATCCATTTTAGTTCAGCATTTCGCAGAATCACTAAATTATATTCGTTCTACTGGAAAACTTCCTTCTGCCCGACTTCATCTGATAAATTATGATTGGCATGCCAGTATAAAACTCAAAGGTGAACAACAAACAATTGAAGGCCTTTGGTACCTTCTAAAAGCACCCACTGGATCTATAGGAATTTGTGAAGGGGATTATCTGCCGTCTCGTCAGCGGATTAAGGATTGCAAAGGTGAAATAATTTGCAATGATGACCTTGGTGGTGCCTTCTGCTTAAGATCACATCAAAACGGAGTGATACGTTTCAATTGTGCGGATTCTTTGGATAGAACAAATGCTGCTAGTTATTTTGGTTCCGTCCAAGTTTTTGTTGAGCAATGCAGACGGTTAGGGATATCACTTGATAGTGATTTGGCTTTTGGTTATCAGTCGGCTAATAACTATGGTGGATATATTGCTCCATTGCCACCAGGCTGGGAGAAACGATCTGATGCAGTAACTGGGAAAGCATATTATATTGATCACAACACTAGGACCACAACTTGGAATCATCCTTGTCCAGATAAACCTTGGAAGAGATTCGACATGACGTTTGAAGAGTTTAAGAGATCAACAATCTTATCACCAATATGTCAACTAGCTGACCTTTTTCTGCTTGCTGGTGATATTCACGCAACATTGTATACTGGATCTAAAGCTATGCACAGCCAAATTCTCAGCATATTTAACGAGGAAGCAGGCAAATTTAGCAAATTTTCTGCAGCACAGAATATGAAAATCACTCTTCAGAGAAGATATAAAAATGCCATTGTAGATAGTTCTCGTCAAAAGCAGTTAGAGATGTTCCTGGGACTAAGGCTTTTCAAGCATCTTCCATCAGTACCAGTGCAACCTTTAAATGTATGTTTTTTTGGGTATTTTTATCAAATCAGTTTGACAAATTTTACATTTATTGTTCGAGCTTCTTCTCATGCTTTGCCACCTAACATGTCTCACTTGTTATCCTCAACTATGCATTTTGTATTGCTTAATCTTTTAATCGGTTCCCTTTACTATACTTGTCTTAGTTATTCCCTCTACTCTTTTATTTGTTTTCTTCTCTATCCGCTCTTTTCCTCCTCTCTCATTTTCGTTTAGCATGTATTCTGACACCTAAAACCCAAACATTGTTCTTTTTCAGTCTCAGCCCCTCTTTTCTCATGATTGTTAACCTGTTTGTAGATCATCAATTGTTTTGCACTTTGTTATAAGACTAATACTGTGTCTCTTTCACTTGACATCTGTCTATGTTTTTATATAAGTAATATAAGAATATATTGCTAAAGTTACCAAAAGGGGGTGATACCCATATACCCTCGGCGTGCATATGGTCATACAAAAGTTCAAAAGAATACAAAGACCGCCTCTGAAACTCACCGCGAAAAGGTTATACACAAACAACCCCAAGAGCTCCCAAAAAATACTCACAAAAGTCTCCCCATATAGAACTCCTCCAAAAATCCTTGAAAGAAATGAAAGACCCTGAATAAACTAAGTTAAGCCATTAAAACTCGATAAGCCAATAAAAATTCGTTAAGCCAAAAACAAAGCAAGCTCGAGAACAGGAATGAGATATGAACAAGAAATCTTTCCTTACCCTCAAACGTCTAGCTTCCAATATAATCCACCAAATACACTGAGGAATCTTCACCCACGTTTCCTCAAACTGACCAACCTTCACACTCTCTCGTGCCTTCAAAAAGCTCACCACGAATTTTGAATCATCCACACTACCAACAAGGGAAAACACAAGTCTCCAAATAACTTGTCTTAGAAGGTTGAATAGTGCAACTAAATAGTTAGCCTCCCGATCTTTTTAATTATTGAAAAAATACAAATTCCGAGCAATGATAAATGAACAAAACTATTATGTAAGTGAGGAACTAAAGGAGAGGAACTAAGCCAACTATCCTCTTGAAAGTGAATGTGATCCCCATCCCTAGTCTTAAAGGCTATCCAAGGTAGCATATAAAATTCTCTGAAAAATTAGTTTCCTAGGGATAACATGAGTGATGAGTCGCATCACACCCATGCCTATAAAAATTAGATTTCCTAATCACTTTATACTATGGAGAAATTGGCTCCAAAGGGAATCGTCACAAACCACATCGACTCCTATGATTCTCTCTCGAACAATCTAGTGACCACTATCTCCTATTGGAGTAGAAGAAGAGAGTGAAATATGGCTGAGAAGGCCCTAATGAGCAACTAAATAATTTGCCTCCCTGCTTTTTAAATTATTGGAAAAATTTGAAATTCTAAGGCACAATATCCCTTTCCCACCGAATGAACCAAGCAATGAACCATTATGTAGGAAGAGAGATAAACAATCTTGGAAATTTTGTCACTTAAGGTCTTCACGAAGCCTCCCGGAAAGAATATGATCCCCATCCCCACCTTGAAGGATATCAAAGATAAGAAATTACTCATTCCATGGGAATTTTATTTCGAAGGGGTAGCATTGTAAGACAACATTGCGAGTTAATTAGCATCCCACCCATTCAGTTGAAAACTATATTTGCTTTTAATCACTTTATGCTATTGAGAATTTGGTCCCAAAGGTTACCGCCACATCCATTTACTTGCTAGGGAAATATTTTTGACACACTTATTGTTGGTTTTGATTATGCTATTATATTATAAGTACGCCTTTAATGAAGTGGAGCACAATGAGCGGATCATGGTGTCTTGAATTTGAGCTGTTAGGAACTTGATGAATTTTGATTGACATGATTTGGAAAACAAATCCATAAATTTTAACCATTTGAAATTATCATATGTTGCCTGATTTCATTTTGGAATTTTATAGTTTATTATTGTGTCAATGTTGCTATTAAGTTGAGTATATGGGATCAAGACTAAATAGAGATAGATCAGGTATTTGTGTTTTTTTAATAGGAAATGACGTCTTTTTGTTCTTTTGGGACTGTCATAGTGCTGTTGACATCAACCTGTGATGTATAAATCTGGTTTGTTTGTGGTTTTGGAGTCCAGATAATTAACTAAGAAGAAGAGAAGGGTGAGGTTTATACTTAGGGTTGTAGTATCTACTGAAGTGGTTGATGATAAATTTAGTTTGCTAGAGAGTTGAAACTATCGGAAAATGATACTTTTTTTTAGGAAAAAAAAGGAAGTGAAAATAAACAATAAAATTTGAAACTATGTGTGGCAACCATTTTAAGTGCATCTAAGTGTGAAGGAGGATTACTTTTTACCCAAACTAAGGAAGAACATTGGAGAGCAAAAATATTCATTTTTGAGGACTATTAATTTTTTTTTTGGATAGATCATGCCTGAGGCAACAATGTTATATATTATTTCGACAAGGTTCCTTTCATATCTCAGAAGGAACCTTTGTAAAATAATTTAGTACTTCATTGAATGAATAATAATTCCTCATGCCAAACCAAGAAGGAAATTCGGAAGGGGGAAGCAAAAAAAGTCAAGATATCAACTCGACCAAATTAGGAAGCCTTTAGGAGTATCTCTTTTATTGAGTTATGTAGACTGTAGTGATTGGAGGGTTGTACTATTTTTAAGCATTCTTGGTTTTGTTTTTTCATTATTAGTATGGTGAAGGTGGACTTTTTGTCCCGTCTATTGTATCCTGTCTTTTCTATATAGAATTTTTTTTCTTTTATCAAATAAATAAATAAATTGGAAGTACTTTTGACCAAATATGATTATTATTACATAAACTTTAACAAATGTAATATACAACAAATATGAATCAAAATCCAAGCAAACTAGGTTCAGAGTAGGTCCAATATCACACTATCATTGCAAGCGAGATTTTCATAATTATTTTAAAGTTGGTGCTGTAATATTTTTCCGTAAAATTAATAATTTACTTTAAACAACTACTTCGTACTATATCAATGCGCACTTTTAGCTGTTTCAAAGTTGCACTGATAGTCCATATTGATTGTGACAGGTCCTCTCTCGGCCATTCGGTTTCTTCCTTAAGCCCGTTGCCAGCATGATTCCAAGTTCTGATGGTGGAGCCAGTCTTCTTAATTTTAAGAGAAAGGACCTAGTCTGGGTACTTATGATATGTAGTATAAAGAAATTTATATTGCTGCTGTAATAATTTTTTCTCGTTGAGTTCTTAGGTTTATATGTTTGTGTAGAAATGGACAACAATTCTTTCATTGGTATAAAAATTGGAATACGGGCATTGATTATCCTGCAGGTTTGCCCACAGGCTGCAGATGTGATGGAGCTTTATATCTATCTTGGCGAGCCTTGTCATGTTTGTCAGCTTCTTTTAACAATTTCACATGGTGCGGATGATTCGACTTTTCCATCAACAGTTGATGTGAGGACAGGACGCACTTTGGATGGACTTAAACTTGTTGTGGAGGTCTGATTATCTCCCCTGGATAATGAGCTTCTTAAGCTTCACTTTTAATTGATGCATTCTTTCATTTATTACATTGTTTGTTGTGAACAAATCTTCCTTACTCAATCTTGAAAGAGACACTTTGCTTTTAAATTTAAATTTTAAGATATAATAAACATATGTGCCTTGAAGCAGAAAATTGATTCATGTCTTATTTTCAATGGAAACTTGATGTAAGGTGTGAAGTTATTAAATTTTGTTGAGGAAGGAAAACATATCTGTAATGTAGTTTCAGTTACCTAGTTTTTCTTTTACGGTCTCTTTTCTGCTTTATTTTTATAATGAGAGATTGGTATATTATTTTGATAAAAACTACTAGAAACATTAAGCATATTGGAAGGAGCTCTTTTTCAAATAAAGAAAACAAAGGGCGAAAAGACAATTGAAAACAAAAGCGCCATTACCTGGACTGCATAATTTTGATAATTTCCACTGTTATAAGAATTCTTGCTGGTAAATCTAAATTTTTATTGTCAATCTTCTGTTCAGCTGCTTATATCTTTCATTGTTTTTATGATAATTCATAGACAATGTTCTAAATATCACTAGGTGGTGCCTAGGCGTATTCTTAGGCGGTTTCATTTATTTATTTTATTGTATATATACTATATAAATCATATAGTAGATGTAATTATGTAATTTTTAAAAAAAATCATGATAAATTACCAAAATAGATAATCTTTTAAATCTTAACAAATACATTTAAGGTATTGTATAGTCTCAAAGCCTTTATTGAAAGGTTGCAGTCAAGGTCTGATTTTGCTTAGGCAGTGAGTCAAATCTAGGCAATAGAGGACCCCACCTAGCGCCTAGACAGTGATTAAGCAGACCTAGGCTGAGATTTTTAGAACACTGTTTGTAGATCTCTACCAAATTGTTGAGATACTCTTTCAGGATCAACCTTGGATCCTGACTTGATTTGAACCAAACACCTATTTAATGTAGTTCAGTAAGCCGTAAGTAGGAGCAATGTAGGGAGAATTAGGCATAAATAGAAATTAATAAGAATTTTAGGAAGAAGAAATAGATAAAGAGAAAAAAAATGCACCAAGTCATTTCTTCATTCATTGGATTATGACTAGGTTTGCACATTACATACTCATACTATTTATATTAATATGATGCTCAAAGCTAGCATAAGCCACTAAAAATGAACCAACTAATTTTCATTTGATTACGATTGCTAAAATCTTCCAAACTAATAAAGTAGTCCATAGGTCTATTTGAATTTGCATAAAGTGCCTTGGCCTTACAGATCCTTTCCGTGTGGATAATCCATATCCTGATGGATTGTTGAAGTAGTGACTTTTTCCAGGGGAGCTTCTAAGTGAACATCTTTGTAAGACTACATAGACTAGCAAGCTGTGAACCGTCGACTTCGGGATGGTTTTTTCATTTGTTTTCTTGTCTTCTATTATATATCCTTTTGAAGTAAAATTAATAATATGTAAATTGCACATTATTAATGACTTGTCGCTATACGGACGTCATGGCGGGCGCCTAGGCGTCTTGGCAGTCAACTACCGTCGCATCTCGCCGTGGCGCCATGACAACTATGGGACAGAGTGAGGAGCTGGCTCTTACTGAGGACCGTGTGGTATGATGTGAGAATGTTAGGTTGTGTCACCTTAAGTTTGTTGACATAAGTTTTATCTTTTTCTTTTAAGTGGAGAAAGTTATAGTTTTACAGACTTTTGAAAACATTTATGGCCTTTAACTCTTGAGGTAAATTTGTCCTCATGTTGGCATG
This sequence comes from Panax notoginseng, assembly GCA_016801055.1. Lineage (NCBI taxonomy): Eukaryota > Viridiplantae > Streptophyta > Magnoliopsida > Apiales > Araliaceae > Panax > Panax notoginseng. The sequence continues at coordinate 138,657,418 of CM029023.1, forward strand.
TTGCTAGGCGGGTATTACGCGGAGAATCACTCCAGGTCTGTATTCCTCTTCTTTGGCTTTCAAGATGCAGTCACTTCCTATGACCTGTCTCTGGGCTCCTTAGGGTCTCATTCTTTTGATTCAGTAGTGGAAAGTATTTCTAGGAGGATTAGAAAGGGAGATTTATTCTTTGCGGCTTGCGCAAAGCAAATCTCTCACAACTTTTCCCACTTTTTCTCTCCTTGGAATGCAGTGGGCCTCCACAGGAACATGGTTGTTGATTGTTATGGTGCATGCGGTGTTATGGAACGGTGTTTTTAGTTTCATTTATGGTCAATAGTTACTGTGAAAAAGTTTCCTTTTTATTTGCTGCTCACAGTCCATACTTGCATGTTTTGTTTACTTGAATCGGCCTTGCTATCTATCTCTACTAATATGATGCTTTGTGCATTAGCATTACATTGAATCTTAACAAATCTTTACTTTTACTATTTGCTCCGAATAAGTATTTTTTTGAGGAAGGAGGGTTGTGCTTTTATGGTTTAATTAAATCTGATAGATTCTATCAACATTGGTGTTTGTCCACAGGGAGCTTCTATACCTCAATGTGTTAATGGGACGAACATCCTGATACCCTTACCGGGGCCTATTAGTGCTGAGGATATGGCAGTTACTGGAGCGGGTGCACGTTTAAATGGCCAAGATGCAGTCCCTTCATTATTATATGATTTTGAAGAACTGGAAGGAGATTTAGACTTTCTTACTCGAGTTGTTACACTTACGTTCTATCCTGCTGTGTCTGGAAGCCCAATCACTATTGGTGAGGTACAAGTTACTTAATTTTATCAGGACTTATGCCATGGTTATCTATCATTCGTTTAGATAACTTAGTTCTACACACATAAAAGTCGTTGGCTAAAACACCTTCCTGAGTTGAATTTGAGATTATAAGTGCATGAAAAGATCTACTAAGCATGTAGTGGACATCTCAAGTCCAAGGATTGAGTTCAAAACATAAATTTGGTTCCATATCTCGTAGGACAAATTTAGGTTCTCAAAGTTGTGGCTTGTACATTAATTTATTGTTTTCTGTTATGAAGAGCTTTTAGGTTAAGTGTTGCAAATAGAAGAAGGGTAAATGATTTTGGGTTGGAAGAAGGTTGGAGTTGGTTTGATTTGTGTAATTTTTGGTTGCAGATGTGACGAGTGTTCTCAACAAAATAGTAAAATTCTGTTAATTTCCCTGGCATTCATTACAGTGGATTTGATGGGAGTTTATTTTCCATGTTATTCCTCTATTTTGCAGCTTGCCTTTTGTAATAGGTAGTGAATTATGATGGATGCTCATTTGGGAGCTAACACTAGCTGGGTTGTGAAGTGGAAGTAGGTTGAATTTAGCAAGAACACATACATATGTTTTTTCTGCTGGCAACCATTTGGCCTTCTTCTCAATCTCTGATACACTATACATTCTAACATCCGTCGATAACCAAAATGCACAATGGAGTGACTGCTGATGTTTTTTCCCCTCTATAAGTTGGAATGACAGCTGATGTTATACTTGGTATTCAAATGCATGTTTTAAATTTTAATGCTGTTTGCAATTGACTTGAGACTGAATACTGTCACAGGTTGAGGTACTTGGAGTTTCTCTTCCATGGAGGGGCATATTTACTCGTGAAGGCCCTGGTGCAAGGTTATGCGAAGGCAGTCACAATTATTTAAAGGATGCCAACCCTTTCTTATCTAATACAGATACCAATCCATTTAGTGCTGCTTTATCCAATGAGAAAGTGTCACCATCTTTGCAACCTGTTAAGTCTACCAACTTATGGATGGACCTTTTGTCTGGCGATGATGGACTTTCTGAATCCATTTCTGAACCTGTAATGGGAAATAATGTGCATGAAGGTGGTGACTTACTTGACTTCTTGGATGATTTCGTTCAACAGCCAATTCAAAACGATTCTAGAAGTATTCCATCACAAGAACAAAAGCCATCCGATGATGGTGCTGACCAGTACTTAAATAGTTTCAAGTTTTTGGCGGGACAGCATATGGTATGTTAATTTTTGGTGAATGTTTGATTTGATATTATGATTACCACTAATGTGTTATTTGCTTATTGCTGGCTTAGTCTTCGATGATGTTAGTTTCTGGTAGTTCCTTCAGACATTTTACTCAGAATTCTTAATGGTCAATACAATATGTCTTTTATATCTGAATTCTGATGCTTCCGCTTTTCGACTGTTGTCTTTTCTAATGTTTCATATACACTATATGGTTTTTGGTTTGTTCAAATTTAAGAGTTTCTGCAATTCCAATTAGTTTTTCATTGATTTGTATTGCTAAAAGATTAAAAATATATAATTTTTCATTATGTCAAAAGACTTCCCGTCTTCGCCTGGCTATTGATTCGGTTATCACGGATTCATGCAGTGACAGCATAGTTCAACTTGTTCATGTTAGTATTTTTAAGGCTAAGACTTCCCGTCTTTGCCTGGCTGTTGACTCAGTTGTCACGCATTCATGCAGTGACAACATAGTTCAACTTGCTTATGTTAGTATTTTTAAGGCTTAAAGAATTCCTTTCATTCATATTCGATTTATGTTCTCTCTTCTTTTGGTTGCATGAGTTTTCTCAAGTTTGATTGTACATTTTGTGGTTTTCTTGGGATAATTTGCTTTAGGAGCCTAGTATAGGTATATTTTTGTGGCTAGTTTGTTAATGGCAGTTTTTTGTATTTCTTGGTTATATATGTGCCTTTTATTTCCCCTATGCTTTGTATACTATACCTGTGTACTTGGATTTACCCCTTTTGGTGCTTTTAGTGGATTCACTCGGTTAATTATCAAAAAGTTAATATGATAGAGAGGGATCACAAGGAAAAAGGAATTTTTATTATTATTAATTTGTTACGTATGTTTATGTTTAGTTTCTCTGTTCCTGCTGATAAGGTGTAATCCTCAAGAAGAGACTGTGTGATTGATTTAGTGGTAATGGTAAGAGAATATTTATTTTCTGCAACAGTACATTGCTGCATGGAAAGTTTAGAAATTTGAACCGTCTTTAGATGCTTTGGTTAAACTTAATTCGGAAATTTGTAGAATACATGATGAACTGCATATGAGCATGGTAAATAAAAAAAACAAAAGCAAGAGAGGGGCATCTTGTGCTGACTCTTGTGTATAGCAATCTTAAAGGTTTTCATTTTTTGGATAGAAATATCTTAAGAGCTGTGTTACGTGCCTAATAATTTATGATAATAACCAACAATGTAATCCTTGAGGGTAAGCTATTAGAAACATATTGATTTAGTAATTTACTTCGTAAAAAATGTTGATAAATAGCATACCATCACTTTTTCATTTCGAATTTTAGAAGAATTTCGGGGTCTCACCGGCGTTGCTCAGTAACAATCAAACTGAGAGAACATAACAAAATGGATGGGACACATTTACACTGTATGTTAGCTGCAGAACTTTGTAAAATCAGGCTTATTTGTTCTACTAAAGTTGATCACTTTGATGGCTAGCATCTGCGAATATAGTAAATGCAAACGTAAGAGAGACTGGTTGCTTTTATTTTTTATTTTTTGTTCCACATTTTGGAGGTAAAACTTGAAGAAGATACATGAGCAAAAATTATATTTTGATTTTAAACTTGTGAACATTTACATTTGCCTAACTACTCAATTTTGCAGGAAAGGAAATTAGGATTTACAGAAGCCATGAAACTCGAAATTGAACGTCTTCGGCTGAATCTTTCTGCTGCAGAAAGGGATAGAGCTTTATTGTCAGTTGGCACTGATCCTGCTACTATAAACCCTAACCTATTGCTTGATGATTCTTACATGGCAAGGTTATGTAAGGTTGCAAATGCGCTTGCATTGCTTGGGCACAGTTCGCTTGAAGACAAAACTTGTGCTGCTATTGGTCTTGACATTAGTGAAGATAGTGCTATAGATTTCTGGAATATTTCTGGGATTGGGGAGAGTTGTTCCAGTGGAATATGTAAAGTTCGCGCTGAAGCTGGGACACTTGTGCATGCAGCCTCTACGTTGCCATCTTCCACTGCTTCACAGACTGTCTTTTTGTGTTCTGAATGTGAAAGAAAGGTTTGTAAAGTTTGTTGCGCTGGGAGAGGAGCTCTTCTACTTGCAACATATAACTCAAAGGGGGCTTCTACATATAATGGTGTATCAAGTCAGGGAGGCTCTGTTGGCTCTCCAGCCGATCTCTCCTCGAACCATTCAGTGACACTGGATGGTGCTATTTGTAAACTATGCTGCCATGATATTGTGCTTGATGCATTGATCTTGGACTATACCAGGGTTTTGATTAGCAAACGAAGAAGTGCTCGTGCAGATAGGGCTACTCATAAAGCTCTAAACCACGTGGTGGGATATTGTTCAAGTCCTTCTGAGAGAAATCAGTCTCCTGATAGTTGGCAGACTATTAAAGCCCTAAGACAGTTGGTTAATGGAGAGGAATCGCTTGCCGAATTTCCATATGCCAGCTTTCTAAATTCGGTATGTCTTGATTCTGAATTTGGTTTACTATGAAAATATATACGTTGAACATGGTTCTTTTAAATCGTCTGGATTTCCAAATTTGTGTTCTAAGACGTGTTTTTTTTAAAATGATAATTTTTCTTTTTATGATAAGTTAGCTGTGTTCTAAAACTTTTTTTTTGTTATCTCTATTTGTTCGTCTATAAGATAACACCCATAGAGGTCATGATGCATATTCAAAGAATCTCTCAGAGATTTTAATTAACAATAACCCCTTCTACTAAGCATGTGAAAAATCTTATGTTATATATGTACTACTTATAAATGTTAGTGATGTAGGACGAGTCCGTGAAAGTTGGTTAGAACAATATAAAAGATTTTGGAAGCCTATATGAATTAGAAGTTGTATTTTAATTAATTTTTTTAATTTGTAGCTATCATATTAGAGTCCAATTTATGTTAGGAAAGTTGTTTGAGAGTATTATAAATAGTAATGTACTATTTTATTTGGAGATATTGAATTATTAGAATTGAATGAATTGTGTGTGAGATTATTGTGTGATATTTGTTCTTCGTCTCAAAATGCCCGTCCCCATTATTTTTGGTATCAAAGTCAAATCTCAAAACCACCTTCTGCCGCCACAACCTCTGTCCCATCATCATCACAAAAAAAATTACCAGCTAAACACAACAAGTAGCAGCCCCAAATTGCAGTCATCACATCAAAACCCTAAACCATCTCCCGAACCCAAATTTCAGCAAAAAATCTAGCCAAACACAGCCCAAGTAGCAGTCCCAAATCGCAGCCATCACATGCTTAAAAAAACAGAAGAAAAATAAAAAGAAAGAGAAGAAGTAAAAAAGAGTCTCCACCGTATCACCACCATCACCGCCACCGCGTTCCGCCACCGCGTTCCGCCACCACCATCCTCTTTTTGTTGAGAAAATTCCAGGCCTTTAGCCTCCTCAAGCCTTTAGCCTTGCTACTCTCTTTTGACTTACTTGACATAGTCAAAAAGAAGAGAGACCAAGGAGACATAGTGAAGAAGAAGAGAGACCAAAGAGAGATCTAAAGTCTCTTGTCAAATTACAGTTACGTACCCCGTAGTTTTATAGTTTTTTAGTTTAGTCCCCAAGTTATCTTAAATTTCAAATTAGTCCCTGAAATTTTACATATCATTCCCATTACTTTCATTTTCTTTCGATTCAGCTATGAAGTTTCAGCAGTTTCAATTCAGCCCCTATTTCTTTATATGTCATGCACTCACGTCCCTGGAGAAAAAAAAGGGTATATTTTTATTCGCAGAAATTATGGTTAATGCTGGAGAATCAACGCCAAGCTTGATAATTATATGTTACAACAAGATGAGCGTCTCAAGAGGATTGAAGATTCAATCACAACACTTGTTATTGCAAATGTTCAGGCTTCTATTACAACACTTACAGTAAATGTTGATGTACTCACGGAACGCGTAGATAAGGGACAAAAAGATGCTCATTAATATTTTGAAGACTATATTCCGGATTTTAATCATCTGAGACTACAGCAGTAATACCCTAATCTACATGTTAATCATCATGTTCCAGATCCTAGGATGGATGCAGTGGATAGAAGAGCAAAATTAGATGTTGGAGATTTCAATGGCGATAATGGTCCCGAGGTATTCTTCGATTGGATTCATAATTTGGAAAACTTCTTTTGTTGGTATGAATTATCCGATGAAAGGAAACTTTTCTTTGCTTATGCAAAGTTGAAAGGAATAACTCGTATTTGGTGGGATCAACATCAACAAAATTTATATACAACTGCAAGAAGATGGGAGGATATGAAAACTGCATTGACACGACGTTTTGTACCTTCGAATTATAAGCAGCGAGCATATTTGCAGTTAACTGAGTTGGTACAAGGAAGTAAATCTGTAGCCGAGTATACTTCAATGTTCTACAGTTTAGTTACACGGTTTGAATTTCCTTAGGTTGAAGAAGTTTTAATCTCCATGTACCGTCGATGATTGAATCTAGAGATCGCAGGTGGTGTAGTTACATGTAAACTCTTGCTTTTGGATGATGTTGTTCAAGTTGCCACCTAAATAGAGGATAATTTGAAAAGAAAATCTGTTAGGCCTCTAATACAAGTCTAAACTTGGAGGGAGCATATTTTTGTGGAGCCTGTTTTAAATATGCCAATATGAAGATCGTTAACAAGCCCTTCAGCTACTAGCAAGCCTAACCGTACCCAGATTCTTCTAATACTAGCAATAACAATTCGTTTAGGTGCTATAACTGTCGTGGTTGGTCACATGTCTTTTGAGTGTCCTTTCCCAAAGATGAATGTTGCCTCTTCTCCCTCTAGGCAACTTGCTATTGTTGACAAAGTGTGCGGAAAAGCTTACTTAAACGAAGATGTTTTCAAGCCGATAGACGACGAATATGAGCCCGATGAGCAAGATTTAGAAGCTGAGGCTTATTTGAAAGGATGTTTAGGTTTTCTTCGACCTTTATTTATTGCTCAGAAACACAAGGATGATCCTAAAATCCATCATGGGCGAATTTTTCAGACGAGCCATGTGTGCAGGACAGGTGTGCTCTCTTGTGACTGATACTGGGAGTTGTACGGATGTCATCTCTGAGAAAGCAGTTAAGAAACTTGGGTTAAAAAGTGAGCCTCAACCCGGAGCTGTATGATGTTGCATGGATTACCAATACAAAATTGCGGGCTACTCAGAGCTGTATGGTTATATTTTCCGTTGGCAAGCTTAAGGATATTGTTATGTGTGATGTTCTACCCCTTAAAGTTTGTCACATTATCTTAAGGCGTAAATGGCTATGGGATCGTCCAGCGCAACATGATTCTCGTGCTAATACCTATTCGATTATCAAAGGCAATACCAAATTCACTCTTACTTGCGCTCTCGACATACCAAATTTGAAGCTTGCAAAGACTTCCTGGGTGATCCGATGTGATTGTTCTTGCGTTGATAACTCGACAGAGTCGAGTTTTTTTCGGCGGAGGAGAAATGATGTAGGACGAGTTCGTGAAAGTTGGTTAGAACAATATAAAAGGTTTTGGAAGCCTATATGAATTAGAAGTTGTATTTTAATTAATTTCTTTAATTTGTAGTTATCGTATTAGAGTCCAATTTATGTTAGTAAAGTTGTTTAGGAGTATTATAAATAGTGAAGTACTACTTTATTTCGAGATATTGAATTATTAGAATTGAATGAATTATGTGTGAGATTATTATGTGATATTTGTTCTTCGTCTCAAAACCCCCTTCCCCATCAGTTAGCCTACACATGGTGTGGTGTTTTTCCCTGGACGTTTGTTGCATAGCTTATATGTCACCTTTATTCCCTTGAAAGGGTTAAAAAAGGAAATAAGCATAAACTAGACACAGCCATTTTGTGTGTTGTGGGGTGTGGGTTTTTTTTTGGGTAGGGGGGGTGTTATCATGAAAATAGACCTCCGAGAAGGAAGTTTCATTTGAATGTGTTTAATAAGAAAAATGGTGACATTATGATAGCGAATGAGAGTTTAACACTACTTGAGTCTGATTATTATATATGGTGACAAAAGGAATTTATTTTCTGTCTTCTATAATCAACCATTAGAAAGAGAGATAACTTATTGATTTCTATGATGGGGAATTATGCCTGTGCTACTGAGTTTTATTTGGTTAATAGTACTTTCATGTTTAACCACAAACAAGATAAGAATGACAGAAACAAACAGCAAATGATATGATCACCCGTAGTTTATTGTCCAGTTTGAATAAAATTTGTTACGTTAACAGATCAAGGTGCCATATGTCATTCAATATTTCAAAATTGATGTTTTATTATCTTTGGGTCCAACTTTTTTCATTCATAGAAATAATACACACTCCTAAAAAAGCTCTACCCCAGGACAATTGCACAAAGAAAATAAAAAAAGAATTTCCTGATACATGAATGTGTCTTGGGTCATTGGAGAAAGTGATAATCAACTGATAAATAACAAATTGCAAATAAAATAAAACTCTGCACATTTTCATAAACTTGTAAATATATAACATACCATCTTTGTGACTAGACTGTTCAAATCTTAGTAACATTACTAATGCCTCACTAGAGTAAACATATAATCTCTTCATCCTAAATTAAGTGTCAAAACTGGACTATTAATTAGATTGTAGTGGAAAGGTTTCTATATTCAGATTTGTAGTTATTGAATATTATATATCTTGTGGAGTAGCGTTTAGTTTGTACTGAAAGTTGTGTTCTTTGTACTAGTATAACTAGAAAAGTAAATGATGGGTTTGATCCCCCCCACCCCCGAACCAAAAACCCCCCCTCTCTTTTTCATAAGTTAAATTTAAATTGGTAGAAGAAGGTTAAATATAATAATTGAGTTATTTGTTAATGTCAAATGATAAGGGTAGAGCACATATGGCTTGGTAGGCTGAGGAGAATTAACCACATTTTAAATATTTTTATGTTGGCCTTATTTTCTTGATGCCAGGCTATGTCCCCCATCTGTTGGTTAAAAAATTCCAAAAACTGGAGTTATTTTTTATGCAGAATTGTCAATAATTTTAGATTAGATGCCTCAGAGAGGCAGTACAAATGCCATGATAAGATTCAACACTTCAAGATTTGATAAAAGCTGAATAGTTTTGGCATTGTAATTTCAGTGATAATTTTTGAATAAACTTCTTATTATTTTTTAGTAATGGCTAATGTGTAACCAAAAACATTTTATGGAGATTGGTGGATGTTGGTAGAGTTTAAGCAGTTAACAGGTGCTTTGTTGTTCGTGCCCTACTTTTAACTGATTTTATGTTTGTATGATTATACTATGTTATTTTACCTTATCCATTAAATACTATTGTAGGTTGATACAGCACCTGGGTCAGCACCATTATTGTCGCTCCTTGCACCATTGGATTGTGGATCACAACATTCATATTGGAAAGCACCCCCTAGTACATCCTCTGTCGAATTTGTTATTGCTCTTGCAAATCTTTCGGATGTTTCTGGGGTCACCCTTTTAGTTAGTCCTTCTGGCTATTCAATGTCTGATACACCTACCGTAAGTACATATCCCAGCTACTTGCTTGTTAAATGCATATCAGCAAAGACATTGTTTTTCTCTGCTTTGGCATGTATTCCTTGTATTTTTGAGAACCCTAATATTCCAGAACGATGGATGTTTTTAATTTTAATTACCTATGTTGTGCTGATTTTTGTCTAATTTCTTTATTTTTACCGTCTTTTTAGCTTATTTAGTTATTATTTTTATGGAGAATTTTGTTTTTGTAGTTTATTGTGGGGAAAGTATCTTTAATAATCCTTATAAAAATGGAGTTGGAAACTTAATAAATATAGCCTTAAGGTTTTGTTTGATGTTTGGGTATTGCCTGAAAAAGGGTTCTCCCATCCAGTCTTTTGCGGTAAAAGATCCCAAAAATAATAGTAAATTAAATGAAACACAAAAAGAAAAAAAAAAGAAAGATATTGTAGACTGAAGCTACTTTATTGTGATAAATTCATACACGAGGTAGAAAGCCTCCTATAATACAAGCAACCAAAGGAAAATGTTCTTATTCCTTTTCTTTTTTGTTGTACATCAAGAAAAATGTTTCACATACAAATTTTTTGTATTACATTAGGACCAGAATGACATAAAGAAATAATTGCTTTATGGACCTAATAAGTTACATCATCATAGATGTTTACTTTTTTGAGTTCTGACATTTAATTATCTTAAACATTTGATAGATATTGAACCAGAAGTCTGAAGCTCAAAATTCTACAATTGACCTTTGTATGTAAAGAAATCTGAACCCGTGTTTAGACTCTCTCTTTCGCTCTTATTGTTGCGATATATTGTGTCTATCTCTGGTGCTATTATCATTGGGATATATGTTGTCTATTTCTTATGCTATTATATCATTGTGATATGTCTTATATTCATAGTAGTTAATTGTGATAGTTTTTTGAACTATATAATCCTTGTGTCATTTGAAAGATATATTTCTGATTTAAACGTCTAACTAAGTCTGAATATTTTGGGTGAAGTCAACCTAGTGTTATTCTAAAATTAATTCATTAAATTTTTTTTTTTCAAAATTCTTGGATTCCAGGCGACCAAATTATTTGTCACTCCCTGCTTCGTAGTAATCAATTGTTTCCGCTATGCACTCTGAAATATTTTGCTTACTTTCTATAGAATTGCATAGGCCTGCTTTTCACATTTCCCTTGGGTGAGTTAGGCTTCATGTTTTTATTTACTATTACCTTTTTACTGCTAGTACAGGTGCAGATCTGGGCCAGCAATAAAATACTCAAGGAAGAAAGATCATGCATGGGAAAATGGGATATCCGATCCCTGACAACATCTTCGTCCGAACTTTATGGACCAGAAGAATATGGCAAGGAGAATAAAGCACCTAGACATTTAAAGTTTTCCTTCCGAAATCCTGTTCGGTGCCGCATTATTTGGATGACACTAAGTCTTCAGAGACCGGGTTCAAATTCTGTTAATTTTGACCAAGATTTCAATCTTTTATCTCTAGATGAAAATCCTTTTTCACAACTCAGTAGGCGTGCATCTCTTGGAGGGCCTGTGGAAAGTGATCCATGTCTTCATGCCAAAAGAATTTTAGTTGTTGGAAGCTCAGTGAAAAAAGATATTGGGATGACATCATCCCAAGGATCTGACCAAATTAATGTAAGAAGCTGGTTGGAGAAGGCCCCACTATTGAGCAGATTCAAGGTGCTACTAGTGCTTCTCTTCTATTTCATCCATTAGGTGTTTGCTGTTAAACTCTGTCTTGTGTAACTTCATTGATAGTATTTTATTTTATTTTTAGGTTCCAATTGAAGCTGAGAGGTTGTCTGACAATGATCTTGTTCTAGAACAGTTTCTGTCTCCAGCTTCACCTATGCTGTCAGGATTCCGCATTGATGGTTTTAGTGTGATTAAGCCTCGTGTTACACATGCTCCTTCCGATATGACATGGGATACATCAAGTTTCTTAGAAGATAGACTAATATCTCCTGCTATATTATATGTTCAAGTATCTGCTCTTAAGGTATTATCAACATCTGTACTGCTATTAATTTATTTACCTTCTTGGCATCATAACTTTAGCAAGTTGTTTTCTCTTTTTGTTCCCCCACCCCCTCCCAAAAAAATAAATAAATATATACTCCCTCTGTTCCTAAAAGGTTGTCGTTTTAGGAAGTAATTTTTGTTCCTAAAAGATTGTCGTTTTGAGTTTATCAATACAAATTAACCTCTTTTGTTTTCTTACTTTACCTTTATTTAAAGCTTTCTCTTTCTTAATCATTTTCCTCAAAAAATAAAAAATCCTTCTTGATCAGACAAACAACCTTCAAAATTCCTCTCTTCCCAATGCTTCAAAGTTCCCAAAACTCAGTCTGTCTATTGTACAGACTTTTTTTTGGGGCATGAAGTATAAGTTTTAGGCGGGAAAAAAGTTTTGGTATTAATTGAATAGTATACTCCTTTTTGAAATCTACGAAGGTAATAATTGATTCAGACAATTAAATAAGGGTAGTATAGTATTTTTCATAGGTATTAATTACATTCCTTAATCTGTGTGCATTAACCTTAAACGACAATTTTTTAGGAACAGAGGGAGTATTTGTTATCTTGTAAGCTGATAACTTGTAAATACTTGAACTGGTGCAACTGGACTTTTAGATGCCCAGTAAAAGTTTATTCAACTAACATGCAATATTCTGACGGAATAGAAATCAGTGCAGGCACCAATTGTCATCTGGACATATAGATACGTTATAAGCCTCCTCATGCTGGTCATATTTTGTAGGCCTATATGAATTTTCAGCCTTGTACTTTTACTTTTTTCCAGGTCCATAAACTTTTCATTTTTCTGACTTCTTCATTTTATTCTTTAAAACATGACCGCCATTTCGGTTGCTAGTTTTTTTCAATAATATATACCTTAAATGTAGATGAGATGGACTATACACACACAATACAGTTGTGCTAGGTGGTCATTTACCGCCTCGATTTGGTTGGGTGCCTAGGCCCTGCCTAGGCAGACTCGGACCTCTACTTTAAAGTTCTACAATGCTAAAAATTAATTTGTTAAGCCCAAAAATTACTTTTTTAGTAATGTTTCATGTAATATTTAAAAACATTACAACTACTTTATGCTTGTATCATATAACATGTACAGTAGGAAAAATAAATTAAATGAGACCGCTTAAGAAAATGCCTAGTCCGCTTAGGGAAACGCCTAGGCGCCCCCTCCCACACCTAGGCGCTAGGCGCCCCTTCCCACGCCTAGGTCCGCCTAACAATTTTTAGAACACTGTACACAAATATGTTTGTTGAAATAGAGGTGTGAATGCTTTGGGCTTAGTGCTAGGTGTTATCCAATACGGCAACACCACAATGGTTGTATTTGGTGGCAGAATAAAGGGTGATTTGGATCCCAGTAATCCAGTATCCTTGGTTGTTCATGGTGACTCAAAACGATAAAGAAAAAAGCTTTGCAACATTGTACTAAAAGCCATATAAACCATAGCTTATAAGCCTTTAGATCTCATCACTGATAGATCAATTCATGTCTTTTATCTCAATCTAGTTGGGTTTGGCTTAAAGTGAGTCCATATGTAAGCATAAACGAAGAAATGTAAGGACAAAAATAAAAAAGATGAAACTGATAAAAGTTAGATAAGAATGAACTGAATAAAAGAAAAGAAATATGCAGAAATTAAAAAAAAAACATATCCACATATAAAACCATACATACATAAATATATATAAAAAGCCTAATTAAAAACAAAAACACATTTTTATATTTAGCAAAAAAAAACACATTTTTATTATTTTTATCAAAATTTCTTTTCATCTTCTGCATATATTATTCATGATTAACTTTCTCCTTTTTGTTTTATTGATGGTTTCATTAATAAAATACCTATTATGTACTCTAGTAATGACAATCATCACTTTTCTGTTGGTACGAGTAAAGCAGTTTTGAGCTTGTGGATATCGCTCGTAACATGAAAACTAACGATCACATTTTTCTCAGGAGTCTCATAACATGGTCACCGTTGCTGAGTATCAGTTACCAGAAGTGAAGGCTGGCACAGCCATGTACTTCGACTTTCCTAGACAGATTAGTTCTAGTAAAATATCTTTCAGACTTCTTGGAGATGTTGCTGCATTTGCAGATGATCCAGCAGAACAGGACATTTCAGATTTCAGATCTCGACCAATTGCTGCCGGGTTGTCATTATCAAATAGAATTAAACTGTATTATTATGCTGATCCGTACGAGCTGGGGAAATGGGCTGCCCTTTCGGCTGTTTAATTTAAACAAAGACGACAAAGGATTGGGACTTGAGGTGATTGGTTTTTGTAGATTAAGAAAACTTATCATTCTTTATTGTAATTTGAGATGTCTGCAAGTGTATTATTGATTCATTAATGTAATAATAGTAGTGTTAGTGGGGAATATTCTAAAGGCTTGTATTTTTCTTGTTTTCAAATTTGAATCTGGCAAAATTGACTTGCCATTTATTTTAGAAATTTAGTGGAGTTTGTATAGGAGCTTGGACACTTGATCTATTTCTTTATGCTGTTTCATCTAGTGGTTGAAAGTTTCTTTAAGATTTATTCCATTCCTTGTAAGAAGGTTTTTTTGACTCTTTTCATGCATTACACTAAATATTTCTACTTTTAAGAAATATGATTGTAATCAACACCTATTATATTGTTTATAATATTGAGTTGTATTATTACTCGTAAATGAAACTATTTCGATATGTTTTCATGAATATGAGTATTTTCGTTTTCATGGTTTTTTGTGGTTATTTAGTTAGTGTTTGTATTTTTCTCGTATAAGTAAATTGAAAACTTTGACACTCACGTGAACGTAGAACTTATAGGAATAGCACCTCCCTTTAAGTTCAATAAATGGGACCAAATATCATCTTTAACTTTTTCAAATACTTTTAGAATATAAATCACAGTTTAAACAAATATCGTCTGTTAGTTAATTCAATACAATATTATGCAAATGTGTTCATTCTTATATGAGAAAATAATTCTCAAAAATAAAATAAAAAATACACAACATGATGTAATACAACTACTGATTAGGTTTGAACGTGGCTATTCCTTGAATTTTTTTTTTAATTAACTAGTGATTGTGTTATTGTTTTGTAAATATGTTGATTTTATATATTTGATACTATCTCCACGTCTCATTTAAAAAAAATATCTAAATTTCTTGTAATCAGTATAATTATAAATAGTATACATTATCTAAAGATGGTACTAATTACAAATTTTGTTATCAAAATGAGACTTCGTTTTCTTATAATTTTTATTTTTGAATGTAGGAATTATGTTTTTAGATTGTAATTCAGCTATTCTGTTTTTTTTAAATGACCATGTAAATGAGCAAACAACTAGCTCGATTAAAAATTCGATGCGAGCTCGATTCGAAATATAAATAATTTAAATATGAATAAATTTTAAAATTCGATAAATTACTCAAACTTATTCAAATTCTAATTTTTTATTAATACTCCAATCATATTCCATAGAAAGGTTCAAATCATTTGGGTACGATTCAAAATATTGCTCGACTCAATAACTAAACGAATCTCAATTAATTCTTAATTTTTACTCAATAAATTTTGTGAACGAAGTGTGCTCGATTCATTTTACCCCTTAGACCCATGTGGACGATTGGCCCTTTCGAGTTTCCAACCTATACATATAGTGGCTCAAAGGTATATATGCTAAAGAAATGGGCATTTTGGTCATTAAAAAAGTGATGGCAGTCCTAGGGTTTGTCTATATAAATTAATCAGAATCGCCTAAACCCCTCTTATTTTAGAGCGGACAGACGTGTAAGTTTCAGTCTTCTCAGCAAACCTCAACAAAATGGTGAGTTCCAAATTTCCCAATTTGATTTCTTTCGGTTGACATTGCATAATTCTGTTTGTTTTCTTCTGCTATGCGGATTTTTTTTTTTGTCCTTTTTTTGTTATACATATTTGATTTTCTACGTGTGAGAAAAATGTGGTTAAAAGTCTGTAAGATAAAATCAAATTTTTGAAAAGTGATTGATTTTTTGTTTATATTTGTTTTTGAGTTCTTGCTAAAAGTTTTAGCTGAGTCATACTGCGATATATTTGGGATTTGTGCTCAATTGATGCTGTAGATCAGTTTTAGTGTAATGTGTTTTACGACCTGGTTAATTTATTTAATATGTATATATTGATTTTTCTTTGTTTTTTATTTGATTTGAACAGTTAAAATGCAGATGTAGTCTGTCCTGTGCTGTAACATTCTGTTTAGGATCTTGTTTAACATTGATTTTTATTGAATTTAGCAACTGGGTGAGTTTATTTATAGCTAATTTGTATATGAACCACTGTAGCTAATTTATTATGCAAAATGGAGTAATATGGGTATAGTATTTGTTTATCAGAGGACGCTTTTGATTTTGGGTTTTGCTAGGGTGTAGATTATGATATTTCAATTTATATTATGAAATCTAGATCGTTATTGTTTACATTTCACTTTTCGAAAAGCTCATTTCAATTGTTTGGATGTATGAAGTGCTGTTGTTAGACAATGTCTCCCCCAATCATTGAACGGTGTGCTTACCTTATATTGTTGTTGGTTCAGGTCTTTGCAAAAGCTGTCAAGCCAAGGGCATACTTTAAGCGGTATCAGGTCAAATTTAAGAGAAGAAGAGGTAATCATTAACATTTTGCAAAAAAATTTCGGTTTTAAGGCTTTATGTTATAGCGGTATATGTGGAATTCTATTTGTCTGTGACTGACTGATGGTCCTTCATTTATTAAATCTCTACAGAGGGGAAGACAGATTATCGGGCTAGGATTCGTTTGATTAACCAGGATAAGAACAAGTACAACACTCCCAAGTATCGTTTCGTTGTGCGATTTGTATCCTTTCGTGTTCTGCATTTTGGACCATATCTCTTTCATTCTCTAATACTATTAAATGTCTTCTTTGAGAATCTTGAGACTTATTAAGCTCCAGTATCATTCTACACAATCCATAATTTTGTACATATTTTCTTTTGCTTTGGGATTAAAAGGTCATTCATGAACTATATTCATTTATTGAATTGAGAAGTATCATTCTTGGACAAATTTTAAAAATTTAGCAGCATCTGATTTGGTTTCAACAGGAAAGGGGTATTTCTTTGGGGATGCTTTCATTAGTAACTATTTTATTTGATTATTATACAAGTTCAACCTTAATGTTTTGTACTAGACAAACAAGGATATTACTGCCCAAATTGTTTCTGCTAGCATTGCTGGAGATATGGTACTTGCAGCAGCG
The DNA here is from genome assembly GCA_016801055.1 of Panax notoginseng. Taxonomy (NCBI): domain Eukaryota; kingdom Viridiplantae; phylum Streptophyta; class Magnoliopsida; order Apiales; family Araliaceae; genus Panax; species Panax notoginseng. The sequence goes on from CM029023.1 coordinate 138,674,281, forward strand.
TATTCCCATGAGCTGCCTCAATATGGGCTTGAAATAGGCCTCACAAATTATGCTGCAGGTATCATAAAACATTCCCACCATACTTTTTCTATCTGCTCAAGTGTTGTTTTTTTGTTTCCTACTTATTATCTCTTGTGATCTGCATGATCTGTCAGCTTACTGCGTTGGACTTCTCTTGGCCCGCCGTGTTTTGAAAAAGCTTGAGATGGATGATGAATATGAAGGCAACGTAGAGGTAACAGCTAACACTGATTCACTTTTTAATAATAATATCAAATATTGTAGTTTATTCAGGGCTTTCCATATATATCCACACAATAAGAATAATTTACTTTATATTTTCAAGGCAACTGGAGAGGATTTTTCAGTGGAGCCAGCTGAACACAGGCGGCCATTTCGTGCTGTCCTCGATGTTGGTCTTATTAGGACAACTACTGGTAATCGCGTTTTTGGTGCTCTTAAGGTATGTTTTCCATCCTGAAGCACTTTGCATATTTTGAAATTACATTATTGTTTGTGAATGTAATGTTAATTGTTGTATAATTCTACCATGAGCAGTTAATATCTTCAGAATTAAGTTAATTCTTTATCGTATGATGCTTGTATGTTTTTCTTATGAACTTGAGAATTCAAATGTATTTAATTCTAAAATAAATTTGTCATGCTTATATCCTCGCTGCCCTTGCTTTATCATTAAGTAATTTTTCTTGTTTAATGATTCATATTTGTGTTCATAAAATTCTAAGATACATTTAACCATTTAAGTCGTATATAAGAGGGTCACATGCTTGTGAACTCTAGATTTTACTTTCATATTATATAATCTGGGTAATTACTAATTTCTCTTGTATTTCCTAGAAATACACTTAAAAAATCATTTTAGTTCGAAAATTTTCACAATTTAAATGAAAGCTATCACCACAATGATCTTCATAAGTGCCTTAGCCCATCTAGGCAAAGCAGAATAGCCTTAAAAGGGCAACGTGTAGCTTTGAATGGTAATGGACTTGTAATAAATATCTCTAGGAACTGATCTATGCAGCTCAGGAGTGGCTTATTCCTGAGTAAAACTTCTTGGAGTTTTAGATCAGTAAGAGATGAGTCATGAGACATGATAACTTCTGTTATTTTATTCAGAATTCAAGTTATTTTCACAAAAACTTCTGTTATGCTTCCCCTTACAGCCTTTGTAGTGTTGAATTATGTAACTTCTATTAACCCGCATCATAGAGGATTGGACACACTTTTAGAGATAGTTTTTACTGTTCATTGCATTATAATTCAGCAGTACTTTCTTGTGCTCACTAAACAATGGAAGATTGACAGCACGTGGATAACTTTTTAAAGTCGGTTGACAACTTAAAATTGTTTTTTTATATCCTTGAAGCAAGTCAGTCCATCTTGGCAAAGCTGATTAGCCTTAAAACGGCAATGAGTAGCTTTGAATGCTAATGGACTCATATCAATCGTCACTCCCTACTCCTTTATGCTTCTCTAACTCAATGGAGTTTTCGATAAGATAAGTGGAGATGAAACATGATAACTTTCTTTATTGTCTTATTATTGAAATGGAAGCCGAAATTTGTTGAGTGCTTACTGGGGATAAAATCACCACCGCTAAAATCTTTTTCACATCCCTTTCTATCACTAGGGGTGCTCAAAAGAATCTTTCTTTGTTACGTAACAGTTCGGTTTTGATATAGGTGGTACTGGATTTTTTGGTTTTAGTTTTTCGACACGGATTTTTTCGGCACATCGGCTATTTTCGGTGCCGGTCCACATTTTTTAGAATTCGGTAAATACCGAAAGAAACGAATTTTTAATATTATGTAATATTATATTACTTCTATTAATGTATATATAAATATAAATAATATATTATACTAATTAATTGATGTAATTTTTAATTTCAAGTAATATTATAGTATATGTAATAATGTATATTTTAGTATAAATATCATATCTGTTGGCTTACTGTGATTGTATAATGGTTAGCATACTTAGTTAGATGCTAACATGCATTTAAAAAAAGTTAGTTACTAACATAATGTTGTAACTTGTAAGCATAGTTGATTGCTCTTATACATTTATTACTTATTTATGCCTAATTGCTTAAAGCTTAATTGCATAATGACTACTGAATGCATACTGAACAGGTACCGAAACCGGTATTTTCAGTATCAGTACCGGTATTGAGTTTTTGAGTGTTACGGTTTCAGTACTGGCTCGGTTTTTTCTTTCACTGATGAGCACCCTATCTGTCACTGGTTGGGGCATCTTAAAATTTATAGATATTAATTGTACTATAATTGGTTTGGGGGCCCACTGGTTCTTGACCTTCTACTGTGACATAAACAGGGCACAACTACGTTAGGGTAGTTGGTGATAGCTTAACATATATGCTTTTTACTTTTTTCATCTAGATATACACGCTTTAACAAAATCTGACTGTTTGTTTGTCAGTTCCTGCATTTGATCACTAATTTATTTGTTAATAATTCTAGGGGGCGTTAGATGGCGGTCTTGATATTCCTCACAGTGAGAAGAGGTTTGCTGGTTTCTCAAAGGATTCTAAGCAGCTTGATCCTGAGGTTCACCGCAAGTATATCTATGGTGGTCATGTTGCTGCATATATGAGGGTAAGAGGGTCATTCATCCCTGGTCATGCTTATTCTTACCAGAAAATGGAACTATTATGTAGTAGAGGGATATATCACTGTTATTCACAGTAATCTATCTTGTTGATTGTTTTGTAGACATTGAAGGAAGATGATCCCAAGAAACATTGGACTCACTTCTCTAGGTATGTTAGGAAAGAAATTAACGCAGATGTCGTTGAGGAACTCTATAAGAAAGTTCATGCTATCATCCGTGCAGACCCGACTGCTAAAAAGTCTGAGAAGCAGCCACCTAAGGAACGCAAGTGGTATGCTAATTTAACACATGTTATTAGTCTATATACTCGGGTACCACCCTTGCCTGGGATCAATATTTCAACTTAATATACTTCCAATATATACTTATAGAACGAACTTTGATATTTTCTTTTGAGTACTTACTCCGAGTCTGGTTCAGGTTGAGGTTCAACTTGAAGAAGCTTACTTATGATGAAAGGAAAAACAAGTTGATTGAGCGCTTGAATGCCCTTAATAATCCTGTTGGAGCCGATGAGGATGAGGAAGAGGACTAGAAGTATCATTGCATTTGGAGAAATCAATATATTTTGCCTTTTTCTTTCTGATCAATTTTGCAGCTTGAATATATTATTTTTTAGATGGCAACTAGATTTTGGAATTTTAAATGTTATTAAATGCAAAATATCAAAAACTCGAACTTCTTTATTTTCAATTATCAGAAAGCAACATTGGTTGTGTGTTGTGTTTTCAATTTCAAGTGTTTAAATTTACATTTCACCCACCTATCTTTAGTTGGAACAATTTTAATTATTTATTTATTTATTTATAGCAGTTTGATTATCAATAAAAAATTATAATTTTGTTCAATTTTATAGCCTTACTTACTTGTAAGTGCATGTTTAGCCAAGCTCCTACCTTATTTAACTAAAATTGCAAGTACATGACATGAAACTGCCGACTATGCCCCCGTGAGGGCCCTCTATTTGACTATCTTACTCCTTATTTTCTCTGAGGGTTAAATACACTTTTTTAAACTCTACTCGACCTCGGTTTATAAATGAATCATTGAACTGAATTTTTTTTCATTCGACTCACTGAATTACAATTTTTTTACAAATTCTGTTAAAGTATTTGACTTTATACGGAAAAAGTACACGAGGTGCCACGTGAGAGAGAGAAATCTTACATGTCATATATTTTTGTTTGTGGCATGCCTAGATGGAAAAACAATCATTCTTCTAAAATCCATTAATATTTTTTAAAATTCGGTCTAGTTTAAAATAATGCATTCAAAATAAAAATCCTACATGTCAAATTCTGTCTAGTTTTTAAAATTTTGTCTAGTTTTTGAAGAATTTAAAATTTATTTTAAAAATAGAAGTAGGATTAATCTTAATGATTTTATCTTAATGTAAAAATCATTAATCTTATTTCTTAATGTAAAAGTCATTAAGATTAATCCTACTTCTATTTTTAAAAATTTTATTTTAATCAATTAATATTTGTACAATTTTAAAAAAATTATATAAATTACATATAATTATATAATTTTATTTTAATTTAAATAACTCATTAAATTCATTAATTTAATTAACCTCTCTTCAGATAAAACTAAAATTAGTAATATAACATATAAATGTCTGACATGTTATTGTATTAAGATATATTACATATATTATTAAAATAGAAAAATTTTGGGTAAATTTTGAATTTGAGTAATGTCTTTAACATTATTGATAAGTATTTTATAATAAGCACAAATTAAAAATTAAAATTTATAAAAATAAATTCAAACTTCAAAAATATAACTACAATTTTGAAAATTAATTATTATTTTATTTTTGAAAACTAATATAATTATTATTTATATTATGAAATCATTAAATAAATATTAAATTTATTAACAAATATTTAAATTAATTAAAAATATATTAACAAATAATTAAAGTAATTAAATAAAATATATTAATTAAAATAATTAAATAAAATATATTCATAGATACACCCGCCTTTAAAAAAAATTATCTATTTCTGAAACCAGATTCGAAGGAGATAACATAAGAGATGCTTCAAGTAAGATTCATTCTTCTTCATTTTTTCAGCAGAAAAGGAGGATCAGGAAAAAAATTATTAAATGAAAGAGATCAGACTGTTTTGAATGAAAAAACAAACAATGGAAGAGACGTGTCGCAGTAGAAATCAATAGTTCAGATCTAGATCTGAAAAAAAGGCCTCTCCCTCATCCGTTTTTCAAACCATTCTTCTAAAATCCATTCTTCAAAGTAATCGCGTTCATCAATGGTGTTCAAGCAATCACGTTAATCAATGGACGAATCTGGGTTGTGGTAAAGAAGATGATGAAGTTGATTTGTATTTTGCCAATAATTTCGACTACGGATCAGATTGATTTGATTTCGAATTACTTTGAATTTTGGATCTGGATTGTGGTGAAGAAGAAGATGATGGAGTAGTTTCAGATTTTTGATTTTAAATTATTTTTTATTTGAATTTGTGGTGAATAAGATGATGAATTAAATTTGAATTTGAATTTGTGACGAAGAAGACGATGAATTGGATTTGTACAGGAGAAGATGATTAATTATATTAGATAATTTTGTATATTTAAAGTTAACTTTAAATATTTAAAAATTAAAAAATTAGTATGTATTCATTAATTTTATATAAATATATTTGTAAAAATTATATATTAATATATTTTTTTATTAATTTAATTATTTATTATTTAAAAAGAGAGAGAATTCAAGTTTGAAAATTAAAAAAGTTTAAACTAAAGTTATTTTGTTATTATTATTAAAAAAAAATTTACGGTGGCTCTTATATTAAACGCAAGCATTGTCATGTAGACTTTTCGTTAATTTTTAATACTTTTAGACGGAAATTTAATTTTTTTGTAAAAAAAATATAGTTCAATAAGTTAACTGTAAAAAAATTCAGTTCAATGATGTATTTATAAACCGAGGTCGAATAGAGTGGGAAAAAATATATTTAACCCTTTTCTCTGACCTATAAAGTAAAAATTATATCAACTTTTTTATTCATGCGATAAAACTTTGACATATCATGTAAATTAAGGAAGAGTAATGTTAGTGATCTCAAATATTGAATGTTTTAATGATAATTTATGACGATCTATCAAACATGTTACGATGAACCTCAACCTTGAGGTCGTATGGTTCTTAGCCCAACGAGCGTAGTGTGGGTGCCGGTAGAAATTAGCAAAAAAAATTGTTATACAAGTCATTTAAGATAATTTTTGAGATAAAAAATTTGAGACCCTTGCTATCACACACGTAAATGAATATATGGATAATTTTTTTATTCAAAATTTTTGTCTTGCTCAGTTGGAATATTGAATTTTCTCAAAATAAATTAATTGGTTCCAACTTTTTTTTTTTAAAAAAAATAACGAATCTTGGATAAAGTCATTCAGATTTTCAGTCCCAGGGTTTTAATTTGTTCTTAAATGGAAAACAAAATATCAAGAGCACAACTTTTAACAAAACAAAACAAATGGCTGTAGAAACGGTGAAGACTAGACTAGACTAGACTAGACTAGACTAGCCATGCTGAGGGGCCCACCTTATCACTTCATCTTCCATTTCTATCCAAAAACCATCAAACACACACTAGCCACACACACACACAGTAGTGTTGTTAATTTTAATTTTAATTTTCCCATCACATGTAGATTTAAAAATGTAAATTCGGTCCAAACAACCACCCAATCACAATCATGGTTCATACACTAACCCCTGTTACTGCAGCTGCACTACCCCCCATCTCAAACAAGAATGCTGCTGCTCATCATCTTCCATCTTTAGGGTTTCATAGAGTTCGGTCTTCTGCTCAACCTCCTCAAGATTGTAGACTTGTTCATCGCAGGTATTTATTTATATCCTCGTCTTCTCTTACTCTCTTCATCTGCATTTTATATCAAACCCAATGCTACGTTTGAACCGGGAGAAATATAAAATTAGTCAAGGAACGAAATACAAAAGGAAATGATTCGTTCCTTCCATTTCTGACTAGAATGTAGCATTCTATATCCTCCCCTAAGAAATAGAAATCCACAAATTTAACGCGTGCCAATATTGTATTATCAATCGACTAACTTACCTTGAAATGTATCATTAAGACTTATTAGGTATCATTAAGACTTATTTTATTACAATTTATGAGTGTCAGTGTGAGTGTGGGTGTGTCATGTAATATGTAATGCAGGACTACTACCTTGGCCTTGGGTTTGGCTGGTTTGGTGCTGGGATTGAATTTGGGTGGTGATAGGAATGCAAACGCCGCATCACGGAGGCCTCCGCCGCCACCACCGGCGGAGAAAAAAGATCCAGGTGTGAACGCCTTGACGGCGAAAGTTCTAGCTAGTAAGAAGAGGAAGGAAGCATTGAAAGAGTCTATAGCCAAGCTAAGAGAGAAAGGAAAGGTCATCACTCAGCCACCATCCCAATAGTTTGGAAAAACCTCGTGCCTAGTTGTCTTTCATTCCCTTGAATTGTGAGGAAACTTGTTAACAATTTTGTAGCTCTTATTGCTGGATTGTGAAATTGTGATAACCGATCAAGATTCTAATTTATCAGCTGCAGCTGCAAACAGAGCTGTTCGAAACATTGTCTTCACTATAAAGGTAAAAATAAATAAATAAAAAATATAAGTTGTATCTTAAAAAATATATTTTTGGAGCTTAAAACATAATAGTTTGACTACAACAAAATATACGAGACCTTTGACTATAACAAAATATATGAGAATACATTTATTGAAAGATATTTTTTTTAATATTCTTTGAGTCAAAATCTTCAGTCAAATGTTCAAAATTTTATATATATATATATATATATATATATATATATATATGTGTGTGTGTGTGTGTGTGTGTGTGTGTGTGTGTGTGTTCCCTTCAGTTGAGAGATCTCTCAAATAGTGTTATTTGAGGGATAAGGCGTTCAACCGTTGGATCTATTTTAATGACTTTATGTGGCAAAGATTGTTTTTGCTTTTTCCAAATAACCCAACACATCCATTAGAACTTATATCATGAATTCATCATTAGAACCCAAATCAAGAATTTAACACAAATTAAAAATAATCCATTAGAACTTATAGCAAGAATTTATCAATGGAACCTAAATTAAGAACTACCCATTAGAACATATATCTAGAATTTATCATTATAACTGAAATAAAAAATTACTCATTAGATGTTTGATTCTATTGCTTCGTGCCTCTTGACTTTTCTTTTCTTTCAACAATAATAAGTCACACGAATTTTTATAAATCCATATTAAATCTGGAGATGTAATCTCAATTCAGATTTAAAAAACCTAATTAAAAAATCCTCGTACATCTCCAAATTAACGCCTACAACCTAGATTTTGTTAGGAAAAAAAAACTACATGGATACCTTGTAGAAATATAAATCTTGCAAGTTGAGTAGAAAATTGTGAAAATGGTGGGTCATCTCTTCATCTCGAAAGGGTTGGTCTTCTCTTAAACTTGCACGGGAATCTTCCTCTTTTTCCTTTTGCGTGCCTTAGGTTTTCTCCATCATTGGATGTGTTGGGTTATTTGGAGAAAACGGGTTTAAAAAGATATAAAATCTGAGCCACATAAAATCATTAAAACAGATCCAACGGTTGAGCGCCTTATCCCTCAAATAACACTATTTGAGGGATCTCTCAACTGAAGGGACTATATATATATATATATATAGCTCAGCTTTCTCCAGCGAACTGGATGAACTAAAAACAAACATGTTATAGTGACGGTTTTTTCCGTCGTTATAGTATATTTTCTATGTTATAGCGACGGAAACCATCGTTATAGCCGGTTCGTTCTTAGTTCGCTTCTTCCAGTTCGCTGGAGAAGCAGACTATATATATATATATATATATATATATATATATATATATATATATATAAAAATTGGGGCCCCTCTAATCGAGGGGTCAGGGCGGTCGACCCTCCCGCTCGTGCTCAGGAACGGCTCTGACTGCAAACGCACTAAAATGTTTACCAAACATATTTATCGTGATAAGATTTTACAAAAATTGCAAATTTACAAGCCGTGAGTAATTTTTTTTAATATAAAAAAATTGAAATTACAATAATAATAAAATAAATAAAAATCCACAAGTGAAACTGTGATTCATATGTGAAGGATATTGTAAACTAATATGTTTACTAGTGAAAATATAAATTCTATTTTTATATCATTTGTGAGTTTATAAAGAAAAATTAGGACAAACTTAAATTAATTAGAGATTTATAATAAACCCCTCTACTGAATTTTGTTGTGTTTATAAATGGAGTAGAAGAAATTAGTTTATGTTATTTAGTTTTATGCCTTAACCTTTTATTGGTGAATAATAAAACTTTGACAAGAAAAATATTCAAGTTTTAAATTTAATTTCATATCCATTAAAAGACTCACAACTATTATACAATAAGAGTAATTTTATGTGTAAAAACTTTGAATAAACATTTGTCTTATAACACACAAGTACAATGAATGTTTCTCTTGCTTAAATTAGTAAATCTAACTTTTAACAGTAAGGTGATGTTTGATAAAATTGAATAATTGAGAACTGAATAGTTAATACATCTTAATTTAAATAGATCATCTGAATGAAATAATATTTGAATCTAAAAAATTGTTTGATAATTTTTTTATCTAAATGACATTATTTTACTATTTTAACCCTATGATTTATTTAAAAAAAATATTTGAATGATCTTAAAATTTGAAATTAAAAGAGTACAATATTTATTGAGACTATTATTGTCCATAAATTTTAAATAAACTATTGAGGGGCAACTATTAATAGTTAAAATTTGAGTTTCTGTCTTAACGATCAAGAGGCGTTAAGAGGCAAAAAAAATAAATTACCAAACAAAATTTGTCTCTGACTGAATCATAGACAGGTGAACTAAGAGGCATTCACACACAAACAAACACCACCTAAATCTGTCTACAAACACAATTGGTACAAATTTACATACTTATAACTCGTTTTAGAATTGTATACAAATATTAAATAAATAATTGTATAACATTAAATATAATCAGGGCCGGCCCTGAGTTTTTAAAGGCTTAAAGCGATAAAAAAAATAGGCCTTTTACTAATTCCTATTAAGATAGGTATAAAAAAAATTAAGAGCTTTTCCTGAACAAAAGAGCATAAATACGAAAGAATACCAAATATAATAACCGAATATTTTAATATTTCTAAAGCATCATTTAAATATCACATTATCACTAAGTCTGCCATTGAGATTTGGGTTTATTTCATTTGGTAATTTTTTGTAAGCCTTTAAATTTAAATTGGCGTGGGCTGAGCTCTTTTATTTGGGTATATATATATATATATATATATATATATATATATATATATATATATATATGACAAAAATACTTATTGGGGGCCCTAAAAAATTATTAATTTTAGTGGGCCTAAAGCCCGGGCACCTTGGGCTTTAGCCCAGGGCCGGTGCTGAATATAATATCAATTGTCTATGTTATTTTTGTAAGACCCCAAATTATTAATAAATAAAATTTAAATTCTCTCTATTTATTATTTTGAAATAGTAAGTGTTAAATTGATTAATGAGGTTAGTTATGGGTAAAATGCGTAAATATTTCAAATAAGCAGGTGGTTATAAAATATTTATTGTTGTCGGGGAATATTCGTTTGGTCGTGGAATATTCTTCCTGTCGGGGAATATTCGTACGACGGCGCAGTCTTTTGTGGGCCCCATAACGGAAAGCGATTGGATGAAGAAAACGACAAGTATATGTTGTTTATTAATAACGTCGTAGTTGTTACCGTTAATACTGTTGGAATACCCGGTGGTTAAAACACAGTAATACGCGTTGTTACACAGTAGCACACTGATTGCACTAATTATTGATTCTTACGTAAGAAAGCACTACTCAATAATGGTTACAGTAATTACTGTTCAGTATTTTATTTTATTGATTCAATAATTGCTGCGTTGATATTTTATATTACTGTTGTTTCAATAATTGTCACTACACAGTATTTCCCATTATCAGATCAATAATTCATATTATTTGAATAATATTATTAGATAACATTATTGGCAATGTCTAGAAAGTTCTGTCTAAGGAGAGGTTTGGTCATCTAATTGCGCGCCAGTAAGGAGAAATCCTTATTGGAAAGCCCCCTCTTTCCTGGGAACGGCCTGGTTGTCATAAATGTGATTCTGTAATATTATTTGTGAATAATTAATTATTGATTCATATGATAAGAAAATATATATTTTTGTGGTTAAAAATGAAGGAGTTAATGTTGAGTTTTTTATCAGTATTTTTGTCGGAATGGAGGTATTAAAAATCAGGGTTTTTGAGATATTTTACGGGGGTTATAATTTTTAATCCGACCGTTGGATCGTGGTAATTTTTAGATATGTTATACATATATAAGTTGAGTATATGTCCTCAAATTTTGAACCGTTAAAAATGAACGTATGATTTATTATGAATTTTACGAGATGACTGGTTCAGAAATTGTTGAATTTTCGGAGTTAATCATTTTGGTAAAAAATTCTAGAATTGGTGGGCCCCACTCTTGGTTGGTGAAGAAATGTGCTGAGATTTTTATTCAAATGTGGTGGGTGGGAATAGTAGCAGGTAAAGCCATCAGGTTGCAGGTTAAGTCTGCTTCGGCGTGCTAACATTTTCCTATAAATAGAGGGCTAAGTTAGAATTAAAAATCACACCAGAAACAAGTTTTCTCTCTTTCTCTCTCTAGATTATTGAGTGTATTTTGTGAGTATTTAGATACTTTGAGAGTTTCTATTCATCAGAGCAAGTTTCTTTCAGCCTTATACCGGTATTCCGACTAGAAGTACTGTCTTTACGAGGTAAGGGATGTTATTTTATTCGAAAATGATATTATTTCTTCAATATCATTATGCCGAAATATTGGTTGGAAATTTTTATCAAATTTGGAACTTTTCACGTCGGGGTTACTATTCATGAGTTACTATTCACGAGTTACTATTCACCGAAAAATAAAATTTTCTTCTTTTCGTCCAAAATATCTATTCTGAGTACTAGCTTTGATTGTATCCATGTTTTGATCATTCTTGAATTCTACTTCACTATGAATAATTATAAGGTATTTTTGGGCATGGATAAATCGAAATACGAATCCTTAATATTGTTATTTTGTTTCACTGGATTCGTTTTCTTTAAGATATTTTTCATCATCCTCAGTCCTAAATGATGATATTATTGAATATCTTTGGCCCGTAGTGCAAAGATGAATGATTAACTGATGAATATCTTTGGCCCGTAGTGCAAAGATGAACAGGTGTTGAGATGAACATGACCGACTGGTGATACAAGTGAATATCTTTGGCCTGTAGTGCAAAGATGAATATTTGATTAAAGATGGTTATTGATTGTTGTTACAGGGATAAAATATTGATGATGGACTTTTAAATCTTAGAAGATAGTAGAACTCATTCTCTACTTGACTCTTCTAATGGTTTGTTGTTTCCGCTGCAGTTATTGATTTAAAACTTGTTGTCTGTTGTATTCTATTAGATTTTTCCCTGTTGAAGACTAACGATAATTTATTCTGTATTATCTTAGTCATAATGTTCTTTACTGGGCTAGTTGAGCTCACCCTTTTCCTTTTTGTTCCATTTTTCTCAGGAGGCGAGAATGTAGCGAGTACTAGTCGGGGTATGGAATGATGGTTCTAGAAGTTACTTTAGTAGTCCTCGCCATTTTTGTAAAATAATGTATCAATAATTGTAATGAGGACTTATTTGAGTGTGGATATTGTCTAAATGACAATATTTGTATTTAAACTCACAGTTCTTGTGTTGTAATAATAAAGATGTAGTTGTTTCTGTACCATGTATTTTGGCGACTCAGAATGGGTGTTGTATACCTATTTTGGGGGCGTCACAGTTGGTATCAGAGCTTAAGGATATGATCTCTGGCGGAGATCGGAGAATAGAACTAGGAGGGGAGAGACGAATAAATCCTTCGCTAGTGTGTCCTACCTAAGCTTATTTATTGGTCAGTCATAATATAGGGGTATTATGTGATTTGTTAATTTATTTAATTAACCCTTGTTTTATGGCAGTATTTGAGAATGTCGACTGAGAATGTTAACAGTGGAGTAAATGAGACCGTGGAGACACCGGTGCTTACCAACGAGGAGAACGTGCAACAGGCTGGCAATGTTCCTCCTGTGAACAACACCAATGAGCAGATGATGAATGATGGAATGTTTAGAAGTTTTTTGCAATTTATGCAAAACCAGACGAGGGAGACTCGTGTTCAAAATACAGGAGGAAATGATAGCAATTCACGGTTTGTCACAGCCAAACAGTTCAAAGAATTGGGACCACCAGAATTTAAGGGAAAGCCGGATCCGATCATGGCGGAAACGTGGGTCAAGAAAATTACCAAGTTATTCGATGTCTTGGGATGCACGGAGGAACAGAAGGTTCCATTCGCCACCTTTATGTTCCGTGGCGAGGCAGACTACTGGTGGGAGTCTGTGAAGCGTACCCATCCAACCGCACTCAGCATGTCTTGGGAGACATTTCAGAAACTGTTCAATGACAAGTACTTTCCTGAAAGTATTCGTCATATGAAGGAGGTAGAGTTTATTAGACTGGAGCAGAATAACATGACGGTGTCTCAGTACGAGGCGAGGTTTGCAGAGTTGTCCAGGTTTGCACCTCATTTGGTGGAGAATGAGGAACGTATGACGAGGATATTTTTGAGAGGTTTGAAACCCGGCATACGTCAATATCTCATTTCTCATAAATTTTCTCTCTATTCAGATGTTGTCAACAAGGCTCAATTATTAGAGCGAGATAATGAGTACGGTCAACTGAGGGACCACAACCAGGATCATATCGGTGACAGCAGTCATCAGAACAATGATAACCAGCGGAGAAAGAAAAATACAGACAAGAACGGCAACTACTCTGGTGGTAATCGTGGCTATGAAAATAGAAGAAGCGAGTCGGGAGGAGATTTTAAAAAGAGGAGATTCAACAATGACAATACGAAGACGTCAGCACCAACAGCAATTGGTTCCAAGGGAGGAGAACGACCACCGGTTATATGCTATAAGTGCGGAAAAGAAGGACATATCAGTCCAAACTGCCCACAACAGTTTAAGGTATGTTATAATTGTGGAAAGGAAGGACATATCGCTCGAGATTGCACTGTAGCAAAACCAAGTCCAGCGGGGATGGTGACTCAAAAAGCTGTCCCAGAAAAGATAAAGTCAACGGTTCCTGGAAGAGCGTTTGTCGTGACTGGTCAACATGCGAGGAACCCAAACGAGGTGATCACGGGTAAGCTAATCATAAATTCATGCGAAGTTTATACCTTATTAGATATCGGTTCTACCCATTCTTTTATCTCTCCTGCTTGTGCTCAACGTTTAAACTTGACTCCGGAGAAGTTAGACTTTGATTTATCTGTGGAGACTCCGTTAGGAGAAACTTTCATCACATCCACTGTTTATAAATCTTGTGTGATCCAAGTTGGCACCATCACCTTACCTGTTGACCTTATCTCTTTAAAGATACTTGCTTTTGATGTGATTTTAGGGATTGATTGGTTAACTACTCATCATGCCAAAATTGATTGTTTTCGTAAGGTTGTTAGTTTTTATATTCCTAACCAACCTGTTGTACGAATTCAAACAACTAAGCCATTAAAATCAATCACTGTTATATCAAGCCATAAAACCATTCGTTTATTAAAAAACGGATGTCAAGCTTTCTTAGCCCATGTTATGGATTTGAATAAAGACACGTCAAATTTGAATAATATTCCTGTTGTTATTGACTTTCCTGACGTATTTCCTGAAGAACTTCCCGGTCTACCCCCGGAACGAGAAATTGAATTCTTTATTGATCTTGAACCTGGTACAAAGCCCATTTCTAAAACCCCATATCGAATGGCTCCTATTGAACTTCAGGAGTTAAAGGTCCAACTACAAGAGTTGTTGGACATCGGTTTCATTCGTCCTAGTACATCTCCTTGGGGTGCTCCTGTTTTATTTGTAAAGAAGAAAGACGGGAGTATGCGACTTTGTATTGATTACCGGGAATTAAACCATGTCACTATTAAGAATAGGTATCCGCTACCTCGTATTGATGACCTGTTTGACCAGTTACAAGGAGCACAATTCTTTTCAAAGATCGATCTTCGTTCTGGATATCATCAGCTGAAGGTTAAAACTGAGGATATTCCAAAGACTGCCTTCAGAACTCGGTACGGGCATTATGAATTCCTAGTTGTAAGACCCCAATTTTTATAAATAAAGATGAATTTTCTATAAATATCATTTTTGAATATTATGGAGTTAATTTGATATAATGTTATAGTTGTGGGTAATATTTATAAATTTTGCAAAGTAAGCAAGTTGTTATAAAATATTCGTTTGGTCGGAGAATATTCTTTTTGTCGGAGAATATTCGTACGACGGCACAATCATTGGTGGACCCCACAACGGAATTATTGTCGGATTGAGAAAACGACAGAATTATCTTTCTATAAAAATAACGGCTGAGGTGTTACCGTTAAAACCGTTAAAACTGTTAAACTACTCGATAGTAAAAGTACAGTAATACGCGTGGTTGCATAGTAGCACACGGTATTGATTATTGATGCTTACGTGAGAAGTCACTCAGCTATACTCAATTATTGCTACAGTAATTGCTGCATCATATCTCTTAAATTATTGTCATAGTATCATCTGTATAATATGTTATATTATTAAATCAATAATTGAGACGTTGTGGTAAGTTTGGTTATTTTATGGGGGGCCATATGTCATCATCTAAGAGTCTCTTCGTCAATAGTAATTACCGTCGTCAATAGTATTTACCTTGGTCAATAGTAATTACCTTCGTCAATAGTATTTACCTTGGTCAATAGTAATTACCTTCGTCAATAGTATTTACCTTGGTCAATAGTAATTACTTTCGTCAATAGTAGTTGTCCCTTCAATATTACCAAGAGTCATTTGACCATTCGTTAAGACCAAGAGTCATTTGACCCTTCGTTAAGACCAAGAGCCACCCTCAGTTTTTCTATAAATAGAGGCCTAGGGCTTCATTATTTTTCACGAATTCATTCAAGCTATAGAGAGAGAAAGTATAGAGAGAATAAGAGAGAGAGAATAAAAGTATTCTGCTACATCACTTTTCCAATATCCAGTTCTTTTAAGGTAGGGAATATTATTTCTTTTATATTCATGAAGAGAACTTCTGTTATTCCATTTGTTATTATTCTGTTGGAATAACCAGTATACGCGGTCTACCCTATACTTGGTGACATTCTTCTATTATTCTGTTGGAACATCCTGTCTGTGTGTTTTACACCGGACCTGGTTCCGTTTATTATTCTGTTGGAACATCCTGTCTGTGTGTTTTACACCGGACCTGGTTCCGTTTTATTATTATTCTGTTGGAATATCCTGTCTGTGTGTTTTACACCGGACCTGGTTCCATTATTTATTATTCTGTCGGAATATCCTGTCTGTGCGTTTACGCCGGACCTGGTTCCATTATTTATTATTCTATTGGAATAACCTGTCTGTGCGGTCTATCGCATGCATGGTGATTTCTTTTGTTATTCCATTCTTTATTGTACTCAGTTGGTTAAGTTTTGACTTCTATACTCCATGAAATTTGTGGAATATCCTTGATAGTTGCGTTTCATCCAGTATCTTTTCAAGAAAATATTCTTCTAAGCATTCTTGAATTTTACTCCACAATGCAGTATCATGTTGACAATTTGGACGTTGTTAATTTCTGGATAAATTAATTCTTGAACTTGTTTTATTGAATTCTTATATCATTGTCATCATCCTCATGTTTATAAAATGTTGAAAGTCATCTGTGGCATGTAGTGCATAGATGGACTTGGTATGATTATGACCAGGGATTATTCGGTATAATCATGACCGTAATGTTACAAATGATGTGGTAAAAGTCCTCATTGGCCCGTAGTGCATTGATGGACAGTTGTTGGCATGATCATGACCATTAATGAATACACGAATATCCTTGGCCGTAGTGCAGGGGTGATTCGATGATGTGGATTATTTTATTAAGCTGAGTCTCAGCGATCACAGTGTTGAAAAACCTTTTAAATCATAAAAGATAGTAGAGTTTATTTTCTACTTGACTCTTTTAATGGATTGCTTGTTCCGCTACAGTTAAACTTGATGTCTATTATATTTTATCAGTTTAACATTGTTGAAGGCTAATGATAATTTATTCTGCATTATCTTAGTCATAATATTTCTTACTGGGCTAGTTGAGCTCACCCTTTCTTTCACTGTTCTCTTCAGGAAATGAGAACGTAGCTGGGACAAGTCGGGGAACGGAGTGATGGTCCGAATGATAGTATTAGTTAGTAGTCCTCACTATTCTATGTAATGGTGTGTTAATAAATGTAATGAGGACTCCTTTTGAGTATGAATACTCTCTAGAAGATAATATTTGTATTCAAACTCACAGTTTATGTTTTGTCGTATTGTACACGACAGTTGTATTATTAAGTTGTATTTGTATTCTGTACTATGTATCTGACGACCCAAGATGGGTGATGTATACCTAATTTTGGGGGCGTCACAGTTGGTATCAGAGCTTAGGGATATGATCCCTGGCTAAGATGTGAGAATAGAACTAGGAGGGGAGAGACGGGGAATTCCTTCGCTAGTATGACATACCTAAGTTTATTTGCATGGTATTTAATTGGTCGGTCATAATATAAGGATAATATATGACATATCAATTAATTTTTATTTTGTGGCAGTATCTGAAAATGGCATCTGAGAATGTTGAGAATAGCAATGGAGCACAGACGACTGTTGATTCACCACATATCAATAATCAGGATAATGTGCATCAGGAAGGTGTCAATCCTCATGCAAACAACAACACTGACCAAATGATGAATGATCAAATGTTCAGAGGCTTTATGCAATTCATGCAACAACAGGTGAAAGCGGCTCCTGTCCACAACGTAGGTGGAAATACTGGAAACTCTCTGGCGGTCACCGCTAAACAGTTTAAGGAGCTGGGACCACCGGAGTTTAAGGGAGAACCCAAACCACTTGTAGCTGAAACATGGATAAAGCAGATCACCAAGATATTTGATGTCTTGGGTTGCTCCGAGGAGCAAAAGGTTCCCTTTGCCGCCTTTATGTTGCGAGGAGAGGCAGATTACTGGTGGGAATCGATAAAGCGTACTCAACCTGCCGCACTGAAGATGTCCTGGGAGAAGTTCCAAGAGCTGTTTAACGACAAATACTTTCCCGAGAGTATTCGTCACATGAAGGAGGTGGAGTTCATCAAATTGGAGCAGAATAATATGACCGTGTCGCAGTACGAGGCAAAATTTGCGGAGTTATCCCGGTTTGCGTCCCACCTGGTGGATAATGAAGAAAGAATGACGCGGATGTTTTTAAGAGGTTTGAAGCCGGAGATACGTCAACATCTTGTTTCTCATAAACTGTGTTTGTATTCAGATGTTGTAAATAGGGCTCAGTTGGTGGAGCGCGATAACGAGACAACGCAACCAAAAGAGAGCAGCCGGCAAAATGATAATACCAGTGAGAGCAGTCATCGAAGCGGTGACAACAAGCGTGGAGGGAATCAACAGGCCAGAAATGGTAACCACTTCGGTGGTAATCAGGGCCAAAACAATAAGAATGGACATTTCAAGAAGAGGAGATTCAACAATGATGGAAAGACGTCAGCACCAGCACCTGTCGTTAAGGAAGGAGAACGACCACCTATCATATGTTTCAAATGCGGAGGGGAGGGGCACATCAGTCCAAACTGCGCGATGCCGTCCAAAGCATGTTATAATTGTGGAAGAGAAGGTCATTTAGCCCGATTTTGTCGTTTACCGAAGACAAATTCAGCTAGGATGGAGGCACCAAAAGCCGTCCCAGAAAAGTCAAAACCGGTTGTGCAAGGGAGAGCGTTTGTTGTGAACTCCCAGAGAGCAAGGAACCCGAATGAGGTCATCACGGGTAAGCTTATTATAAACTCTAAAGAAGTTTATACTTTATTTGATACCGGTTCAACCCATTCTTTTATTTCTCCTACTTGCGCTCATCGATTAAATTTGATTCCGGAGAAATTAGACTTTGACTTATCTGTGGAAACTCCGTTGGGAGAAACCTTCATTACCTCCACTGTTTATAAGTCTTGTTTGGTTCAAGTTGGTACCCACACATTACCTATCGATCTGATTTCATTAAAAATACTTGCATTTGACGTGATTCTAGGGATTGATTGGTTAACTACTCATTATGCAAAAATTGATTGTTTTCGTAAGGTTGTTAGTTTTCATATTCCTAATCGACCTATTATGCGAATTCAAGCAACCAAACCATTAAAATCAATCGCTGTCATCTCAAGCCATAAAACTATTCGTTTATTGAAAAACGGATGTCAAGCTTTCTTAGCTCATGTCACAGATCTAAACAAAAATACGTCAGCTTTGAATGATATTTCTATTGTTAATAAATTCCCTGACGTATTCCCTGAAGAACTTCCTGGCCTACCCCCAGAGCGTGAAATTGAATTTTGTATCGATCTTGAACCCGGTACAAAACCCATTTCCAAAGCCCCATATCGAATGGCTCCTATTGAACTTCAGGAGTTAAAGATCCAACTGCAGGAATTGTTAGACATTGGCTTTATTCATCCTAGTACTTCTCCTTGGGGTGCTCCTGTTCTATTCGTGAAGAAGAAAGATGGAAGTATGCGACTTTGTATTGATTATCGGGAGTTGAATCATGTCACCATCAAAAATAGGTACCCATTGCCACGTATTGATGACCTGTTTGACCAGTTGCAAGGAGCACAATTCTTTTCAAAGATCGATCTTCGTTCTGGATATCATCAGCTGAAGGTTAGAACTGAGGATATTCCAAAGACGGCTTTTAGAACTCGGTACGGGCATTATGAATTCCTAGTCATGTCCTTTGGATTGACTAATGCTCCTGCTGCCTTCATGGATATGATGAACCGGGTATTCAAGGAATATTTGGATCACTTTGTGGTCGTCTTTATTGATGACATCCTTATTTATTCCAAAAGCCGTGAAGATCATGAGCAACACTTGAGGCTGGTACTCCAAAAGCTTCGTGAATACAAGCTTTATGCCAAGTTGAAGAAATGCGAGTTCTGGCTGGAGGAGGTAGCATTCCTTGGGCACGTAGTATCAAGTCGTGGAATATCGGTTGACCCGGCAAAGATTGAAGCTATTCAAAGCTGGGAGCAACCTAAATCAGTGACCGAGGTACGTAGCTTTCTTGGTTTAGCTGGTTATTATCGGAGATTCGTGGAAGGATTTTCTCGAATCGCTACTCCATTAACTCAGCTGACTCGGAAAGATACAAAGTTTGGTTGGAGCGAAGAATGTGAGCAGAGTTTTCAAGAACTCAAGAGGAGACTCATTTCAGCACCTGTTCTAACAATACCATCTGGCTCGGAGGGATTTGTCATCTACAGTGATGCTTCGAGCAAAGGGTTGGGATGCGTTCTCATGCAACATGGAAAAGTCATAGCCTATGCATCAAGACAACTCAAGGAATATGAGAGGAATTATCCTACTCATGATCTAGAGTTGGCAGCTGTTGTCTTTGCACTTAAAATTTGGAGGCATTACTTGTATGGGGAGAAAGTGGAGATCTTTACGGATCATAAAAGCCTCAAATATTTCTTCACTCAAAAGGAACTCAACATGCGACAACGACGTTGGCTTGAACTGTTGAAAGATTATGATCATACCATTCAATACCATCCTGGAAAAGCGAACGTGGTAGCTGACGCATTGAGTAGAAGATCATATGCGGGTACAAGTGCAATATTAACAACGCAAAGGCCCATTTTGTGTGACTTGCAAAGGATGGAGATAGAGTTGAAGACTCCAGGGACCCATGTGATGATGGCGAATATACGAGTAGAACCGACTTTAATCGATAAAGTTAAAGCTGCTCAAGCTACAGACCTGGAGCTGATGCGTATGAGGAAGAAAGTGCAAGAAGGTGTTATGCCGGAAGCAAGAATCGATGAAGAAGGAATACTTCGAGTCAACTCCAGACTTTGTGTTCCTAACAACCCTGATTTAAAGTATGAAATCATGATGGAGGCGCACAACACACCGTTTGCAATCCATCCTGGAAGTACCAAAATGTATCATGATCTTCGTCATACATTTTGGTGGAGCAATATGAAGAGAGAGATAGCGTTGTTTATCTCAAGGTGTCTAACTTGTCAACGAGTCAAAGCGGAGCATCAAGTACCAAAAGGTCCATTGCAACCACTTGAAATTCCAGAATGGAAGTGGGAGCACATTACCATGGATTTCGTTACCGGTCTTCCTAGGGTTTCTCAAGGTATTGATGCGATTTGGGTCATTGTTGATAGATTGACCAAGTCTGCTCATTTCTTACCGATACGAGAAACTTATACACTTGAACGTCTTGCTCGTATGTACATAAACGAGATTGTAAGACTGCATGGTATGCCAGTATCCATAATTTCTGATCGAGACCCAAGATTCACTTCACGATTTTGGGTTAGTTTACAAAAAGCTATGGGCACGGAGTTACGATTTAGTTCAGCATATCATCCTCAGACGGACGGACAATCAGAGAGGACTATTCAAACTCTTGAAGATCTATTAAGACTCTGTGTCTTTGACTTCAAGGGAAGTTGGGACAAGTTCTTACCATTGGTGGAGTTTTCCTACAACAACAGTTATCAAGCAAGTATTGGCATGGCTCCATTCGAAGCATTGTATGGAAGAAAATGTCGTTCTCCAGTATGCTGGGATGAGGTGGGCGAAGCAACGTTGTTGGGACCGGAGTTGGTACGTATGACTACAGAAAAGATTCAAACGATCCGACAACGTATAAAAACCTCACAAGATCGACAAAAGAGTTATGCTGATCTTCATCGAAAGGACGTGGAATTTGATGTAGGAGATCATGTGTTCTTACGTGTTGCTCCATGGAAAGGAGTTACGAGATTTGGAAAGAGAGGAAAGCTAAATCCTCGATTCATCGGTCCATTTTTAATCCTCGATCGAGTAGGAACTGTGGCTTATAGACTCGCTTTACCGCCAAGTATGTCTCGTGTTCATAACGTTTTCCACATATCCATGTTACGCAAATATGTGGAAGACCCGAACCACATTATTGAGTTAGAACCGGACGAAATAGCGGAGGATTTGACGTATGAAGAAGTTCCTGTTCAAATCTTGGATAAGAAGGAACATATTCTACGCTCCAAGGTTATACCTCAAGTCAAAGTTTTGTGGAGAAACCACGATGTTGAGGAAATGACTTGGGAGTTAGAATCAGAAATGAAATCAAGGTATCCTTACCTCTTCGACATACCAGGTACGTACCCTAATTTCGAGGGCGAAATTTCATAAGAAGGGGAGGTTGTAAGACCCCAATTTTTATAAATAAAGATGAATTTTCTATAAATATCATTTTTGAATATTATGGAGTTAATTTGATATAATGTTATAGTTGTGGGTAATATTTATAAATTTTGCAAAGTAAGCAAGTTGTTATAAAATATTCGTTTGGTCGGAGAATATTCTTTTTGTCGGAGAATATTCGTACGACGGCACAATCATTGGTGGACCCCACAACGGAATTATTGTCGGATTGAGAAAACGACAGAATTATCTTTCTATAAAAATAACGGCTGAGGTGTTACCGTTAAAACCGTTAAAACTGTTGAACTACTCGGTAGTAAAAGTACAGTAATACGCGTGGTTGCATAGTAGCACACGGTATTGATTATTGATGCTTACGTGAGAAGTCACTCAGCTATACTCAATTATTGCTACAGTAATTGCTGCATCATATCTCTTAAATTATTGTCATAGTATCATCTGTATAATATGTTATATTATTAAATCAATAATTGAGACGTTGTGGTAAGTTTGGTTATTTTATGGGGGGTCATATGTCATCATCTAAGAGTCTCTTCGTCAATAGTATTTACCTTGGTCAATAGTAATTACCTTCGTCAATAGTATTTACCTTGGTCAATAGTAATTACCTTCGTCAATAGTATTTACCTTGGTCAATAGTAATTACCTTCGTCAATAGTATTTACCTTGGTCAATAGTAATTACCTTCGTCAATAGTATTTACCTTGGTCAATAGTAATTACTTTCGTCAATAGTAGTTGTCCCTTCAATATTACCAAGAGTCATTTGACCCTTCGTTAAGACCAAGAGTCATTTGACCCTTCGTTAAGACCAAGAGCCACCCTCAGTTTTTCTATAAATAGAGGCCTAGGGCTTCATTATTTTTCACGAATTCATTCAAGCTATAGAGAGAGAAAGTATAGAGAGAATAAGAGAGAGAGAATAAAAGTATTCTGCTACATCACTTTTCCAATATCCAGTTCTTTTAAGGTAGGGAATATTATTTCTTTTATATTCATGAAGAGAACTTCTGTTATTCCATTTGTTATTATTCTGTTGGAATAACCAGTATACGCGGTCTACCCTATACTTGGTGACATTCTTCTATTATTCTGTTGGAACATCCTGTCTGTGTGTTTTACACCGGACCTGGTTCCGTTTATTATTCTGTTGGAACATCCTGTCTGTGTGTTTTACACCGGACCTGGTTCCGTTTTATTATTATTCTGTTGGAATATCCTGTCTGTGTGTTTTACACCGGACCTGGTTCCATTATTTATTATTCTGTCGGAATATCCTGTCTGTGCGTTTACGCCGGACCTGGTTCCATTATTTATTATTCTATTGGAATAACCTGTCTGTGCGGTCTATCGCATGCATGGTGATTTCTTTTGTTATTCCATTCTTTATTGTACTCAGTTGGTTAAGTTTTGACTTCTATACTCCATGAAATTTGTGGAATATCCTTGATAGTTGCGTTTCATCCAGTATCTTTTCAAGAAAATATTCTTCTAAGCATTCTTGAATTTTACTCCACAATGCAGTATCATGTTGACAATTTGGACGTTGTTAATTTCTTGATAAATTAATTCTTGAACTTGTTTTATTGAATTCTTATATCATTGTCATCATCCTCATGTTTATAAAATGTTGAAAGTCATCTGTGGCATGTAGTGCATAGATGGACTTGGTATGATTATGACCAGGGATTATTCGGTATAATCATGACCGTAATGTTACAAATGATGTGGTAAAAGTCCTCATTGGCCCGTAGTGCATTGATGGACAGTTGTTGGCATGATCATGACCATTAATGAATACACGAATATCCTTGGCCGTAGTGCAGGGGTGATTCGATGATGTGGATTATTTTATTAAGCTGAGTCTCAGCGATCGCAGTGTTGAAAAATCTTTTAAATCATAAAAGATAGTAGAGTTTATTTTCTACTTGACTCTTTTAATGGATTGCTTGTTCCGCTACAGTTAAACTTGATGTCTATTATATTTTATCAGTTTAACATTGTTGAAGGCTAATGATAATTTATTCTGCATTATCTTAGTCATAATATTTCTTACTGGGCTAGTTGAGCTCACCCTTTCTTTCACTGTTCTCTTCAGGAAATGAAAACGTAGCTGGGGCAAGTCGGGGAACGGAGTGATGGTCCGAAGAATAGTATTAGTTAGTAGTCCTCACTATTCTATATAATGGTGTGTTAATAAATGTAATGAGGACTCCTTTTGAGTATGAATACTCTCTAGAAGATAATATTTGTATTCAAACTCACAGTTTATGTTTTGTCGTATTGTACACGACAGTTGTATTATTAAGTTGTATTTGTATTCTGTACTATGTATCTGACGACCCAAGATGGGTGATGTATACCTAATTTTGGGGGCGTCACACTAGTCATGTCTTTTGGATTGACTAATGCTCCTGCGGCTTTCATGGATATGATGAACCGAGTATTCAAGGATTATTTGGATCAGTTCATTGTTGTCTTTATTGATGACATCCTCATATATTCCAAAAACCGTGAAGATCATGAGCGTCATTTGAAGCTGGTACTCCAAAGGCTGCGTGAAAATAAGTTATATGCTAAGTTGAAGAAATGCGAGTTCTGACTTGAGGAATTAGCTTTCCTAGGGCACGTGGTGTCAAAACATGGAGTATCTGTTGACCCGGCGAAGATTGAAGCAATACAAAGTTGGGAGCAACCAAAGACGGTGACCGAAGTACGTAGCTTTCTAGGCTTAGCTGGTTATTATCGAAGATTCGTGGAAGGGTTTTCTCGAATCGCTACCCCGTTAACTCAGCTGACTCGGAAAGATATCAAATTCGTATGGAGCGAGGAATGCGAGAAGAGTTTTCAAGAGCTTAAGAGGAGACTCATTTCGGCACCTGTTCTGACAATACCATCTGGTTCGGATGGATTTGTTATCTACAGTGATGCTTCAGGCAAAGGGTTAGGATGTGTTCTCATGCAACATGGGAAAGTCATAGCCTATGCCTCGCGACAACTCAAAGAATATGAGAGAAATTATCCTACTCATGATTTGGAGTTGGCAGCAGTAGTTTTCGCGTTGAAGATCTGGAGACACTACCTGTATGGGGAGAAAGTGGAGATCTATACAGATCATAAAAGCCTCAAATATTTATTCACCCAAAAGGAACTCAACATGCGGCAGCGACGTTGGCTCGAGCTGTTGAAAGATTACGATCATACCATCCAATATCATCCTGGAAAAGCAAACGTAGTAGCTGACGCATTGAGTAGAAGATCATATGCGGGTACGAGTGCAATGTTGTTAACACAAAGGCCCATTTTGTATGACTTGCAAAGGATGGAGATAGAGATGAAGGCTCCAAGTACCCACATGATGATATCAAATATACGAGTAGAACCGACTTTAATCGATAAAGTTAAAGCTGCTCAAGCTACGGACATAGAGCTGATGCATATGAAGAAGAAAGTGCAAGAAGGTTCTATTCCAGAAGTAAGAATCGATGAAGAAGGAATACTTCGAGTCCACTCCAGACTTTGTGTTCCTAACGATTCTGATTTGAAGTACAAGATCATGATGGAAGCACACAATACACCATTTGCAATCCATCCTGGAAGTACCAAAATGTATCGTGATCTTCGACATACATTTTGGTGGAATAATATGAAGAGAGAGATTGCAAAGTTTATCTCGAGGTATTTAACTTGTCAACGTGTAAAGGCGGAACATCAAGTGCCAAAGGGTCCATTGCAACCACTTGAGATTCCGAAATGGAAGTGGGAACACATTACCATGGATTTCGTTACGGGTCTTCCCACGGTTTCTCAAGGCATAAATGCTATTTGGGTTATTGTTGATAGATTAACCAAGTCTGCTCATTTCTTGCCGATACGGGAGACTTATTCCCTTGAACGTCTTGCTCGTATATACGTAGATGAGATTGTGAGACTGCATGGCATGCCAGTATCCATAGTTTCGGATCGTGACCCAAGATTCACTTCAAGATTTTGGGTTAGCTTGCAAAAAGCTATGGGCACAGATTTACGATTTAGTTCGGCATACCATCCTCAAACGGACGGACAATCAGAGAGGACTATTCAAACTCTTGAAGATCTATTAATACTTTGTGTCCTAGATTTCAAAGGGAGTTGGGATAAGTACCTACCATTGGTGGAATTCTCTTACAATAACAGTTATCAGGTAAGTATAGGTGTGGCCCCATTTGAAGCATTATATGGACGAAAGTGTCGCTCTCCAGTATGCTGGGACGAGGTGGGTGAAGCAACATTGTTGGGACCAGAGTTGGTACGCATGACTACAGAGAAGATCCAAACGATTCGACAACGTATACAAACGGCACAGGATCGACAAAAGAGTTATGCGGATCTTCATCGAAAGGACGTGGAATTTGACATTGGGGATCATGTATTGTTGCGTGTGGCTCAATGGAAAGGAGTTACAAGATTTGGGAAGAGAGAAAAGCTCAATCCACGATTTATTGGTCCATTTCAGATTCTTGACCGAGTAGGAAATGTGGCCTATAGACTCGCGTTACCTCCAAGTATGTCTCGTGTTCATAATGTTTTTCATATATCTGTGTTACGTAAATATGTGAAAGATCCAGACCACGTTATTGAGTTAGAACCGGACGAGATAGCTGAAGACTTAACGTACGAAGAGGTACCTGTCAAGATCTTGGATAGAAAGGAGCATGTTCTACGCACGAAGGTCATACCACAAGTTAAAGTTTTGTGGAGAAACCATGCTATTGAGGAAATGACCTGGGAGTTGGAAACGGAAATGAAAGCGAGGTATCCTCATCTTTTCGACACACCAGGTACGTACATCAATTTCGAAGACGAAATTTCATAAGGAGGGGAGGTTGTAAGACCCCAAATTATTAATAAATGAAATTTAAATTCCCTCTATTTATTATTTTGAAATAGTAAGTGTTAAATTGATTAATGAGGTTAGTTATGGGTAAAATGCGCAAATATTTCAAATAAGCAGGTGGTTATAAAATATTTATTGTTGTCGGGGAATATTCGTTTGGTCGTGGAATATTCTTCCTGTCGGGGAATATTCGTACGACGGCGCAGTCTTTTGTGGGCCCCATAACGGAAAGCGATTGGATGAAGAAAACGACAAGTATATGTTGTTTATTAATAACGTCGTAGTTGTTACCGTTAATATTGTTGAAATACCCGGTGGTTAAAACACAGTAATACGCGTTGTTACACAGTAGCACACTGATTGCATTAATTATTGATTCTTACGTAAGAAAGCACTACTCAATAATGGTTACAGTAATTACTGTTCAGTATTTTATTTTATTGATTCAATAATTGCTGCGTTGATACTTTATATTACTGTTGTTTCAATAATTGTCACTACACAGTATTTTCCATTATCAGATCAATAATTCATATTATTTGAATAATATTATTAGATAACATTATTGGCAATGTCTAGAAAGTTCTGTCTAAGGAGAGGTTTGGTCATCTAATTGCCGCCAGTAAGGAGAAATCCTTATTGGAAAGCCCCCTCTTTCCTGGGAACGGCCTGGTTGTCATAAATGTGTTTCTGTAATATTATTTGTGAATAATTAATTATTGATTCATATGATAAGAAAATATATATTTTTGTGGTTAAAAATGAAGGAGTTAATGTTGAGTTTTTTATCAGTATTTTTGTCGGAATGGAGGTATTAAAAATTAGGGTTTTTGAGATATTTTGCGGGGGTTATAATTTTTAATCCGACCGTTGGATCGTGGTAATTTTTGGATATGTTATACATATATAAGTTGAGTATATGTCCTCAAATTTTGAACCGTTAAAAATGAACGTATGATTTATTATGAATTTTACGAGATGACTGGTTCAGAAATTGTTGAATTTTCGGAGTTGATCATTTTGGTAGAAAATTCTAGAATTGGTGGGCCCCACTCTTAGTTGGTGAAAAAATGTGCTGAGATTTTTATTCAAATGTGGTGGGTGGGAATAGTAGCAGGTAAAGCCATCAGGTTGCAAGTTAAGTCTGCTTCGGCGTGCTAACATTTTCCTATAAATAGAGGGCTAAGTTAGAATTGAAAATCACACCAGAAACAAGTTTTTTCTCTTTCTCTCTCTAGATTATTGAGTGTATTTTGTGAGTATTTAGATACTTTGAGAGTTTCTATTCATCAGAGCAAGTTTCTTTCAGCCTTATACCGGTATTCCGACTAGAAATACTGTCTTTACGAGGTAAGGGATGTTATTTTATTCGAAAATGATATTATTTCTTCAATATCATTATGCCGAAATATTGGTTGGAAATTTTTATCAAATTTGGAACTTTTCACGTCGGGGTTACTATTCATGAGTTACTATTCACGAGTTACTATTCACCGAAAAATAAAATTTTCTTCTTTTCGTCCAAAATATCTATTCTGAGTACTAGCTTTGATTGTATCCATGTTTTGATCATTCTTGAATTCTACTTCACTATGAATAATTATAAGGTATTTTTGGGCATGGATAAATCGAAATACGAATCCTTAATATTGTTATTTTGTTTCACTGGATTCGTTTTCTTTAAGATATTTTTCATCATCCTCAGTCCTAAATGATGATATTATTGAATATCTTTGGCCCGTAGTGCAAAGATGAATGATTAACTGATGAATATCTTTGGCCCGTAGTGCAAAGATGAACAGGTGTTGAGATGAACATGACCGACTGGTGATACAAGTGAATATCTTTGGCCTGTAGTGCAAAGATGAATATTTGATTAAAGATGGTTATTGATTGTTGTTACAGGGATAAAATATTGATGATGGACTTTTAAATCTTAGAAGATAGTAGAACTCATTCTCTACTTGACTCTTCTAATGGTTTGATGTTTCCGCTGCAGTTATTGATTTAAAACTTGTTGTCTATTGTATTCTATTAGATTTTTCTCTGTTGAAGACTAACGATAATTTGTTCTGTATTATCTTAGTCATAATGTTCTTTACTGGGCTAGTTGAGCTCACCCTTTTCCTTTTTGTTCCATTTTTCTCAGGAGGCGAGAATGTAGCGAGTACTAGTCGGGGTATGGAATGATGGTTCTAGAAGTTACTTTAGTAGTCCTCACCATTTTTGTGAAATAATGTATCAATAATTGTAATGAGGACTTATTTGAGTGTGGATATTGTCTAAATGACAATATTTGTATTTAAACTCACAGTTCTTGTGTTGTAATAATAAAGATGTAGTTGTTTCTGTACCATGTATTTTGACGACTCAGAATGGGTGTTGTATACCTATTTTGGGGGCGTCACAATTTTTGTATTAAAAAGTGTATTATTTATTGGACAAAAAATAGTTAAAGAACCAAAATTATATTTAATATTTGGAATAATATTAAAAAATAAATAATTAATACTTACTTAAAATTCTCAAATAATTTATATTAATAAATAAAAATATTTTTTTAAAATGACTTATATCAAGGAAGGCGTACATCTTTTGATGAATTCTTTTTTTGTCTTCAAAAGCATTGGTCTAAGTGAGAAAAAAAATTATCGTCGTCTTAATCACATAAGTCAACTAGATAAATTGTTTGATTTTATATTTTTTTAGGTCATGTTACATTTTAGTCAAACAATAAGAGCATTTCTAATAGTAATAGCAAAAAAAAAATCTTCAAATTGAAGTTTATTGATCTACGTGATAATTTAAAGAACATTATTTACTACTTTAATATTTTGTGTCTTACCGATCTCTTCAATTTAGTTAATGCAATATTTGACTTAAAATTAAAACAATAATAATTGTTAACATTTGAAATAACTAATAACATTTATTTTTTTAAAAAGATAACATTCTGGAAAATAAATATTTTTAGCATTTTCATATGATTTTAATTCTCCCAAAACAAAATAAATGTTTTGAAGATGCAATGTCAACTTACCAGTTTCGAAGGGGGAGAGAATGAAGTTGCAGTTTTGATGACTAAGATTTTTAAGTGAAAAAATATAATTAATTTAAATATTTTAATAATAAATTAATAATTCATTATATTTTGTAAAATCATATCAATTCATCATTATTAATTACAAAAAAAAAAAATTAAAATTGAAAATTACACATTTGGGTAGTGGGAGAAGAGGAGTTGGTGAGCTTGTACAAGCGAAGTGGACAAAATTCTCAAGTATCCCGTATATTTCTTCCATCTCCCGGCCACTTTGAAACCTCACCAACATAGTGTGAAGCTTTTACAACACATACCTTATCCCAATCGCTCAAGGGAAAATGATGGGGAGATGCTCAATTTCGCCGGCAGCGAATTCCAATGAGGTGAAATTGTTCCAGAGCTATAATGGATTTCAACAACTTGCAGAAACTCGTCGTTTTAAGGTAAAAAGTGGCATTGGATTTTAGGTTTCTCAGCTCATTCTGCTTTCAATTTCCTATATTCGGTGGTTCCATCTCTATAATCTTACATATTGTCCACTTTAAAATATAATAATAAACAATTGACTCAATATTTGGATTCTGAGCGTCTTGCTCATGGAATTGTTAAAATTGGTTATGCTTTTATCTTCTGTTATCTACATAGCATTGATGGGTAATTGTCTAGTATTTGGGTAAGTGATAAAGTTCTACTCTTGTTTGAGTTTCTTTACTGATTTTATTTATTTTTTGCTCTATAAGATGGGAGATTTATTTCTTTTATCCTTGTAACACTCCTTGTTTGATCTAGAAAACCCGCTTCATATTTCTGGGGGGTTGTTTGAGCTGATTCAATAAAATGGTATCATTCTGTTAAGTTTTTGATGGACTTTGTAGATTTAGGGCAATGAAAATTTTAAAAAGTATGATTACCAAATAATACAAATTTGCAGTATATTAACCAATTTGTAAGTTTTTGTACTAATCAAGTCGTGTGCCACCATATGCACATCCAGCTTCCCAACTATGTATTATAGATTACTCCTTGTTTTATTGTTTATACTCTTATACATTGTTTATTTATTGTTGTTCTTTCCTTTTTGTATAAACAGCGACTTTAGGTACTGCATATGTGTGTGTGTGGTTTTATGTGTTCTCAATGTCAATTTTGTTTCTGATGTGTACGCATAATGTAGGCTTGGTTCTTGGATCAATTTGGAGTTCTTCATGACGGGAAACAAGCTTATCCTGGTGCAGCTTCAACATGTATGTTCTCATTTGTTAGATTTGAAATTTTGGTGCGCTTTTTCAAATGATCCTGTTATTTTGTTTTGTTTCTTAAGTGTAAAAATAGTGCTTAATTATGTCTTTTGGTTTGTGTATTAGTAGAAAAGTTAGCCACCTCTGGTGCCAAGATGGTGATTATTAGTAATTCCTCAAGACGTGCATCAACTACCATGGAAAAGATGAAGAACCTTGGATTTGACCCCTCTCTATTTGTTGGAGCAATAACTAGTGGAGAATTAACATATCAGCACCTTCAAAGGTTGAGCACCATACATTTAAAAATACTGGATAAAATCCTTAAGTGATTTCGTAACCACTTCCAATCCCATTTTGGTAGTCTATACATCATTGTTTATCTCACTCTTTGCATTTCCCAGCAAGTAAATGAGAAAACTGTAGAGTATTATCAATTATTGTCACTTTTTCGTAACCTCATCTTTTCCGTGGCAAATTTCTACTTTCATGAAAATCTTGAAATATTGTTTTCAAGGAACAACTTGATATGATTGGACAAAGAAGATCCCTTAAATGGAAAGGTTCCTCACTGGGTATTCTCATGCTAGTCCGACATAGGACACCTAAGAAGCTTCAATAATTTCAGGTTCCAGCCCTATAGGCCAAAACAGCCTGCAGAACACTGGATTGACAACTTCGAGTCAAGTAATCCGATTGTAGGTCCTGCTCTTCTTTATGACACAAAAAGGTTTTAGCATTATTTAAAAAGATTATTGTCTGCATAATATAAAGAACCACATTGACAAAATGCAAGGCTGGTCCACCTTGTCCTAAGTTTTGTGAAAGTTCATTGTCTCTACAATATAAAGAACAAAATATCTTCTAATAAGCTTGAATGCTTTTTAAGAAAATATTATTTGCAAATTATAACTGGATGTGATTCCTTCAAACACAATACTGTATAGTCATTCTGCACTGCATAGAAAACCTGTTTGTCTCTAGCAATATTCCTACCACAGTTCTCCATCTAAGAGGTAAAACATAAGCTAATAGTTTGGAAACGTTATTCATCAAACTTATTGGCTTAAAGTCTTTAATGTTCTCCATCCTACCTTTCAGGAAATCAGGAATCAACATTATGGACGAAGTGTTGAACCCACTCTTCCATGCTCAATGAATCAATTGTAGACAGCCATCTCATCTCTCCTAATTACTCCCTGACACTGCTCAGAGAAAGACAGTTATTATCTAGACCCTGGACGCGTTGCTAATTAAAAACTTAGAAACTTCTACCGGCTCCTCTTCAGTGAATGGCTTTATACACCCTCTTTTGTCCTCATCTCCTCCTCAGCAAAAGGCTATACAAGGTTGTTTTGAATTGGTAGTTGAGATTGCCAACTTTGGAGAACGATGAAGTAGCTTTTATACAATATTAATATTATATAAAGATTAAAAGACAAATTGGACCCCAAACTTTACACCACTGTTGATTTTTGCAACTCCAAATTGAAAAAGGTGTATAAGTACACCCAAAACTTCACTTATGCTTAACAAAAGGCACACTTTCGTCACTTAACCGGTCAAAAGTGACCGGCTAAGGTACACATGTGGATTTGAAGGGATATTTAAGTCTTTTCCTTCTTATCTTCTCCAACATTGAGCTAGGACTCACTTATTAGTAGGACTGACAGAACAACGAAAACAGATCATCCATGTACAGAGCAAACACAAAAACACAAGCACATACTAAATTGCAAAATCTAATATTTGAAAACATTAAACTAAGTTTGGGACATAATGAAAACCAAATACATATAACTTCACCATGAAAAGAACCGTTATGATCTGATT
Organism: Panax notoginseng; assembly: GCA_016801055.1. Classification (NCBI taxonomy): domain Eukaryota; kingdom Viridiplantae; phylum Streptophyta; class Magnoliopsida; order Apiales; family Araliaceae; genus Panax; species Panax notoginseng. Next base: position 138,707,452 of record CM029023.1, read on the forward strand.
TTAGAGCTAAACAATAAGCATATAACAGCTCTAACCAAAATTCTGAAGCCATGAAACATACCAAAACAATGACGCTTCAGATTAAACTTACTACCTTAATATAATGCATTATTAAATCTTGAACTAACAATTACCTCATCCATGATTAAGAGTTTGAAGGTTACATCTTGTCCCCCGCCAGTTGACCTTGCTCATGAATAACTCTATCCGTTTCGCGTACAACTTATATTCCATTACACGAATATCCTTCCATTTCTCCTCTAACTGACTCGCCTTGTCTCTCCCAATCAAGCTAATTCTTTCCTTCACAAAATTCTTTGTATCCTTTTGGCAATGATAAATAGATAGATGTATCTGACTCCAACGACTCTCTCAATCGAGGATACTTTGACCAAAAATCCTCTCCCTCATCCCCTTAATTTCATCCTTAACAGCCCCTTGCAACACAACCTCCTTCAGCCAATTATCCTTTCTCTTCCTCCTTACTTTCATCCTTAACTGCCTCTTGCAACACAACCTCCTTGTTTTCCATCAATTTCACCACAGAATTGTTAACCACTTTAGCATCTTTCTTATATTTCCTCTAACTGCTCTTAACCTTACTATCATCCCCTCCATTAACTTTCGTACAATCTCCACCACCCCCAATCTTTTTTGAAAGCTTAAATGAGTTCTGTTCATGTGACCTAGAAAAGACAGGATCCTTACCATTCTCCCCTCTCTGAATTGATTTGATATTTTTTCTTCAACCTCCGAATCTTATCATACAACTAATTCTTCGAAACATCAACATGAAGCGATTAATTGCAGACTTTTTCTCCTCGATTGGACCATCCTCCCCATCCCCGTTCGAGACTTTACTCTTCTTTTTCCCTAAATCCTTTTCATTCTGCTCAGTACCAGTTAGGCGCTTAGCAGATGGCTTCAGTTGGGTAGATTTCGATGTTGGTTTCTTATGTTTGGGGGAATGTTCCATCGGCTTGGAGATAATGGGTATGACGGTAAAAGCAGAGGCGGTAGGAGAGTTTTGGTAGCTTGTTCTAGCTCAATGTTGGAGAAGATAAGAAGGAAAAGACTTAAATACCCCTTCAGATTCACATATGTGCCTTACCCGGTCACTTTTGACCGGTTAAGTGACGAAAGTGTGTCTTTTGTTAAGCATAAGTGAAGTTTGGGGTGTACTTAGATACCTTTTTCAGTTTAGGGTGCAAAAATCAACAGTGGTGTAAAGTTTGGGGTGCAATTTGTCTTTTAGTCTTATATAAATATTATTTTCTTTTTTCATGTTCAAGCTTCAGGCTTCAAAATCTTAGACTAGGCTGGTATTTAACTTAACAATCTTAACCTGTCTTTAGGATATGGTTCTGATAAAGGTAGCATTTTCATATATCATTTTGGCCTTTCTGGTAAACCATTATATGATAGGATGGTAATTAAAATACCTGGCATAAGGATTTAGAGCTCATCCTTTTCCTCCCCCTCCTCTGATGTGATATTACTAGAGATATTTGTTTTGCAGCGACACTTTTACACTCATTATTGAAGTAATATGTCAAGACCTGTTTCATGGCATTTATCATTAACAGGAGAGATGATGCTTGGTTCGCGTCACTAGGAAGGTCCTGCATTCACATGACCTGGAATGACCAGGGTGCTATATCTCTAGAGGTATCTATATAATTGTCTATATTTTCTCCCTTTTTAATATCTACCTATTTGGCTATTCCTTTATAATTATTCTGTGCTTTTTCTTCTGTTTTTTTCATTTGGTATTCAATTTTTTCACTCTTCTTGTTTCAAATATATGTGGAACTATTAAGTGTGGAAGCAAAAAGGCTCTCATTCAATGTGCTACATGGACTCTTCTTTTTTTTTTTCCCAAAATTACCTGTGCCCAACCACAGGACACGACATGGGTGTGGGTACTGAATACCCCAAAATAGTGATAAATAGTGTAAAATGTTCTAAAAGTAGGTGAGTCCATTGTCAGACACTTCTTAGGATACTTCTAGAAACCTGAGCCCTTGTAACATAGCTCATCCTTCATATGGTTGTTAAATTAATGATTTTGAACATAATTCTTACAAGTATGATTATTTCGAGTTTTCAACTCTCAATGGCCATTCCTGAAGTCGCAGAGAAAAAGAAAATCTATTTTAATTCTATATAGCTCAAATTTGAATCAAGTGTTCAAAATGATCTCATTAAGGTAATAGTCTTTGGATTTCGATAAAGAAGAATGTAGAAGTTAAATTTTTTGTGTAACCTAGAATGCTTGTTTATCTGGAAAAGGAGTCTGATCACGTGCTGATGTTAAATTAAGTAAGTAAAGTCCTATATGCTTTCCAAAAACATCCTAGAATTGTCCATCTATCTCATAAAGAATCTTTATTAATTACTCACTCAGCATATTGGTAGTCCGTAATATTAACAGTATATTTAGATGCTAAGTTTGGATATTAATCTATGATTTTCTTGTTATAGGGTCTAGGATTAGAGGTTGTGGAGGATGTTGACAAAGCTGAGTTTGTTTTGGCGCATGGAACTGAAGCGCTAGGGCTTTCATCTGGTGCTGTACTTCCAGTGAAGCTTGAGGGTCTTAACAAGATATTGGAGCAATGTGCAGCTAAAAGAATCCCTATGGTGGTAGCAAATCCTGATTTTGTAACTGTTGAGGCTAGAGCTTTACGCGTCATGCCAGGTAAAGATTTTCTTTATTATCTATAGTTCTGCGAATCTTATAAGGATAACATGTATATGATTAATTGCTATTCTACATTTTCATACTTAGAAACCATGTGACTAGAGTTGCATAAGGTCGCTGGTTGGGCAATTCTCCCACAACCTCAAGTCAGCTCAACACAACACCACCTTTTCTCCCAAACTAGTTGGGATGAAAAAAGAAAAATGTAGGAAATAGGATTCGTCTCCTGATAATTAAGCAAAAAAAGAAAAAAAGAGTGGAGATAATGGAGCAGTTCTGATGTCTAGTGATTCTGTTTATCTGGTTTTATGGACTTTTGAAATCTGATCCGTTGTGTAAGCCTATCTTATTCTTGGCTCAATTAGTAACAAAAACTCTAGAATTCCAGTCTCAACAAATTGTTTCATTGGTACTTCATTCCAGCCTCATCATTTTTTCATTGATTTTGCAGTTTTTGTTACTTCGTATTGCTAGTGACTTACATTAAGGAAGACGTTCCGGGATTCAATGTTTTAAAGATACCTTTTGGTTATTTCTCTTTGATTCGTATCAGATTCATAATTTTATACTGAGAAGTCTTCTACAGAATTCTCCAATCTAGGCATTGCACGATAACACCATTTGTTCACATGCTCCTGTGAAGTGAGTTTCTGTAGACTGTAAGATTATGTAATCCAAGTGGTTTGAATACAATTCAATCTTTTTTGAAATCTGGCTATATTCTCTACAAGACTACAACAAGGATTGACTTGGTGGAATTTTCTTAGTAACACTACTACATTTTATTTGCTATATTGATCAAGACATTTGATGCTTTGTTTTTTGTTTGTTGGTTTTTCTTTTTTGGTAGCTTTCTTCCTCTATTTTTTCTTGCTCACTTCTTATAAATTTTGCTTGTATGTACTTTTGTTTCTCAAGTCTTTATCATTTTTTTAGGTACATTAGCGACCACATATGAAAAACTTGGTGGTGAAGTAAAATGGATGGGCAAGCCTGGCGAGGTGATACAATCAGAGGACTAAAGTTCCCTACATAATTGTTGCATACAAATTTTTCACGTGTTTTTTTCTAATTTTCACACATGCGTGCATGTGCGCTCATTGCTCAATATATTAAGGTTTTTAGTTCACATGCATGCATCATATTTGTTAGGTGAACTGTTGCGTGCTAGCACACGCTCAACAAATAACCACTGTTTGCTTACTGGTGTACGCCATTTCAATTCTCCATTTTACCTGCGAAATGCACAAACAAGACGATTTCATGCTTTTAGGAATTTAAAGTTCCAATATACGATTTCATAGTGCATGTCAAGTAGTAACCAAATGATCCCTTTTTTACCTTCTCATTTTCCCATAATTTTCTTCACTGGTAAATTTTTTTATAAATGGGTCAATTTTTCGCCAAATTTTACTGCTTATTCCTAGTTGGAAAAAGTAACCATCAGTTTCCTAAATTCTTCTCAAGCTATGTTGGGATGCAATAGCATCAGTTTTTCTTTCAATAAAGTAAACTATCTTTAAACCAATAGCATTACTGATTAAGATTGAATATTACAAGGAGTTATGTTCTTTTGTTAATTGTGTTTTCCTCTGGAAATATACGTTTCAGTACTATTTCTAATCACAGTAACATGCTTCAATAAAATAGACACGTGTGTGTTTGTAATCTGCTTATTTCCATGTGACTCATGGCTGTTGCAATTCGAAGATTATAATGTCAATATTCAAAGAATTGAAGAAAATATATATGCATGTGTATGTTCATGTGTCCAAATGTGCATGTTGTCTCCATTAAAATAGTTTCTAGCATAATAAACTTCCAATAAACATGAAGATATGTAACAAAAAAAATCCTAAACACGATATTTTTTTTAATAATATTTTCTGACTTAAGGTATTCTAATAGAAGTTTTTTTTACTCTTTTTTTTTGGAGTTTCGACTATTTTGAGGCTTTTAAGAAGAGATTATGAGCTTTTATATCTTTCCATTTATTTCATAGTAGGTAATTGGAAGAACCTTCATTTAGTTTTAAACAGAGAGGATCCAACCCTGCACTTCCTGGTTTTTAATGTTTTCAAAAAAAAACTTTGTTATCTTACATGATTCTTTAATTTACCAGATTATCTATATATCAGCTATGGCCATGGCTGGTGTGGATGCTTCTGATTGTATTGCTGTGGGAGACTCTCTCCACCATGACATAAAGGGTGCAAATGTCGCTGGCATCCAGTCGGCTTTTATCACTGGTGGAATCCATGCAACTGAACTTGGACTTGATAAATTTGGAGAAGTTGCAGATCAGCCTTCTGTGCAGGCTCTTGCACTAAAATATGATGCTTATCCATCATATGTATTACCTTCATTTGTCTGGTAATCTTGATATCAGTAAGCATCCATCTCCTCTTCCCTTTTACATTAAAATTTTAGACCTAGTTCAGGTTTTTATTTTTATCATTTGATAAGTAAGTTTGGCCCCAAGTATATATATATGGAGATTGAAACCAGCAACCATAAGATTTTGTTAAGATTGATTGCATGTCTTTTATCATAGGAAGGGAAAAAAGGAAAGAGGGGAGGGGTGCATGATATTGTTGTTTCCTTTTGTTTGGAACTTCCTTTTCTTTCTAATACTTAAAATGTGTGGTATAGGAAGTAAACTCTGCCATTGAGGAAGTCTAATACGGGCAAAATCTTATGTTATACCATTTGTATAGTATAGGATCACTTTAGGTAACACGGCCAAAACCTTGCTCCCTGGAAAGTACAGCAACCAAATCGGGGAAAATACTTATTTTATAATTTTATTAAGTAGCTCCTCTTCTGTGAGGTTCCTAGTGCCAATAAAACTTGGCCGAAATGACATTACTGATAAGAGGCTAACGCTATTTAGATATGTCTTCTTTTCCAACTGCTTAAGGCTCGTAACGTAGAAGATTTACAGCATTTTAAAACATTTGACATCATTTGCAGGTTTCTGTAGAAGATGGTGCCTCCAAACGACGAGTTCTAAAGAATCAAGAGTCCACTTTCTTCCATGAGCATGCTTAAACATCATTAGCAAGAGGATGGTGTTTGAGATCAAGGAGGTAGTTTAGATGATTGATAATTGATTACACCGGTAACTGCTGCGGAACAAGTGTTTATTTTGTTTATCTCATCAATTTTTTGTTTGGATTTATACTTGTATTATTTGGTCATCAATGCAAATTTAAACAAGAAACCTGATTTTGTATCAGCTTAAGCTCCAGATAAAAGAAAGATCAATAGCCATATATTGCTTTGTTATCAGTTGCTCTCTGTGCTGGATTTCTTTCTCGATGACTTTTTTTTTAGTAAATTGATATTTTCACATTATTTTTTTATATTTCCACACGTATGACTCACATATTAGTTGATGTGGCCAATTTTTTATTGGCTACGTGTGGAAATATCAAAAAAAATAGTGTGGAAATATCAGTTTCTTTTTAATACCCTATCCGTTTCAAAATATAAAGTCATTATTAATTTTTTAAAGTCAATTAAAGACATTTTTAAACTCAAATCGACATGAATTAATATTACAATTTATTTGTAAGATTTATTTTTTCATAATTTTTAATGAATTATTTTAATTTTGAGTTTGAGAATGCATTAAATTGATTTTTAAAAGGTAATTATGATTATATAATTTATAATTTAAAACGGAGGGAGGGAGTAATATTTGTTTTATCAACATAAAGGATAAAGAGAGATTGGGTCATAAATATCTTTTCAACCACATAAATAATTCGTTCTCAATGTTTAATATAAAGCGCATGCTTCTTGTGCGTAGCGTAGCATATTTTTGCTTCATTTATGTTTATTTTTATGTGTTTTTCATAAATAACATTTCATAGACACAATTTAATTATTTCTCAAAACTGAACGAGAAAGAGAGAAGGGAGCTGTGATAAAAGTGATGTTTAGCTACGGTAAAAATCGTCTCTATAAGATATAGCGACACTTTTGTTGTGAAAATAACAATTTCTGTTGTGAATTTAATAATTTTCAAAACACAATCATGAAGAGAAAGAGAGAGCGCTCTTATCAATATTAAATTGTTAATGGAAGTAGACAATAATTTCTTGAAATAAAAATAAAATACTCCTACAAATTATATTGCAATCAAATTGAGATCAGACATAATCTAGTAATAGAATCCTAATTAATTAAGTCAAAAGATATTTATAATAGTCAATACATTATGAATGAAAAGTGGTAACGTTTAATTTCGTCCAAGACTTGTTACCGGATCCTAAAGTAAAATTAACCAACAAAAGAAATTTACCGGTGACGACGGCGGCTCTGAGGAGAATCCTGTGAGAAATAATACAAGGTTAGGGAAAATAAAACAATTAACAATAAAAATACTAGAGTTTAGAGCCAGTATAATAATATTGTGTATATGTCTTGCACCTTATATTCATAGAATTCTTAAACCATATTAGGAGGGAATCTCTTGTACCTTGTATTTATAGAACCGGTGACCTGATGATGAATCTGGATGAGAACCCTCCGGTGTGAGAATCAATATAAGGTTTGGGATAATAAACCAATTAGAGCTCTTCTAGGCTGATCGGGATTTTCCGACCGAGGTAGTGACCAGCCGGAATTTTTTTTATTTTTTTTATTTTTTTTTGCTTTGTACTACAAAATAATTAATGTGATTTATTGGAACTGAAATTTTTACAAAATGCAGTGATTTAGGTGACTGTATAACCCTGTTTGTTACGTGTATCCAAAAAGACACCTAAATCACTGCATTTTGTAAAAATTTCAGTTCCAATAAATCACATTAATTATTTTGTAGTACAAAGCAAAAAAAAAAAAAAATTACTTTTTGAACCAATTAATAATGAAAGTACTAATGTTGTGTTTGGATGGAAGGAAGGAATGAAATGAAAATTAGAATGATTCATTTCATTCTAGTTGTAACGAGTTATTCTATGCTTTCCATCCCTCAAGACCCTTATGGCTCAATGATAAAAAAATTGCTCATAAAGCTTTAGGCATGAAATCTTTGACAAGAATGTTAAATTTCAATTGCAAATAACAAAAAAAAAAATAACGGTTCAATACATTTCAATCGCAACCAAACACAATTTTTTTCATTCCATCTGAATGAGTCATTCTATTCTCACCTTTATTACTTCAATCCAAAAATAACATAAGATTTAGAATCTATATATAATAATTGTGTATATATCTTGCATTTTGTATTCATAGAGTTTCTACACGATATAGGGAAACTCTTGTATCTTATATTTATAGAGTGGGAGAGAAAAAAACAAGAAGAATTTTTTGACACACGGTATGTGTGCAGTTAAAAAATTATTAAAAAGAAATTAGGGAATTATGAGGAGTGGGGGAGGAAAAAAAGAGGAATTTTTTGAGAGAAAATGGAGAAAAATGTAAGAAAATTTTAATAAATTTATAATAAATTTAACAAATGACACAGTTTCAAAAAAAAGTAAAGCCATGTTGACAAAAAATGACTATATAAAATGATGTGTGAAATTATAATTAGTGAATGTTAATGGATCCTACAGTTATAACTAGTAACTATTATTCACATCATCGTGAATTTATTTTTTTTATAGGAAATTAATATTTTCACATAATTTTTTGATATTTTCACGTGAAAAGTGTCGATATAGTTCATCGTATAAGATCTATAGTGACTGTTTTCATGTGAAAATATCAATTTCTTTTTTTTAATCTAATCTTTTATTATCAAAACATTATTGTTCAAGAAAAGCAGTTAATTTTTTTTATCACCTTTATAAATATAAATATAAATATAAATAAATTATTTAAATTAATCTAATGTGATTTAGTTTGATATCAACAATAAATCAAAAAAAGAAAAGAAATGAAAATACAATTGTGAAAGTTGAAATTGATTTTTTCTTGTCCTCAAGAAGATAATTTCAATTGCTTTGCCGTCTCTACACTTTGTCTAGTAACTGTTTGATAAAATGCCTAAGAAACAACTTGTAGATTAATCTTATAAATTTCCTACAAACCCCACGCCCCTTTACAACACAAATCCCTGGAAGCTGTAAGGTTGCAGTTTAAGACCTGGTGATTTATTCACTGGAGTCCAGTAATAAGTGCATTAGGATAGTAATGTCTTTTGCCTGGTTAAATCAGGGTCAGTTTAGTCTTTTACGTTATAAGTTGTTAGGCTAGTTCATTCTAGAGTCTGTTGCTAGATACTATCTGTATTGGATCACAGTGTAAGAGGAGATTATGAATGGAATGAATTGTTTTCTTCGTCTCCCCTTTCTTCTGAACCCTCTTCTCTCACTAAGTTCTTCCTTTCTTCTCTATTACTTCTTATCTTAGCTATTTCTCTTTCATAAAATTACAAAATCTGGTATATACTCTGTTCAATTACTGTATTCTCACCATTAAAACCTTACAGAAGCATTCTCTTTCTTTCTGAGAACTATGGCTGAGATTCTCCTTAGTGTTGCCCTGGAGGAATTACTGAACAAAGCAGTTTCACTTGCTGCCACTGAGTTTGCTCTTGCTCAGAGTTTCAAGAAAGAATTGACAAGACTGAGTGAAACACTAAACATGATCCGAGCTGTGTTAGGTGATGTCGAGAGACGACAGTTGAGGGATGAGCCTGTGAAGTTATGGCTGAAAAAGCTCAAAGATGTTGCCTATGAAGCTGATAATGTGTTGGATGAGGTTGGTTATGATATTCTGCGACGCAAGGTAGAGATCCAAAATAAAGTAAGGAGAAAGGTTCGCTTTTTCTTTTCAGCCTCTAACCTAATTGCGTTGCGTCAAAATTGGGCTCATAAGATCAAGAGTATTAATGCATCCTTGAAAACTGTAAACAACGAAGCCAAAGATTTTGGTCTCCAAATGAGACTTGAAGTGTATGTAAATGATAATCATCAAGTCAATTTGAACCGAGAGACTGATTCAGTCATTGAAAAATCAGAAACTGTAGGAAGGGAAAATGATTTATCACAAATGATGAAAAATTTGATTGAGTCTAGAGATGATGGAAAGCTTTCAGTTATTCCCATTGTTGGAATGGGGGGAATTGGAAAGACCACTTTGGCTAAGTTGATATACAATGATGAGCGAGTGAGAAGTAATTTCGATGCTAGAGTTTGGGTGTGTGTATCCCATAATTTTCATGTCAAAACTCTGCTTAAAGACATTCTAGAATCTCTTACCAGGAAGAAGTATGAGATACAAAGTAGGGATATCATAGTTGGAGACCTAGAAAAGGAGTTGGGAGGGAAGAAATTTTTGCTCATGCTTGATGACGTCTGGAGTGAAGATAGTGAAGCGTGGGATAGTTTTAGGAGTTGTCTATTAGGAATCAGTACAACCGTGGGAAATAAGATTGTCGTCACTACTCGTAGTACACGAGTGGCGTCTGTGATAAAGACGCATCCCACATATAATTTGGAAGGACTAACAGCTGGTGGCTGTTGGTCTATGTTCAAGGAGAGAGCATTTGGACCTGGAGGAGCATCAATGACACCAGAATTGATGGATATTGGTTTTGAGATTGCGAAGAAGTGTAGTGGTGTTCCATTGGCTGCAAAGCTCATTGGGAGCATGATGCGCTCTAAGGAGAGGCATGACTGGGTATCAATTAAAGACCAGGGGTTTTGGGGTTTAGGTGGAGAAGAAGATGGAGTCTCACGGATACTAAAGCTGAGCTTTGATCATTTGCCTTCATCATTTCTGAAACAATGTTTCTCATATTGTTCAATTTTCCCCAAAGATTGTGATATTGATAAAGAACAATTGATCCAACTTTGGATGGCGGTAGGCTTTCTTCAAACAAATCACAAAATTAGTAAATCAATGGAGGATATAGGTGAAGAGTTTTTCAGATTCTTGGTTCAGAGTTCCTTGCTCCAGGATGTTAAGAAAGATAGTTACAATCACTTAACAGGCTGTAGAATGCACGATCTTGTACATGATCTTTCTCTATCCGTTTCGGAATCTGAAATTTTTCACTCGGATGCTACTCCGGGAAATGGTGACATTTTTAAAGCTAGGCACCTAGCACTGTATTCAGATGGGGAAATTATTTCTAAAATTTCAAAGGAGAGAGCTAGATATTTGCACACATTATTTTCAAGTATTAAGGTAGATAAAAACATTTTGTCCCGCTTTAAATGCTTGCGTGTTTTGAATTTCAGTGGGGCAGATATTGAAGAGTTGCCAAATTTTATTAGCATGCTAGTTCATTTGAGGTATCTTGATTTGTCAGACACTAATATTAAGGTTTTGCCATATGGTATTAGCAAGCTTTACAATTTGCAAACTTTACGACTAAATTACTGCAGACATCTTGAACTTCAAGACGAGTTGAAAAATTTGATAAGTTTGAGACATCTCCATATTTCTGAATATCGATATAAAAAGATGCCACTTGAGATTGGACGACTGACTTGCCTTCGAACATTAAAGTTCTTTAACGTGGGTGAAGAAAATGGTCGTAGAACTGAAGAGTTAGGAAGTTTAATAAACCTCAGCGGCAAACTAAAATTAAATTTTCTTGATCGAGTGAATGGAGCAGAAGAAGCTCGAAGGGCAAAGTTGTTTGAAAAGGCAGATATATACAAGCTGGAATTTAAATGGAGTTCTAGAAGGGAACGCTTCCGCAATGATGAGGCCGTGCTAGAAGGCTTACAACCTCACCCAAATTTGAAAAGCTTAACAATTGAGGAATTTTCAGGTGAGAAGTTCCCAACATGGATGATGAACATGGCTGTAAGTATTAATGCCAGGGGAGACCTGACGAGGCTAGATAATTTGGTGAATATTAAATTAACAGAGTGCAGCAGATGTGAGGTTATCCCAATGCTCGGTCATCTACCACTTCTTCGTGAGCTGGAGCTAAGCGTGATGCAGAATCTTAAATGCATTAGTGCTTCGTTCTATTGTGATCAATATGATTTGTACAGTAATGGATCAACTAGCAGTACTTATTTTGGCGATGACAAGATGACAGCTGTTTTTCCGGCATTAATAAGCTTCCACCTGCGAAATATGCCCAACTTGGTGGAGTGGGTGGAAGCACCAGTGATTCCAGATGCAGAAGCAACAACAGAACTTTCTGTAGCTGTTTTTCCTCGGCTTGCAGTGCTAACCATTCGTGACTGTCCCAAACTTACCACTGCTCCTGTTAATTTTCCTAGCCTTGAGAAGTTGTGGATCAAGAATTGTCCTGAATTAACAACTGGTGTCAGTCATTTTCCATATGTCAAGGAGCTTGAGATTGATGGAGTAGAGAATGGCTCGGCACTAGCTAAGATCAGCAACCTGACAACTCTCACAGTCTTGCGTATCATTGAAGCGCCAGTGCTCAATTCACTACCAGACGGGTTGTTGCATAACAATAGAAATCTCACAGAACTGAAGATTGAGAAGTGTCCGTTGTTAAGGCATGTTGTTAATCTCGGTGTAGAGGATGGCTGCAACAGCTCACTTCGTTCATTGGACATTTCTTTCTGTCAGAGTCTGAATATGTTGCCAGATGGTCTGCACACCCTCAAGTCTCTTGAGAAGTTGGAAGTGAATTCTTGCCCAAGTCTCAAGTCCATCCCTAGCTTGCAAGGTCTGAGATCACTTCGGCACGTGTCTCTTCGTTGCGAGGGTTTAATATATCTGCCGAGTACGCTACTAGACTCCTGTGTGTCTCTTGAGGAATTTCGTATATCTGCCTGCCCTTATCTTATCTCTTTTCCATCATTACAGTCTTGCACCTTTCTTTCGTCCTTGGAAATAATTGATTGCAAGAAATTGAATTGTTTGCCAGAGGGCTTATGGTGTCTTACTCGATTGAAAACCTTGAGGATTGGTCCATTTTCAGAGGAATTGAATTCTTTCCCGAGTTTGGAGGGTCTTCAACACCTGCAGTTGTCCCTGAAAAGAGTAGAATTGAGAGGCTGGGATCACTGGGACTCGATACCAGAGCAGCTCCAACACCTCATTGCATTAGAAGAGTTATCAATACATGGATTTGGAATGATGGAAGTTATGCCAGAGTGGTTTGGGAACTTTTTATCTCTCAAGGATCTCAAACTGCGAGGTTGTAGGAAGCTCAAGCATTTTCCCAGAACAGAAGCCCTGGCGTGCCTTGTCAATTTGAAGAGGATTTGGATTTTGAAGTGTGGCAATTTATGCCAACCAAATTGGTCCAAGATTCCCAACATTAATCCAGCCATCATTATTGAGGACCGGTGGGAGTGGTATTAATGAACTTGAAGTAAGTTTTTGCTTTCACAGTCAATAAACTGTGTTTCTGAGTTTTAAAATGAAAGGAAAATAAAATAAAAGAACAGAAAATGTAAGTTTTCTATCCAATTATCTTGTTATCGAGTTTTTTAATGAACACAAAAAACTTGGTCACTTTTTCTTGCCAAAGTTTTCCGTCCATTAATGGACGGATTTAGACAGAAAAGTAAATAGCACAAGCAAATCTTTTATAATCCCTATTAAACCCTTTATGTCAAAAACACAACAAAATTAATATAAGGGTAAAATAGTAATCTAAATGTAAAAGTTAAATTTTCTTTCCTTTCCTCTATAAACTCAGTAGCAAGTTTTCTATTTTTTTCTTTTCTTTTACATCCAAAACTCAAAAAATAGGGATTTTTTCTTTTTATAATAATTTTATCTTTCTCTTCTTATTCAGGTAAGATATTATGAATTGTCACATAACAGGGGTTCATGGTTCCTCACATATATAGGTACATTTTATAATTGATTTCTGTTTATTCTTATTCCAAACATAATTTCCGCATAATTGGATCGGTAATAAGTGTGGCTTGAGTAGTGTTCTACAGTATTCCCTCCGTTTCAAAATATAAGATCACTATTGACTTTTAAAAGTCAACGTAAGAGTTAAGACATTTTTTAACTCAAAATTGACATGGATTCTTTTAGTCAATACAATGACGGATATTGCAAATTATCTAAAAAGTACTGTTCATTGTAAGATTTATTATTTCATAATTTTTAATAAATCATCTCAATTTTAAGTTTGAACATATGTCAAGTTGACTTTCAAAAGTCAATAATGATCTTATAATTTGGAAAGAAGAAAGTATAATTTAGCTATGTAGTCTAACAAGTTAGAAAAATCAAATAAATAAAAGAAACAGAGAGAAAGAAAGGAGGTTAAAAATTAACTTCATGGAGCCTGAAATGTTATGATTGTATAAGGATACAATTCCACACACCACATAATATCTTGAAAAGAATATTTGATAAGGAGAATCAGTAGTATCTTTTTTGTCTCATTATTAAATTTTAAATTGTTGATCTGAATTTTTTCTTTTAACTCTAAAATTAATAACTACTTGTCGAAGGCACAAAATGCAATTTATTCCGTTATAAGATACTAAATATCGGTAAGATGACTATATTCAGTACTCCCCCATTAGTGGTAGTTAATACCATCGATATATAGACATGGACATAGTTGTCATGATGTCGCTTAGGCGACGATTAGACGTCCTGGCATTGGAGAAGGGCATGACAACGCCTTGGAGGTCGAGCCGGCAAGGCTCATGCATTGGTAGCGGACCCAAGTTAAGTGATTAAGTTATTTTTTATCATGACTGATCATAACTCGTGACTTTAATAATTACCCAAGTAACTCAATCCATGACCTTAACCTAACCCATACTCCTTTGAATGAGAGTAATGCTCGAGATGGAAATAACTTCATAGTTGATGAGTTTGCTTGAGGTATGATTAGAAACAGAGTAGAGAGTAGAGACTTTTCATAGTGTTGGTTATTATGTTTTGGGTTTTAGACTTTTAGTATATATAAAATTTTATTGTGCAATATACTTTTGAAATAAAATAAATAATGTATAAATTGCACATTGTTAACGACTTGTCGCCATACAGACGCCATGACGGGCGTCTTATCGCCTAGGTGTTCTGGCGGTCAACTACCGCCGCGTCCCGCCTTGGCTCCATGATAACTATGGACATGGATGAATGCTGCATGTGGATATTGTTGGAAATTTACCATAGGATACTGTAGGATTGTTGAAAAAATAATATCGTTTCCTTAACATATTATTTGCCCCTATTCAACTACACAAGCTAGTAGCAAAATTTGTTTACAAGCTCAAAAATTAATCTTTTTTGAAAACGTTGAATCCCATCTTTTGTTGAATCTGTGGTAGCACTTGCTTGGGTCAATGGGCTGAACCGATTAGGCGAATACGCTCCTTTGCATTGGGTGACAATGGTTTTGCCAAACCATCTAACATGTTCGGGTCAAGCCGGTTATATTCACATTCCGGTTGCAATGGTTTAGAAAGTTGTGGAAATAAAATATATTGCTCATTCACGAGAACAAGGTGGCGAATATAAACTTTTTTTGCGTCTGTAGGGATTGAACATGAGATCTCTATGCTCTTTAAAATTGTTTAGTTATACTTTATAATGTCGCTTATGGTTCAAAGAAGCGTCGAGTTGCCGAAATCTTCACGAGACTCGGTTTGGCTCCTTAGTCACTGACCCTATAACGAGTCATGAATTATAATTTCAAGTATTATAAATGTAAAGGTTGCGTGTAGTAACAAATAACGGTGTTATGGAAAATTGAAAAATGAGACTCGGTGAAAGAGGCAAAGTGAGTAATAATAATAATAAAATATGTATATTTACTTATTAATTTATAATAAAATAATGATAATATATGTGTATGTACATGCTAACTTATTAAGTGCTAAAAATACATAAATTTTTTATATTTACATACTAACTTATCAAGAACAAATAAAAATAAAAATAATTATAATTATAATAAAATATGTATATGTACATGCCTACTTATCAAAAAATAATTGTAATAAATAAAATATGTATATGTACATACTAACTTATCAAAAGAAGAACAATAAATACATAAATATGTATACGTACATTAACATAAATTCCTACCTCGCCTCTACCGCCTAATGCTGAGGAACTTTAAGTGGGTGATGATGTAGTGCAGGAAGAGTAGAAAGATAATTGATTTATAAATATTTAGATTCTTTTATTGTATTTATATAATTTTTAGAGTGTCTAAACACTTATTGTTCACATATTATGCAATATAAGCATTAGACAAGTATGCGAGATGTTTGTAGTGTCGTTTTGGACATGTACTAGATGGTATTTTTATGCTTGTGCGTTTTAATTGTTATGTGAATGTAATGAGATTTTCTGTGATTGTAATGTCAGATTTGTAATTTTATCTTAATCCAAGACTTTTGATCTAAATATTTCAGTAACTAATTTATCCTGTTGTTTCAAAAAAAAAATGTTGCTTTTGGATTAATCTAAGTGATACATCTTGTTTTATTGTTCATAAATTTTTTATTTCTTTTTTAAAAAAATAAATAAATTGAAACTCCTAACTAGTGTAATGATACGTATCATCCGATACCGATACAGAGTTAAAAGAAAAAGAAGAAGAAAACTTCTGTGAATTTGAACCATGATATCAGTAGTAACATGCTTATTATATATTTGCTATTTTAATTGGAAGGATTTTAAAAATCCTCAACAGATGTTTCACACTGATTTACAGGATTATGCTCGTCCTTTTTGATGGTTTGAAAACCAAGACTGAAAGAGATCACCATAGCTAATGCCTTTTATCAGTCTTTTTAAAACACTTAGAGCCCATAAATTTTAAGAATTACTACCCACAGCTTCACCTAATGAGTCTCATTTGGCATTGATCTAGTTAATTTTCAACATTCTAAAATTCAAATTATGAATTTTCGAAATAACAATTTTTTGTTTAGTGATAATTTTTAAGTTGTTTACAATATGAATTATTGAATTAACCAAAATCAAATACATTCGCATTAATTTTAAATTTTAGGATATTTCAAATTAACTAGGAAATAATTCAAAGATGACTCGTTTTGTGGAACAGTGGGAGTAACTGTTTTGATGGTATTATAGTTTATTTCGAAGTTTTTTTTTCCTTTTTCAAAGTTGATGAAACTATTCATGGTTTTTTTAATAGCGTGAGGATGCAGAAATCTTATTTGTCTTTGCTTTCCATATCTTCTCTGCTCTTTTTTTCCCCTCTTTGTCAGAGTAATGAGCTGGAATCTTTGCTTTTGATGGAAGGGTAGTCAGTGTATCTTCTTTTTATTTATATAGATATCCAAAGTTGGCCAAGTGTTTGTCATCTCTTGTTGCTGGAGGGATTTCTCCCCGGTAATGTAACGGTAATGTAATTGGTGTGCTAATATTTTGCTCTTAAGCTTTCACTGGTCATATTCTTTGTAATCAATGGCCTGGGTTCTGTTACAGGTTGGAATGGGGATCATAAATGGTTATTGAGCTAGGGATGTGCTTTTGTTGGAGTCTAAGCAAGATTTTTGTAGTCTGCTGTTGGTGCGAGAAAAGGCTAATTTTTGGTTAATTGTGTGCTGATTCACCTCTGGGCTGTGTGGCCTTGGAGCCTTATTTATGTCATATGCTGATGTATTAGCTATATGCCCATATTCCTGATTTCGGTTTGTCGTGTATACTCCAGGTTTATGGAATATTATGTCCTGCTTCAAATGAATCATTTGTCTTGCTCTGACGGAGTGTGGACCGGCAAAGGTTTTTGGATTTTCATGCTATTTGTTAATTGGGACATGCTGTTGAGGGGTTTCGGCATTTCTCTCTATTATGCTGTTGCAATGAAATCTTGCTGCTTATGGTTCAAGCATATTTGTCTTCAAAGTTGCTCATGCCATGCCATGTAGGCTGTTGGTCTGTGCTTGAAATTACCAGATAATGTTGTATAGGTTTACTGTTTCTCTTTCTGATGCAAACATCTGATTGAAGTATTGTTGCATTGGTTTAAGACTTGTCAATAAATAAAAATAAAAATATTTTTATTTTTCCCAACGAATATAAATCCAAAAAAATTCAAAGTGTTTTTTTTTTTCATTTTTTCCAGCAATATTTTTTTTTTTGCTGAAAAATTAAAATATTGTAAAGTGCTTACACATATTTGTTAATCAAATGAAAAGGCACAGTTTTAATGGCTCTGCTCCAGCCTGCACTAGGCGGATTCTTCAATTTTTTTGTTATCTAACAACAAAAAACTATAGAAATTCTGTTATGAGTGTGATTAAATTGGAAACAAAAGAACAGAGAAATAATAAGTAAATGAAAAAATAATGAATATAAGAAATGAATTGATTGATTGAAATGAGAAAAAGGGTTACAAGCTTAGAAATTAAGCTATGAAGAAGCAACTGATTACAATTCAGAATAATCCTCTCCTCCTCTCTATTACATTTATACAGCTGAATTACTATAACTAGCAACTAACAGAATTCCTAGCTTTCCCTCCATTTTTTGTTATTATTTTGAATTGCATAACTCCTCCTGATGTCATTTGTCACGTTGGCAATAAGAACCCTACTATTGTGTTAGTTTCTATCACATAATATTATCACTCCTTTAACGAATACAGACTGAAACTGTTCTCATGTGATGAGTGTGAAATCGAAAAAATTGATTACATGTAAAGTTTCATGATTCAAATCGTAGAGAAAATCAATGAATCGTAGTCGTAAAGTAATGAAACTAAGCCTTCATAAATAGATTGACGGATGACATAGATTTCGGACGGTAAAACGGTGTCGCCATGGCTGAAAACACAATTTTAGTGAAAACGGAGGGAGTATTATTTAGGCAATTACCCGATCCGGCGACCCGTATACATATTTATACTGTGATTACATATGTAGAAATACATTCTCAAACTAAATAAAATCTAATCGTATTTTTTGAATTATATTTTAAGATATTTCTACAAGATTTGTTTTGCATAAATAGTAAGTGAGTACCGATCCACATAAAAGAGACCGATATAAAAATATCATTTTTTTTCACATGAAAATGTCAGTTTTATTAAGCTATTGCCATGCTCAAAAAACAGATTAATTAAGAACAAGCAACGACAGAATTACATTAGGAACCTGGAGCCAAATGGCAATAATAACCTTGCAATAGCGACAAATATATATAAGCCCCCAGGGTAAAAAAAGAAAAGAAATATAGTAAAACCCTATACCTAAACAATATACCTTAAAAGTCGGCCACATCTTCGCTTTGCAAATCGACTCTCCGCCCATTCTGGCCTCCACCTCCGACCTCTCTAGTCCCCGCGCCCCCGCCCCCGCCCCCGCCGCCTGCGTTAATCGGCCTCTCAAATCTCATCTCTCACAGTCTCACCGTCTCACGAGTTACGACTTGGTACTTACGGTCTCTGAAGTCTGAACAGTGAACACTTCCAATCTTCCAAATTCCAAGTAGGTAATTCACAAATTGTTTGATGTGTTCTTTTCAGAAGGTAGTAAATTTTGAGTTCCGTGAATTTTGGTTATTTGATTGCATGATTGCATCTATAACAGTTATCATGGTTGTTGATTGTTGTTAATTATTGATTGGAAACTCTAGTATTGAAAATTTGAAATGCCTTTTTTTTTTGTTTAGTAAAAATGAAATTTAATTTCGGTTACTAACCGAGATAACCTAATAGTAAATTCGGTTATTTGGTTTTTGGTTATTTGGGTATCACTTAATTTGGTAGTTTTTCGGATATCAAAATTATATAAATTCCGGATATTGGGTATAACCGAATGATCAGTGCTACAACTCATAACTTTGAAAATCTACTAAATTCGTATGGTCTAAGCATATTAGTTTCTTTCCTCTTTCCTTGTTTAAGCTTTACTGAAACTTCATTATTTTTCTGTTTTGAAGTTGTTATTCATGTCGAGTTGAGAGGGGGAGAGCTCCAATGAGTGTCCTCCCTTGGTCAAAATATAGCGAGTTGTTTGTGCTTACTTTTGTAATTCATTCTCAAGATGACTTTTTTGATTAATTTGTAGGAAATTGTTTGGTCTCGGCCTTAATTGTTTCTCTTTCAAACATACTCTGTTTAATGTTCTATATATGTATTATGTTTGCGTGCATATCTTGTTCTTATTTGTTTGGTTGCTCTATTTGTTTTACAGCCATGGCGGAAGAAGCAGGGATGTTTATTGTTCATCAGACCATTGGTAGTGTTTTATGCTGCAAATGTGGTATTCCAATGTCACCAAATGCCGCTAATATGTGCGTGAAATGCTTACGTTCTGAAGTTGACATAACAGAGGATTTACAGAAGCATGTTACTGTCATTCATTGCCCCGAATGTGACACCTACTTGCAGCCACCAAGAACCTGGATTAGAGCCCAACTTGAATCAAAAGAGCTCTTGACTTTCTGTGTGAAAAGATTGAAGAATTTGAATAAAGTTAGGTTGGTTCATGCGGAATTTATTTGGACTGAACCTCACTCCAAGAGGCTCAAAGTCAGACTGAGAGTTCAGAAGGAGGTTCTTAATGGGGCAGTCCTTGAACAAGCTTATACTGTTGAGTATGTTGTACAAGATCAAATGTGTGAATCTTGCACTAGAGTGCAGGCCAACCCTGATCAGTGGGTTGCTGCTGTGCAACTTAGGCAGCACGTATCTCACCGGAGAACCTTCTTCTTTTTGGAACAGCTTATTCTTAGGCATGATGCAGCTGCCCGTGCCATAAGAATTACACAGATGGACCAGGGAATTGATTTCTTTTTTGCCAACCGCAGTCATGGTGTGAAGTTTGTTGAGTTTTTGGGTAAAGTTGCTCCAGTCAAAAGTCGGCATGACAAACAGCTCGTTTCCCATGATACTAAGAGCAATAATTACAATTACAAATTCACTTTTTCTGTTGAAATATGCCCGATTTGTCGTGAGGATCTGGTTTGTCTCCCTCCAAAAGTTTCTGTCAGTTTAGGAAACCTTGGTCCACTTGTGATCTGCACGAAAGTGAGCAACAACATTGCTTTACTGGACCCCTTTACTCTAAGGTACTGTTTTTTGGATGCTGAGCAGTATTGGAGGGCATCTTTTAAATCCCTACTTTCAAGTAGGCAGCTTGTGGAATATATAGTATTGGATTTGGAGCCTATTTCTTCCGAAGTTTATATTGGTGGGTCAAAGTATCTTTTGGCTGATGCCCAAGTAGCACGTGTATCAGATTTTGGGAAGAATGATATGATGTTTTCTGTAAGAACACATTTAGGACATCTTCTATCTCCTGGGGATTATGCTCTTGGTTATGACTTGCACGCGGCTAACAGTAATGATATGGAACTAGACAAATACAAAAGTTTTGTCCTCCCAGATGTGATTTTGATAAAAAAAAGCTATGAGGAGAAACGCCAGAGGAAGCGTGGGAAGCCTCGTGCATGGAAGCTTAAATCTCTTGGTATGGAAGTTGATGACTCTGCTAAAGGTAAAATTAATGAAGAAAGGATGAACTCAGAGTATGAACAGTTCTTGAGAGATTTGGAGGAGAACCCTGAAATGAGGTTCAATATATCATTGTACCGTGACAAAGAATATCAACCATCAGAAATGGCGTCAATGACTGATGGGGAGGATGCCCCTTCTGTTCCTTTGGAGGAGTTGCTTGCTGATCTTGATCTAAAAAATTCAGACCTGGAGGATGATGACATGACGGAGTGAGTTGAAGCTGGGATTTGTTCTTGGAAATCGGAAAGGCTAAAAAGTAAGCATTTTGTTGCTCCTTATTTTTTTAGTATTTAGATCTTTTTGTATTTCAGTCTTTAACATTTTAAGAATTGCATCTGAAATACAAAAAGATCTAAATACTAAAAAAATAAGGAAAATAGTAAAGTATTAGCTGTATAGCCATCGCTTCTATTATTGTTGTCTTGTAGTTTTAGGTGCAAGGAGTCAACTCATATATATTGATGATAACACTTTGATTTGCTTTTGACAGTCAGATCAGAGTATACAAGTCTTTGAGTTCAGGATATGTTATGAACTGGATTGACTTCATTCTAGGGACGGAAACACTGCACTGCAAGCCGTGAATAAATTATTTTATTGGGTTTGTAATATCTGCAGCTTCTTGTGATATTATTTTCATTTTTCTTGTTCTTTTAGTTATAGGACGTTTGTTACTAAAGATGGTGTAAACAAGTCCTTGGTTTGGGTGATGATGTGGGCTCAACTTATGCATTATTTTTTTTCTGTCAGTGGTTTTTGATTACACAAGTTATCAATGAGACTATATTGTCAAGGTTAGTGGTGCTTGGCGACTCTTGTTTTATGTTCCATTACCTTGATTAGGGGTAAAAAGTATGTGGTTTTGTTTGACTTCATTCATATGAATTTCAAAGTAGTTTTATTTAAAGTCTTACAGGAAGAATAAAAGCATCTACAGGGCATATGGAGTGGCCATTAACAGTATTACTGTGGAAGTACATAGTTTCCCAATTAATTGGTAGTGACTAATGTAATGATGAATCTAGTTCAAGATTTCTTGTGTGTTTTTTTCCTGTTTTAAAAAAAGAAGAAATTAAAGGATGGGTGAAGTGTGAGATACGCGAGAGCGAGAGCAAGCCAAAACAGGTTGGTATCTGTTGGCCGTAGATGCCCCAAAACCACCTTCACTGTATGATGATGGACAGCTTCTCAAGGGAAGGAAAATGAATCGGAGTACTGATCAATTTGGGACAGTGATGAATTGTTGATGTTTCAGTCCGAGGAAACACACGTGCTGCGCCTGCTGGAGTTTTTCCTGGAAGCATTACCGGTTCCATCCACTCCTCCAGGTTAGGCATATCTGTTAAGCTGAAACTTACTAATTCTGGGAACAACACTACGGTTTCGTAGAAATTTTTATGATCACCATAGAATGAAGAACTTATGCATTTAACAGTCTATTTGACTGAGCTCAAGTTTACGAAGAACTGGTAGTTGTCCGAGCATTGGAATCTGCTCACATCTTTCATTTCTCCCTAACTTGATCTCCATCAAATTGTATAGCCTCATCAAGCTGCCAGTCATTAGTACTTACTGCCATGTTCATCATCCAAATTGGGAATTTCTCACCCATAAACCCTTCAATTGTTAAGCTTTTCAAATTTGGATGAGGCTGCAAACCTTTCAACACAACCTCATCGTTGCCAAAGCTCTCCCTCTCCCAGCCCCATCTGAATTTCAGCTTATGTAAACAAATTTGTGCTTCTTCTGTACTTCTCACTTTTTCAAGATGATGTATTTCCAGTTAGCCTCTCAAGTGTTTTAAACTTACCAACTCATCAATGCGACACCCATTTTCTTCACCTACATTATAGAACTTTAATGTTCGAAGGCAAGTCAAATGCCCTAGCTCAAGTGGCATTTGAAGTCTGACAATATACTTTTCGCCACGTTACTGCTAGAGAATAATGTGTGCAAATATCTTGCTCTCTTCCTTGAAATTTCTTCATCTGAATGCAATACTAAATGTTGAACTTGAGACAAATCATTCCCAGAAGTAGTTTCAGAGTTCAAATTTTGAATCTTGATACAGATACTGCAAGATCATGCACAGGGTCATGCATCCTGCAGTGTTTTAAATGATTGTATTGGTCTTTCTTAAAATCTTGAAGCAAAGAACTTTGTACCTAAATCCCAAAAAACTGTTGCCTATATCCTCCATTGTTTTACTCTATGATCTTCTTGAAGAAATCCTACAGCCAATCCAAAGCTGGATTATCTGTTCTTTCTTAATGTCATTTCCCTTCTGGAAAATTGAACAATAAGACGAACATTGTTTCAAAGACGACGAGGGCAAATGCTCAAAACTCAACTTAAGTATACGCAACACTCCATTTTCCACTCGATCTAACCCCCAAACCCCACTGTTCTTTGTTGTCAACCACTCATGCTTCTCCTTGTTAGAATGCATCAAACTCCCCATCACCTTTGCTGCCAATGGAACGCCGTGACACTTTCTAGCAATCTCAGTTCCTCCGTGTGAATCACTAGCTCTTGATTTACAGTTTTTTTAGAATGTGTTAAAATCTTTTATCTTATGAACTAATTCAATTCATATCACAGTCGATTAGAGGGTGAAAAGAAGAATGGTACCTTTTTCTTCATTTGATCTTGCACCTCAAACTTTTGGTCGTAAAATCTCATAAGCAACTTCATCCAACACATTGTCAGCTTCATAGGCAGCTTCTTTAGCCATAACTTCACAACCTCTTCGCTTATTTGTCTTCTCTCAGCATCATCAAACACGGCTCGAATAATGGTTAATGTTTCACTGAGCCTAGTTAGTTCTTTCTTAAAACTCCGTACAAGGCCGATCATCGCCTGCAAGTGAAACTAGTTTGCTCAGTAATCCTTCAAGGACAACACTATGGAGAATTTCAGCCATATTTTTTGGAAGTAAATAGTTAATGCTCAAGTAAAAGGATGAGAGATTAATTTAGTATCCTAAATTCAGCTGCAGAACTGTTTTCATATAGCAAAATTCAATCTTCGAGGACAAGGATTTGGACATTTTCCGTCAACTAGGTCTTAGCTTAGTGGTTTTAGGTTCGATATTCACTCGATCATACGAATTTCCTTTCTTTCTTATTGTTAAACATGTTTCTTTCTTTATGTGAGGCTTGATTGATAATTGATAATTGATACTGTAACAGTGACGACATTGATTATAACATTTTATTGTTCTCCCCAAGATGAGACTTGGAAGAAAAAAACGTCATTTTCTCGCCAAATTCGGAGTATCAAATCCATTATTCAAACTAGCACGTGCATCGCAAAACTGGCTTTTCCTATTCTCTTGGTCTTCCTCTAATCCTTCTTCTCTGCTTGGTTGCAATCTCCGCCTTGAAAACCATCGTTTTCATCTCTCTCCTTGGTAATTAATTTCAATTGTTGCTCTTTCTGGCAATCGCCTCTTCCTCAGTTCCCAAGTGGTCAAAGTGCATAAAAGCTTGCTAGGCATTTTCTGGATGTATAATGGTTTTCAGACCCATAAAACCCAAATTCAAGCTATTGTATATCTGATAGTATATATAAATCAGTACAACAGGAAACTTTCAAGAGGAAATTACAACTCCCTCCCTACTACTGTAGTACTACAGAGTATCCTGGAAGCTCTGCCTTTCCCACCATGTACTCCGCGGTATTACATTTATAGTTACTTGCAGATAATGAAGTGGGATTATATTTAAATTTAAATAGAAAAAAATTAACTTTGAAAGTTACAAATCTCTACATTAGCCGCATCCATCTGTTCCAAAAATATAAGATTAGAGTGATGCTACAGACATAAATTATTTTACAAACTGCTAATGTGGTATACTCCACCTCAGTATATTGATCAACAAACTGCTTCAATATAGTTTTCGGCCCCACATAATATGTTGAGGTGGAGTATGTGTAAGACCCCAAATTATTAATAAATGAAATTTAAATTCCTCTATTTATTATTTTGAAATAGTAAGGGTTGATTTGATTAATGTGGTTAGTTATGGGTAAAATACGTAAATATTTCAAATAAGCAAGTGGTCCTAAAATATTCATTGTTGTCGGAGAATATTTGTTTGGTCGTGAAATATTCTTGTTGTCGGGGAATATTCGTACGACGACGCAGCCTTGTGTGAGCCCCATAACGGAAAGCGATTGGATGAAGAAAACGACAAAAACAAGTTGTTTATAAATAACGGCGTAGTTGTTACCGTTAATACTGTTGGAATACCCGGTGGTTAAAACGCAGTAATACGCGTTGTTGCACAGTAGCACACGGTATTGCACCAATTATTGATTCTTACGCAAGAAGGCACTACTCAATAATTGTTACAGTAATTACTGTTCAATATTGTATTTTATTGATTCAATAATTACTGCGTTGATATTTTATATTACTGTTATTTTAATAATTGTCACTACACAATATTTTCTATTATCGGAACAATAATTCATATTATCTGAATAATATTATTAGATAACATTATTGGCAATGTCTAGAAAGTTCTGTCTAAGGAGAGGTTTGGTCATCTAATTGCGCGCCAGTAAGGAGATATCCTTAGTGGAAAGCCCCCTCTTTCCTGGGAACGGCCTGGTTGCCAGTACTGTGGTTCTGTAATATTATTTGTGTATAATTAATTATTGATTTATATGATGAGGAAAATATTGATTTTATGTGGATATAGATGGAGAAAATTTTTAATGTGACAATTGTTGAAAATTAATATTTTATCTTTTTTTGATAAAATAATTCATTTAAATATATTATTTTAATAATATATTGATGGTGATATTTTTACAATGAATGTGGGATAGATGAGTATATGAGGAGGAAGAGTATTTTTGTGGCATTAAATGATTAACACATGTTTTGTGTGTTGGTGGACATAATTCTTGACCGAAAATTTATTATTGACTGTAAAATCGTCCGTTTGTGGATTTCGATCAATTTCTTTTTGGAATTTGAAAAAACTTTCTTCTGCAAAGTTGTAGAGAATTGAATTTCCTATAAAAACTCGCGAGATTCGAATTTTCTGATGAAAGGGCTATTTATTATGAATTATTGAAGTTCCGAAGTTCCGAAATTATTGATTTTTGGAAGTTTTAATTATTTTTATTAAGAAAAACATTTTTTGTGACGCCCCCAAAATAGGTCCAATCCATCCAACCCATTCTGAGTCGCCAAATACATGGTACAGAAAATAACTACAATTTTATTATTACAATTGTCGTGCAAAATACGACAACACATATACTGTGAGTTTAAATACAAATATTGTCATCTAGACAGTATTCATACTCAACTAAGAACTCATTATACTTATTGATACACTATTTTACAAAATAGTGAGGACTACTAAAACAACTGTCTTGAACCATCATTACACACCCCGACTAGTACTCGCTACATTCTCGCCTCCTGAGAAGAAAATGGAACAACAAGGAAAAGGGTGAGCTCAACTAGCCCAGTAAAGAATATTATGACTAAGATAATATACAACAAATTATCGTTAGTCTTCAACAGGGAAAAATTTAATAGAATACAATAGACAACAAGTTTTAAATCAATATTCGCAGCGAAAACAGCAAACCATTAGAAGAGTCAAGTAGAGAATGAGTTCTACTATTTTCTAAGATTTAAAAGTCCATCATCAATATTTTATCCCTGTAACAACAATCAATAACCATCTTTAATCAAATATTCATCTTTGCACTACAGGCCAAAGATATTCATTTGTATCACCAGTCGATCATGTTCATCTCAACACCTGTTCATCTTTGCACTACGGGCCAAAGCTATTCATCAGAAATCATCAATCTTTGCACTACAGGCCAAAGATATTCAGTAACATCATCATTTAGGACTGAGGATGATGAAAAATATGTTAGAGAAAACGAATCCAGTGAAACAAAAGAGTAAATATTAAGGATTCGTATTTCAGCTATTTCATTGTCCAAAAATACCTCATAAACAATCATAGTGAAGTAAAATTCAAGAATGATCAAAACATGGATACAATCAAAGCTAGTATCCAGAATAGATATTTTGGACAAAAAGAAGAAAATTTCATTTTTCGGTGAATAGTAACTCGTGAATAGTAACTCGTGAATAGTAAATCGTGAATAGTAACCCCGACATGAAAAGTTCCAAATTTGATAAAAATTCAGATCAATACTTCGGCATAATGATATTGAAGAAAATAATATCATTTAAGAAGAAATAGCATCCCTTACCTCGGAAATACGGTACTTCTGACTGGAATACTAGATATAGTGCTGAATGAAACTTACACCGTATAGTAACACTCAAAGTATCAAATACTCACAAGAATACGCTCGATATAGAGAGAGAAAGAGAGAGAAACTTGTGTTTCTGGTGTGATTTTCAATTCTAACCTAAGCACCCTATTTATAGGAAAATGCTTAGAACACCAAAGCAGAAAATTGAATATAATAATATTATATTTACAAAATTGTCAAGCCCACCTAAGAAATCTGATTTCAGATCATGTATAACACATGTGAGCCACTCAATTGCAACAAAAACGTTTTTCTTAAAAAAAAATATTTTAAACTCCAAAAATCAATTATTTCGGAACTTCGGAACTTCAATAATTCATAATAAATAGTTCTTTTATCAGAAAATTCGAATCTCGCAAGTTTTTATAGGAAATTCAATTCTCTACAACTTTACAGAAGAAAGTTTTTCTAAATTCCAAACAGAAATTGACCGAAATCCACAAACGGGCGATTTTACAGTCAATAATAAATTTTCGGTCAAGAATTGTGTCCACCAACACACAAAACATGTGTTAATCATTTAATGCCACAAAAATACTCTTCCTCCTTATATACTCATATATCCCACATTCATTGTAAAAATATCATCATCAATATATTATTAAAATAATATATTTAAATGAATTATTTTATCAAAAAAAGATAAAATATTAATTTTTAACAATTGTCACATTAAAAATTTTCTCCATCTATATCCACATAAAATCAATATTTTCCTCATCATATAAATTAATAATTAATTATACACAAATAATATTACAGAACCACAGTACTGGCAACCAGGCCGTTTCCAGGAAAGAGGGGGCTTTCCAATAAGGATTTCTCCTTACTGGCGCGCAATTAGATGACCAAACCTCTCCTTAGACAGAACTTTCTAGACATTGCCAATAATGTTATCTAATAATATTATTCAGATAATATGAATTATTGCTCCGATAATGAAAAATACTGCGTAGTGACAATTATTGAAACAACAGTAATATAAAATATCAACGCAGCAATTATTGAATCAATAAAATACATTATTGAACAGTAAAATCGCCCCCTCTTTCCTGGGAACGGCCTGGTTGCCAGTACTGTGGTTCTGTAATATTATTTGTGTATAATTAATTATTGATTTATATGATGAGGAAAATATTGATTTTATGTGGATATAGATGGAGAAAATTTTTAATGTGACAATTGTTGAAAATTAATATTTTATCTTTTTTTGATAAAATAATTCATTTAAATATATTATTTTA
The DNA here is from genome assembly GCA_016801055.1 of Panax notoginseng. NCBI lineage: Eukaryota > Viridiplantae > Streptophyta > Magnoliopsida > Apiales > Araliaceae > Panax > Panax notoginseng. Next base: position 138,736,109 of record CM029023.1, read on the forward strand.
ATAATATATTGATGGTGATATTTTTACAATGAATGTGGGATAGATGAGTATATGAGGAGGAAGAGTATTTTTGTGGCATTAAATGATTAACACATGTTTTGTGTGTTGGTGGACACAATTCTTGACCGAAAATTTATTATTGACTGTAAAATCGCCCGTTTGTGAATTTCGGTCAATTTCTGTTTGGAATTTGGAAAAATTTTCTTCTGCAAAGTTGTAGAGAATTGAATGTCCTATAAAAACTCCCGAGATTCGAATTTTCTGATGAAAGGGCTATTTATTATGAATTATTGAAGTTCCGAAGTTCCGAAATTATTAATTTTTGGAAGTTTTAATTATTTTTATTAAAAAAAACGTTTTTTCTTACTTTTTCTAGAAGGTTAGCATGTGTGAATTGCTGAAATTCAGATTCAAGAGGTGGGCTTGACAATTATATAAATATATTATTATTATATTCAATTTTCTACTTTGGTGTTCTAAGCATTTTCCTATAAATAGGGTGCTTAGGTTAGAATTGAAAATCACACCAGAAACACAAGTTTCTCTCTATTTCTCTCTCTATATCGAGCGTATTCTTGTGAGTATTTGATACTTTGAGTGTTGCTATACGGTGCAAGTTTCCTTCAGTACTATATCTAGTATTCCAGTCAGAAGTACCGTCTTTCCGAGGTAAGGGATGTTATTTCTTCTTAAATGATATTATTTTCTTCAATATCATTATGCCGAAGTATTGATCTGAACTTTTTATCAAATTTGGAACTTTTCATGTCGGGGTTACTATTCATGAGTTACTATTCAGGAGTTACTATTCACGAGTTACTATTCACCGAAAAATAAAATTTTCTTCTTTTCGTCCAAAATATCTATTCTGGATACTAGCTTTGATTGTATCCATGTTTTGATCATTCTTGAATTTTACTCCACTATGATTGTTTATGAGGTATTTTTGGACATGGATAAACTGTAATACGAATCCCTAATATTTGTTCTTTTGCTTCACTGGATTCGTTTCCTTTAAAATATTTTTCATCATCCTCAGTCCTAAATGATGATATAATTGAATATCTTTAGCATGTAGTGCAAAGATTGATGATTTCTGATGAATATCTTTGGCCCGTAGTGCAAAGATGAATAGGTGTTGAGATGAACATGATCGACTGGTGATACAAATGAATATCTTTGGCCTGTAGTGCAAAGATGAATATTTGATTAAAGATGGTTATTGATTGTTGTTACAGGGATAAAATATTGATGATGGACTTTTAAATCTTAGAAAATAGTAGAACTCATTCTCTACTTGACTCTTCTAATGGTTTGCTGTTTTCGCTGCGAATATTGATTTAAAACTTGTTGTCTATTGTATTCTATTAAATTTTTCCCTGTTGAAGACTAACGATAATTTGTTGTATATTATCTTAGTCATAATATTCTTTACTGGGTTAGTTGAGCTCACCCTTTTCCTTGTTGTTCCATTTTCTTCTCAGGAGGCGAGAATGTAGCGAGTACTAGTCGGGGTGTGTAATGATGGTTCAAGACAGTTGTTTTAGTAGTCCTCACTATTTTGTAAAATAGTGTATCAATAAGTATAATGAGTACTTAATTGGGTATGAATACTGTCTAGATGACAATATTTGTATTTAAACTCACAGTATATGTGTTGTCGTATTTTGCACGACAAATGTATTAATAAAGTTGTAGTTGTTTCTGTACCATGTATTTGGCGACTCAGAATGAGTTGGGTGGAATAGACCTATTTTGGAGGCGTCACAGTATGTCACATCAATAATTTATAAAATATTTGTAGAATAATTTGTGTCTCTAGCATTATTCATAAGATTAATATTTTCAAGCTCATAATTAATAAAAATTCATTTAGTTTTAAACAATAATAATATGTGAAGCCGATAGAGTAGAATACAAAAACAACCATAATATGTAACATTCACTATCTATCCCTAGTGTGACAACTAATATTCAAATTTTTTTTTTATTTTTGTATTTTAATTTCTATTTTTTATAATTGTTTTTAAAAATTCTAATATTAAAAATACATATAATAATGGTAAAGATATTAACTTCTTTTTTTATCAAAATAATGCTCTACATAAAAAATGAAAAAAATCAATTTTTTTTAAAAATAAAGTTTTATTTTTTTATTTAATTTTTTTGAATCTATATTTAATGAAACTTTACTTATTTTTTAATTTTTCGTTTATCCTAATAAATCAGGATTAAAGTTTGGATAAAAATCACCGGTTCATGTATCGCGGGGCACAACTAGTGTTAGGGGGTGTTTGATAAAAACTGAATAAATCTGAATCTGAATCTGAATTTGAATGAAAAAAATATTTGATAATTGACATGTTTGAAACATCTGAATGACAAAACTTTATTATTTTACTCCCTCTAAAAAAATTCAAAATTGATATAAATTTATTTAATATTACTTAATATAATAGTTAATATATTTTTTTAATTTTTTTATTTTTTTATAATTTTTTTATTTCATTAAGCTGCTCATTCAGCTCAAAAAATCTGACTTAGTCATTAGCTCGTCTATCTTACCGATTCAGCCATTCAAACAAAAACAAACGCACTGACCGATTCAGCCATTCAGATTCAGCTTCATTCCACTCTAAACAAACACCCCTTAGTGTTAGGGGTGAGCATGGTGCGGTTTGAAGCCGAAACCGCTTAGGTGCGGTTTGATAAATTTAAAACCACACATGAAATCGCTTGTGATTGGTGCGGTTCGGTTTTAAAAATGCGGTGCGATTTCATTTGGTGCGATTTCGGTTCTAAAATCAATTGAAACAAAAATTGATATAAAATAAGCTCTCTTATCTATATGATTGCAGCTTCTTCAAATCTAAAGCCTGAAAAAGTTTTTCAAAGAAAGTGAAACGAGCAAGGCTTCTACCTTAATATAGCACAATACAAATAAAAATATAAATATGGTGACCTGTTCTCATCATATGTTCACAGAAAGAAAAAGAAAAAGGAGAAATTTTAGCGCAAGTAACACCTTTTCATCCAGGAAAGCTCTAATTTTCAATTCGGTAACTTCATCATCATCCTGTACTGTTTTAGGCCCACTTGGGAATGTGAAGTCATTATCCCCATTACCAGATTCTTCAGGGCTTTCAGCAGGATTATTTGTAGTTTCACTTGAAAATATTTTCATGCCACTTTTCTCCAATGCAGGACTATCATCAAACTTGCATGACCAATCATCATTGGGTTCACTCATAGGATTAAAACTCTATTATGTAGAAATGCAACTATTAGTTATTGGATAAAGAACAGGATAATATCATATCAAACTCTATTAAGCTTCCCTTGTACTCGATATGCTCTTTCATACATATATATATATACATATGGTGCGGTTTCGATTTTATGGTTGCAGTTTTGGCTAGTAATCAAACCGGAACCATAAATTTGGTTATTCAATCAACCTAAAACCGCAACATACGCCGGAACCGTTGGTGCGGTTTTAATTGGTGCGGTTTGTGTGATTTTTGGTGCGATTTCAGTTCCAATTTGATTACTTGCTCAGCCCTACTTAGTACTACCTCTATCCCATAATAACTGTCGTTTTAGAATAATTTTTTTTTCCAAATTTATTTGTCGTTTACAACTTTCTAGGAGAATAAATTATTTACTTTCCTATATCACCCCTACCTTCTCTCATTGTCCCAAGAAATTTTTTTCTTGTATTAATAGTTTTCAACTTCTCATGAAGGGGTAACGATGAAATTTCACGTCAATTTTAATTAATAAATGATAATATTAAATGACTTTTTTAATCTATGTGTATCAAGTTAAATGGAGGGATTATTATATATGATAACATTAAAATAAAATAATAGTTATAATAAAAAAAAACTCGTGCTTCCCTCATCCCTCCCTCGTAATCTGCAGATTCGGGGGATCCGTTGTAGACAGCAGATCACAGCCTCACGCCATAGACAGAGAGAAAGAAAAAGGGTGTGAAATTTCAAGTCAATTTCAATCAAGCTAACTTTGAAAAGTAGACCAAATGGATGCCTCAGCTCAGCCTTCCGACACTGTAATGTCTGAGGCGATGGCGGCGCCACCGCAATCGGACCTACCTCCGCAACAGATGGCCGGGATCGAGAACATCCCGGCCACTCTCAGCCACGGCGGCCGCTTCATCCAGTACAATATCTTCGGCAACATCTTCGAAGTCACCGCCAAGTATAAACCTCCCATCCTGCCTATCGGCAAAGGTGCATACGGCATCGTTTGGTATCATTTTCTCTCTCTCTCTCCTCTACTATCTGTATGTTAGTTAATACGCATATTTAATTTATAATCTGAAGCTTTTTAATTGATTCTGTTTGCTTAGTTCGGCTTTGAATTCGGAGACGAATGAACATGTAGCGATAAAGAAGATTGCTAATGCTTTTGATAACAAAATTGACGCTAAGAGGACTTTGCGCGAAATCAAGCTGCTCCGCCATATGGACCATGAAAACGTCAGTTAATCTTTTATATATTTACACATTATTTGCAATTAGTGATACAGCAAAGGATATTGGGTTTTTAGGTTTGATAGAATGTAATTCACTAGATTTCTTTATTTGAAATGAATAGGAAAAGTTTGAAGCTTTCAATGAACTTATTTCCAAATGAAGAAAAACGTTTTTAGTAACTAGTAATTACTTAGTTTTGTGCGAAGGGGTAAAACACTTAACCGATCGCAACTGAACTATGGAGCAAACAAGCTACACAGGACTCTAGTATACTGTATAACCATGTGTTTTTCCTCCCCTTAAACTATAATTTTTTGTCAACTTTTAGTGTTTATTGGAGTGTGTTTATTTAAACTGTGTAGAAGCTCATTTAAATGCATTGAGCATGCTTATTCTCTTTGGAGTGCGTTTGGTGATGCTGAGATCTGTGGTAGTAATGTTAGATGTTTGAAAGGTGCCAAAAGGTGTAGACTATTTGGAATGAGAGGAACAATTGATGCTTTGAAGTTTTGTGAAGTCTTTTGTGCATGATGAAATGTCCCTAAAGCTCTGGATGCCTTGCTTAAGAGACCTTTGCTTCAAATGCATTCTTTTTTGCCAAATAGCCTCTTATGAGCAAACTAGAAGTAGAATAAGTAACATGAAATTTTCAAGAAAAAGGGGATAATTTGAAACATGCTTAAAACCCTATGGTAGAGGTGTGGAATTTAAATACTAAATTATGCTCATTTTGTTAACGGCATTCACAGTTGCCACTTATTGAAACAAAGGTAGTCATGTGTTGTTTTTGTACCACAGGGTTATGTCCTCTTTATGTCATTTATGCATTGATAAAAAAAGGGGGCATTTAAGCATACTTGCTGGAAAATCTTAGTTATCTTTCTTGTCTCCTAAGGAGAAACTTTTACTGAAAAACAATTATGTCAATCAAATAACTTGGTGCAAGTTTCACATTGACTGACATTGCCTGGCCTTCATATACAGGTTGTTGCAATTAGAGATATTATACCACCACCTCAGAGAGTAGCATTTAATGATGTATACATTGCATATGAGCTTATGGACACTGATCTCCATCAAATTATTCGTTCAAACCAATCATTATCAGAGGAGCATTGCCAGGTGCTAATTTATTATATAGTAACTTCGATTGCATAATGAGTGGGTTTGAAAACATATGTATATTTATTTGATAAAGTGGATTGAAAACATCAAGATTGCTTTTTTCAATGTTCATTCGGAAACTTGATGTGATTTGGCTTATGAAATCTTTTTCAATGCGACTATAATTGGCTGAAGGCTTGTCTCAATTTTTTCTGTTCAAATTTTTTAGCTTCGTGATGCTATAACGATGGGCTTTGTTTTTCCTAATCAAAGTGCATCAGTTATTTTCCTTTTTATACGAGTCTTTGTGCTTTTTTATTTTGTATCTTAGCAAGTAGCAACTTTGGTTCGTACTCTAACAACTGAAATTGGTATGGTTATTCTTATTTATTTACATGAAGAAATTGATATGAATTGAGGAATGTTATCACTTGTTTGAAATCTTTCTGAATCTCCTCTTTCTACTTGTTATTAAATCATTATGTTTATTTATGGGGTAGTTCAATTCATAATGTTTGCGGATGATGAAGCTTATTTCTGGCTTTGATTTCATGTTCTTTTAGAGCTGCAAACGAGCCAAATCGAGGGGGATTTGACTTGCCAAGTTCGAGCTTGTTTAACGAGTCGAGTCGGGCTTTAAACGAGCAAATTCGACATTTAGTAAACGAGTTGAGCTCGAGTCATGCTTAAGCGAGCCGAGCCTATTTGATAGACTTCACGGCTCGCTTGCGTGAGGTGGTCGTCGCCCGGATCGTTTCTAGCACAGTTGTTGGGTGAATTGTTTGCAACACCTTAACCCCTCGTCTATACTTTAGTCGGTAATCTTGGTATAATTGCTCGCGTTCGGAATCTGTGTTGAATGGACACCTTGACCCCTCGCTTATATTGAAGCGGTAATCTCGGTACAATCGACGATTGATGCGGTAGAAGACGCCACACACAACTATGAATTGTTATATGATAAGTCAAATTGAATCTCAAAGAAATAACTAAGAAAGTACTAATTTTTTAGGAATTCTTCAAAGAACCAAAAGTAGATAATAAACTCACAAATATATTGAATAATAATAATGAATAATGTATAATGTGTTTGATTACATCAACTTGGACCTCTATTTATACTATTCAAAACGATTCAAATCCTAATAAGAATTTACAAATTATAACCTTAATAGAAGTTAATTTGAAAAAGAATTTCTAATTAAAAAAAAATCCTAATTACAATAGAATTTAAAATTCAAATAAAAATAAAACTCCTTCACCGCATGGGATCTTCTTTACCATGGGAAATCTAGAATGATATTCCTTATTAAGAATCCATATACTGGTGGTGTTAAGGAATTAAAGAATTCATGTAACCAAATATATGCTGACTAGCTTGAAATCCACGGGCCCACATGACAAATATATACTAGAATCCTTTGCATGCTAGAATCCCCACTTGAATGTAGTATATAGTCCACGTGTACATATATAAGTTGTTGCTTGGTGCCCATATTGCATAGATGATATATGTTGAATATTCCTTCCATATAAGCTGCCCACTTGAATTAATTTCTTCTCACACTTAATTAAATTAGCCAGCCCACATGAATAATAAACTTACTTTTGCATGTAAAATCTGTTGGCTATCATGACTTTTATGGTTTCTAAAATCAATTAGGAATACGTGAATGGACTAAATTGAATGGGCCAATTGGATCGGCCCAATAATGCTTGAATTGTACTCCTTTGAATAATCTTCAACCCAATTATTTAAAATTATTTGATGAACCATTGAGACTTGAATTGGGTTATTATCGTTTGATGAGAGCTTGATCAGGATTGTATCACTATTCGACCTTACCTTAAGCCCTGCTCGTTTAACTTTATTAATATAAAAATAAGAAAATTCAATAAATGCACGAGCGGGGCTTACTCAAGCTGAACTTAAACGAGTTGGGCACTACACTATTCAAGTTCTGCTTAGTTAACTAAATGGGCAAAAGTGCTTTAAAAGTGCTTCAACTTTTATGGGCTCGGCTCGTTTAAATAAGCTCAACTCGAGGTCAGTCGAGCCGAGCTTGGTCAGGCTCTTGGGTAGTCCAGTTTGTTTATCGCTCTATGTTCTTTTGACCCTTAGTTCCTCTTTGTGATTTTTTACAGTCTACAAAATGGTTTTTGGCCCTACCACTTGCTTTCGATGTCATGCCAACAAATTTTACTCTTTTAATACATGGAATGACCAACTGTAATTGGAAGAATTGTGTCATCTAGTTTGGTAGTGTGGCAATGTCAATAAATGACTTGTTTAAGCTATGTTTCTTGGATCATGGTTCGATATGATATGTGGAACAAAAACGGGAACAGAAAATGTCACTTTTCGTGTTACCGATTACGGTAGGAGTAGGTTTCTTAAGATCATGTAATTGGTACATAATACGTTTTATTTAGAACGTGGTATGCTGGTAAAACTTTATTAAAGATATAGTTAAAACTGTTCGGATTATTTTTAAGAGTAATCTAAGTTACTTGGACATAGATGGAGTGTTCAGTTGAACATAGACATCCTCGATTTTACCAATTTTTATGGTAAATGAAGTGTCTACCACTTATACTACCCTTGACAACAAAGTGTGTAGTGTCAAACACATGTTCTTTAGGACAAAGTAGAGTATATTTAACATAGAACATAGTTTACAACATGCACATTTTTAAAAATGTTATGCCATGTCATCACTTACTGGATGCTTACAAGACACGCATTTGGCTACATTAGTTGGCATTCTCTAGGATCTTGTTGTATATATTATGGTTTTTAATAGTGTTCTAGATTTATTCCTATGATAATTATATTTGTAAGTATCCTAGATAATTTAGGGATTGATTCTAGATTGTCAATTTTTACCCTTCATTAAATTTGATCCTAACCATTGTTTTGTATGACCCAAGGTTTATATAAGGGCATGCCCTTCATTTGTAAATTATAAAGTGAGTTGTATTTATGTTTATGTAATAGAAGTTTAAGTTAATAGGAAAAAATAATTGGATCACAAAGGTAGTGTTTCAGAGGGATCACAAAGGTAGTGCATCATGTTTTGGAACGTTCTTACCAAAATATAATATTCTACCATCATAGCGTTTTTCAGTAACCTGGAGTGTAAGTTTATATACATCTGGAAATGCCACCTAGGGGTGCTAAAAAAATATTACCGAACCGATCGGTTTCGGTATAAGCGGTACCACTTCTTTTCGATATCGGCTTTTTCGGTACATACTAGCTTTTTAGGTATTTAGGCTATTTTCGGTACCGGTAACAATTCATATTTTTCTCACTTAAATAAATACCGAAAAACCGAAAATACCGAATTTTAATATTAAATAATATTGTATTATATGTATTAATGCATATATTAGTGTTAGTTAAGATATTTAAAAGTCTTGTTCCCTCACTGCTTAATAATTATTTCTTATTTTCTCCTCCTTGTACAGACCCAAAAGGTCAGTCCCAATTATATCTTCAGTCTCCACATATTACCCAAAAAGCAATATTTTGAGGAGCCTTTGTGCTTATTATTCAACATACTTAGTTAGTTATAGACATTGTTTTAGCATGGTCGTTTAATTAGTTGCTTACTGTTATCACTTACTCTCTCCATCCCAAATTATCTGCTGTTCTAGAGTTCCACACAGATACCAATATATGTGATAAAAATACTAAAATACCCTTATTAGTGGAATTATGAAAAAGGTGTTTAAAAAAGAGTGCATAAAATAGTATGTAGAAAGAGGAAGAGAGAGAAAGTATGAGTGCATTAAATAGACAAATAGTCTAAAGAGAGAGAATGTATGAGTGTATATATATGTGTGGAGAGAGGAAGAGAGAGAAAGTATGAGTGTATTGAATAGACAAATAGTATGTAGAGAGAGAAAGTATGAGTGCATATATATGTGTGGAGAGAGGATGAGAGTAATGACTATCAATAATTAGGTAAAGGGGTAAACTTGGAAAATAAAAGAAAAAAATGCATTGAAATTTTGAAAAAGCAAATATTGTGGGACAATTTTTTTTTGCTAAAACAGCAGATAATTTGGGACAGAGGGAGTAATATTTATTTATGACTTTTTACTTAATTAATACTTAGTTTGTCCACTGTTAGGTTATTGTTATGTTTTATATTGTTATCTTTTGCTTTCTTAATAAAATCTTGAACAATTTGTTGTTTGTTTGCAATAATAAGAGAGCTATGAAGGTAATCTAAAAATAATTTTCAAATGTATTAACATATTAACTTGAAAATTTTACAAAATTGCTCGTGTCTTCAAAGATAATTAATCATAATTGCGGTACAAGAGTATACAGAACCGGAAAAACCTGTACCAAAAGCGTACCGAACCGGTACTGATATTGGGTTTTTGAGTTTTTGGGTTTCAATAGCGGTTTGTTTTGAGACTGAAGAAGATGAATCTATGTAATGGGAGCTCTACGCCTCCAATTATTCGAGCCAATTAGGCCCCAATTTGAGGACTAACAAAACATACTATCGGCGCTGTAAAGTTACAAAACATACACACCATATAAAGTGTGTATTTGGAATCAAATCTAAATAACATATAAGAATGAGAGAAAATTTTCTTTTTATACTTTCTTTTTTGTAAGAAAAACCAAAATTTAATCCAAGGCTTCGTATTTAAGGTAGATACCTCTATCTCATGTTTGGGGAAGCCCATAAACAAAACTGAGAAATTAGTGTTTAATGCACTAAACATGGTCGGTTGGTTCTAAACGGTTCACATGATTGCATATGATGTCACGTGCATAGTTGTTACGGCGCCACGGCAAGTCATGGTGGTAGCCAACTGCCTGGACGTCTAGGCGACAAGGCGACCGCAATGGCATCCGTAAGACGACAAGTCGTTTACAATGTGCAATTTATATATTATTTATTTTACTTAACAAGTATACTGAGAATAAAATTTCATATACATTAAAACTCAAAACATAACACTATGGAATAACATTAAAGACATAATTATGTAAATACTTAGCAATAACAATCCAAAAACAAAACACTTGATATTAAAAATTAGTAAAAGTAATGAAGAATTCAACAAACACCACATAGAAAATAAAGTTGCAGCCAACCATCACAAATATTTAGTCTAATAACTAATAAAACACCACTATAACAAGCCAGAATAATGTCTAGACTTTCTATACTAGTCTAGAAGCATCGTTCAATCAAAATCATCATAGAAAATGTCATCTTCATCTCTTACACGAGAACTTCTCTCATTCAAAGGCGTTGGTGGTGGTCTTTCTCCAAAATCATCCTTCACATCTTCATTATAATTTGGAATTCTCTCTTCATCAACTTCATTATCGGAGTCGGAATCCATCAACCTTGATTTCCTTGAAGTTGAACCACCACCACATCGAGAGTACGTCATGAGATTATTACTAGTATTAGCACGAGCACTCCTTGAAAGATTGCGACCCTCAAGCGTGTTGGATGCACCGGTTGCTCGATCCATATCATTCCATGTAAGATCCCCCCGGGATGAACAACATCGGCATCATTATCTATCCATTCATTACCCCATTCAAAGTCATCAATGACTAATGGATCAAAATTATTGCCAAGTTCACGCCTCTTTTGGAACCTTGAGTTGATCTTTTGATTGTATTGGACATACACCAAGTCACTCAATCGTTTGTGTTCCAATCTATTCCTCTTCTTCGTATGAATATAAAATAAATAGAACAAAAAATAATAATATTAATGATAAAATTTTAATAATAGTGAATGATTTATTACTTTTGAAATTTGAACTAACAATAGAAAGTACTAACAAACTCAAATGTACTTCAATTGCGCTCGCAACCGGAAGAAGAACAACAGAGGCCTAGAATTCTTTTTGTAAATGAGGATAGCTCAATAGCCCGCGCTCCAAAAGCATTCCACCAATCAACTAGCAAACATTTAAAAGAAATATAAATATTTTTATAGGGAGGAAAGGAAGAATACATATAAATTATAATCATAATTTAACTTTTATATCTTTATATATATATATTTTAATATACGTACAAGGATTCTTTATTTTTCGTTGCCTAATCACCATTTCTTTTGCAAAAGTATCTCGAGAAGCATCATAGTTGTCGGCTAGATTGCTTATCTTGTCTAGCAAATCTAACTCGGACACCATCTTTACAAGAACGTCATTGAAGTCATCTCGTAAAGCATTAGCAAACAACCGACGTTCCTCTTTGATATCAAAGTACTTGCCCGGATTGAGAAACAACGCAACCCCATATAATTTTTGCTCTATTTGATTTTTCTATCGCCGCTCAACAATTTCAATCACCTTCTTATACAGTCTTTGTTTGTTATCAAATGCATCTTTGATTTTTTTCTTCGCGCATTCCATCGCAGCAATAACTTCTGGCATAGCAGGCTTCTCATCACTATCAACAATCCTCAAGACTATAAGAAGTGGTTATGACGCCCTAATGCAATCCTCAACAGTATGCCAAAATATTGTTGAAATAACAGTATCACATACTTTCTTCCCCGCTTCAATAGTCGACAACTTTGATTTTGACCAATCCTCGTTGATGAACAAATGCCTCGATGCATCTTTATTCTTGTACAAACTTTGCAAGGTTAGGAAAGCTGTAGCAAATCTAGTAACTGCGGGTCTCACAAGATCCCTCCCATTCGTTTTCTCTCTCATCGCACTAAGAAGATGACCATGTCTATAAATAAATGTTGTAATTCTATTTGCATTTGTGATTGTTGGCTGGAATTGCTTTAACTTGCTTATGTCCTCTAACATAAGGTCAAGGCAGTGAGCGGCACAAGGTGTCCAAAACCGTGTAGGTCTCCTCTCCATTAGTATATGCCCCGCTGTCTTGTAATTAGAGGCATTGTCTGTGACCACCTGAACAACATACTCGAGGCCAATTTTCTCGATCTTGCTATCAAGTAGATTTGCCAACATTGTGGCATCTTGAGACTGACTGGAGGCATCAACAGAACCCATGAAATAAGTCCCCTCTGGACTATTAACAAGGAAATTCAACAAGTGTCTTCTCCTCTTATCTGTCCAACCATCCGACATGAGTGAGCGGCCGTATTCCTTCCAAGCAACTTCATGTTTCTTCTTTAAGTCATCGGTTTTCTTCTTTGCCTTCTCAAGTAAAGGAACCCTCAACTCGTGATACGTTGGAGGCTTGAAACCCGGTCCATATTGTCCTATGGACTCGACCATTACTTCAAATCTCCTTGAATTTGCAGCATTGAATGGTATGCCACATTCGTAAAAAAAGTCGGCAACGTGCATGTGGACTTTCTCCTTTTCCTCCAGTGTCCTCAAACGACTTTCAATACTCGTTTGACTCAAACGCTTGTTATGGCTCTCTTCTACGACTTCTTCGGGAGTCTTCCTTAGAAGTGCTTCAACCGTCTTTGCTTTTGGTTGTGGATTTTGGAATTGAAATACAACATTCTTCCTTTTAGATGTCATCCCAGAACTTGGGATAGTGTTAGAAGAAGTATTGGAAGCCATGGTTGGACGAGCAGATGATTGTTCTTCTTATTCTTCTATTACATCATCATCATCATCATCATCTAGCTCAAATGGTTTGTTCATCTTTCTACTATTCAAAGCCGCTTGCATCTCCCTCATAATTTTTGTTGTTGTTTTGGGACACTTAGCTACATCTCCATAATTTCCGGCTAGATGTTGTTTGAGCCTTTTGATGCCCGAATGACATTTCTTCCCACAAAGTATACATTGCACGACATCCTTATTACTTAAATCTGGCCAATATCCATATTTTCAACCCGGATCGTTCGATTTAGCTTTTCTTTTAGGGTCCTTCATTATATCATAATTATCGGCCCCCGAACTTTCTGCCATTTTACTGTCTACACAATACAATCAAATAAAAAATATAAGACACATATATATTATAATATTTATTTTACTTAACAAGTATATTGACACTAAAATTTCATAAACATTAAAACTCAAAGCATAACACTATGGAATAGCATTAAAGGCATAAATATGCAAATACTTAGCAATAACAATCCAAAAATAAAACACTTGATATTAAAAATTAGTAAAAGAAATGAATTCAACAAACACTACAGAAAAAATAAAGTTGCAACCAACCATTACAAATATGTAGTCTAATAACTAATAAAATCCCACCATTGCAAGCCAAAATAATGTCTAGACCCTCTACAAAATACAATCAAACAAACAATATAAGAGACAACAATTAACATATGACATTATATTTAAATTAGTATAGTAATAAGTTAACACTAATAAATATATAATAGATTAGTATAGTAATAAGTTAACACTTAACACTAATAAATAAGTAAATAACTATAACTATATTAGTATTTGCAGTCTGCAGAACACATAACAGGAGTAGGACTTTACAATTTTACATATAAATATATAATAGATTAGTATAGTAATAAATTAACAGTTAACTTAACACAAATAAATAACATAACAGAAAAGATGGGACATGGGTCATAGCAGAAGCAGGAATAGTATATTAGTATTTTAACCTAAGTAACATAATACAGTATGAAGAAACAATTAAACAAACTTGTTCTCTCTTCTAGATGAGCAGTCGAGCAGACAGAAGAAGTCGAGCGGAGTCAGTAGATGAGCGACGAGCAGTCGCGACTCGCGAGGGTTCGCAATGAGGTCTCGAGACTGAGTCGGAGGTCAGAGGTTCGAAGCAGCAGCAAGGTCGGAGCAGTCGGAGGTTCAAAGCAGTCGCGAGGTCGGAGCAGTGTCGAAGGTCGCGCGATGAGGTCGCGAGGTCTGTCGAGAGATAAGGGTTTGCCTTCTCCTTTTCTCCTTTTCTCCTTTTTAATTTTGATGGGTCATGGGTTAATGGGTTAATGGGTCCATGGTTTAAGAAACTGCCCTCGCCTTAGCAACTATGTCCCAACCGAGGTTCGCCTTGAAGATTTCCCAACGCCTGGACGCCTTGGCGTCGCCTAGGCGACGCCTTGACAACTATGGTCACGTGAAACATTTTCCTGTAGTTTGAGACAACATACTTGAGGCCTAGATAGCCAATACTTCTCAGGATAGAAGCGGACACTACATCACTCCGTGCTCTCAGATTCTTAATCAATAACTTTAAACCATGTGTATAGCCATCAACAATTTTTTTGAGATTTTAATTTTCTTCAGATAAGTTCATATCGAGTAATATTCTGTTGCTTTTTCTGGAGTTATGGTTATATTATTATGCCACTCTTACACCTGTCTATAAAATAGAAGACATCATGTGAACTAGTTTGACATTCTTATTTGATGCTCTCCCCATTTGTTCAACCAAAATGTTATTGTGTCTTTCCAATTTGACGTTTTTTGTTTTATTTTTGGATGTTTAAGCTCAGTATGTTAATCAGACTGCAGACCTGTTAACTACTTCATTTCTTGTGCAGTACTTCTTGTATCAGATCCTCCGTGGGTTGAAATACATACATTCTGCAAATGTTCTGCACAGGGACTTGAAGCCTAGCAATCTCCTCTTAAATGCCAATTGTGATCTAAAAATATGTGATTTTGGATTAGCTCGTGTCACTTCTGAAACAGATTTTATGACAGAATATGTTGTTACAAGATGGTACAGAGCACCGGAACTCTTGTTAAATTCTTCTGATTATACCGCAGCCATTGATGTGTGGTCGGTAGGATGCATTTTCATGGAATTGATGGATAGGAAGCCTTTGTTTCCTGGTAGGGATCATGTCCACCAGCTACGATTGCTATTGGAGGTGATTCTTTCTGTATTTTACATTACAATTTTCTGATTAGAAGTTAGGATCATCTGAATATTCTTTAGCTTTATTGTTAGTCTTATTTTTGAACGTTTCTTATTTTGAGAACTTGAAGAACCAGTTTTACTAAATTTTTCTAGTCATTTCTTAATCTCGAATCTCACTCACAATACATTAGAGATTCTAAATTTCTTCAGATGTTTTTGCTATCCTTCCATGTAACGACCCCGACCCACACCATGCTTGGATCAAGTCTCAAATTTACTGCCCTAAGAGTACCATTTGGTCATGTTGGTTCACTTGGTTGTAACCTTAAGTCTTATTTACAAGAAAATACATCCCACATGTTCCGGTGTGTGAATAGGGTATATTCAATGTACAACATTTAAGACAATCTTAAGAACCAAAGTCAACTCAGTATTTTTTATTGAAGTTAGTTTTGTAACTGATTGATTCAGAGAAGAATGATATGAGGTTTTTCTTGTATGACTATGTAATGCGCTGTTGGAGTTCTTATGGAAGCGACTGCCTCTCCCTCTCATGTATAGAAAGTCGGTTTTCCATCTTTTTTAATTTGTT
Organism: Panax notoginseng; assembly: GCA_016801055.1. NCBI lineage: Eukaryota > Viridiplantae > Streptophyta > Magnoliopsida > Apiales > Araliaceae > Panax > Panax notoginseng. The sequence goes on from CM029023.1 coordinate 138,752,100, forward strand.
TGTTCAATTGGTCATATGGTACCTACAAAAGGGAACCGAGGAAATCTCGGGTCTTGAATCTAAAATGGGTATTTTGAGATCATTTGAAATTTAACAATAGCCTCGCTAATTGCCCTTCATCGCATTTGAATGTGTGCTTCTGACAAGCATGATAATATTGGTTGGGTTGTGGGCATGCACGAGTCGGCTAGTAATTTAACAACAATTATGTGAGCTTCTTTGAGACTAAATATTGTCATATATAGTGTTGTGTATGCAAGTGTTGCCTAGTGAGATTTCTTTTCAAATTAGGTTTTGTTAATGCATTTGGGTATATGCTTGCACATGATTTTAATATTTTAGTATGATCAATAAAAGACACTTCACTGTTGATTGGCACTCCTACAACGTATCAATAAAATACAAATAATTTTATTGTTAACATATTTTTTAACCATGCAGCTGATTGGCACCCCGTCAGAGGCTGAACTGGGGTTTTTAAACGAAAATGCAAAAAGATACATGCGGCAGCTTCCTCCTTATCGTCAGCAGTCGCTTAATGAAAAGTTTCCGCATGTCCATCCTTCTGCAATTGATCTCATTGAGAAAATGTTGACATTTGATCCTAGACAGAGGATTACAGGTGAGGGAACTTCTGGCTCCAGAAGATATTCTATACCTATTTGTGATATTTATACCTTTGATTGTGTTTCTGTATTAAGTGCGTGCATGTATGCTTTTGGTTTTATGTCTAGTGTTGGAATATGGACCATTTTACATAAAAAAGAAAATAGGCTGTGTATGCTAATAATTTCCTATATTGTGCATATTGCTTCAATATGCATTCTTGTTTGCATATGATATGCTACTTTAGCTGAGGCACCTAGTGTCGACCTTTACTCTCATTCGTTTAATATCATTCGTTTAATATCGAGATGTTATTTATCTTCTCTGGTTGATATTAATATAAACATTTGTTGAGTAATGAGACAAAAATATTTAAGTATGGTTAAAATTCTTTCACTTATTTCCAGTGTCGACATATCCACGGTTTTATTTGCTACCAAATCATGTAGGACAAGATGGAAATAAGGAATAACAGAACCTATCCCTGTAGAGAATCGGTAGAGAAACAAAAACACAGCTTTTCTCAAATCTTGAAAAATATTCTGGAAAACAATAAAGATTACAACTCTTTATATAGGAAACCTACGACTTAGCGACCAAGTAAAAACCTTAATATTAAAAAAGGAAACAATTCTCTAATAATTATCTACTTCCTAATTATTATCTATTACTATGATTACGTAAAGGACCACAACAATTTATATCTAAATGATAACACAAGGTAATAACTAATTAATCTTTTGATCTTCTTCTTCTGCTGTTGTTCCACATTAGTGGGTTTCACCTTTGGAAGGTTTAACTGTTCTGAAGTTAAGGAAATTTGAGTCTATTTGGGCGTTCCAGGCTTCCAGCAAGTATTGTCGAATAAAGAGGGAAAAAAGAATCGGACAATTAAGTTGTTTGGTTTGATGTAAACCTGGACGAGATGTCAATAGCCCTCATTTTAAGGTTAACTGCTGCTTGTGAAAACCAGTAAGCATCCATCCAATGCCATGGTCTGGTTCACATAATTTATATAATCGCGTAAAGAAAGTTTGACTTGAACAGTTCACCTCTAGTGTCCTGTTTTATTTGTGCAAATGCTGAATGCAGCATCTAAATTCACCAGACTCTTTCACTTTTAAATGTTGATGTCCTCAAATATGAAAATATGTGTTACCTATACCATATTTATCATCCATTTGATTATGTAATTCTTCTAAATTTGTTGGCTTCAGTTGAAGATGCACTGGCACATCCCTACCTGACATCACTCCATGACATCAGTGACGAGCCTATATGCATGACTCCTTTTAGCTTCGACTTTGAGCAGCACGCGCTGACTGAAGAACAAATGAGGGAGCTGATTTACAGAGAGGCTCTCGCATTTAATCCCGAGTATCAACGTATTTGAGGAACCATGTGCTGTTTGTTTGTTTGTTTGTTGTGGCTTTAATCAGTGATGTTTAATATAACATGATCATTTATTCCTTGGTGTATATATCCATTCTAAAGTTAGATGGCTCCGAAAATTGAAACATTCTGACGTGGGTAGGTATGAAATTAAAACAGAGATTAGGCTACAAGCCATGATTTGGATATGTGAAACAGTTGCATTGCTACTTTCAAATTCTATCTATTTAATGAAGCAAAGCTTTAAATTAATAATTTCTCGCAGGTATTGTTCTTTTCAACCTCTTTGTGCTTAATGTCAGAAAAGCTAGCTCTGATATACCAAGTAAATAGTATCTGCATAAGATTTTACATGCCTAGTTTGATTCTTAAATCCTCTCCCCCCAAATCCCAATAGATAGTTGGATCATGGATGTTTATGTTTTAAATTTCGGATCATTTAATTTTTTCTGCCTCTTCTTTTTTCCTTTTCTGAGTAAATTATATACTAAATATACATATTAAGAGTGGATTTTCCTTTTTTATGCCTATGCAGAAAAGGTTTGGTTTGAGATTCAAGGCCGGTTATCAAATCAAAATTCAAAATCTTTTTCTTGTAAGTGTTCTGTTTAGCAGCTAGATTCAACAGTCGTAGTCGACAACACTAGTTGTGATCAATGCAACGCAACAAATGTATGCAAACAAAAATAAGCGAACTAAACTTTCCACCATTGGAAAAATAATGTTCCTTCTCCGAATCTCTACATTCAGCCGAGTGAGTATCAATGATATATTTAATGAATTCGGAATACTATTTCAACAAACAGAATACAAAAATAAATAATCTTGACAGTGATATAACTGGTAATATTGTCACAGAGGTTATCAATCTAGCAATATATACTGCGAAAACCAGTATCACAGTAGATCAAGAAACAATCTAGATAGATACTAGATGGAGGACATAAAAACCTCCCCCTTGAAAACATCAGTTTTTTGTACTCCCAAAGAATCTGGAAAGTGGCAAAGGACCGTCAGCCTCTTCACCGCTGCTAGACTGCTTGGATCTTGATCTGTGCTTTTTCGTTTTCTTCCTTCTCTTAGACCTTGATTTTGATCTTCTTGATTCTCTCCCTTCATCCTCGCTACTTGAAGATTCTGAGGATGAACTTGAAGATTCTGACTCGGAAGATCTCCTTGAATGCTGAAAAAGTTTATAACTTGAACAACTCAGGTTTGTGTTTTTGAAATTAAATCTAAATAATTCCCAAGTACGTATGCATTGGTGTTTAAGAAGTTGTACACTCGGTATCAAGTCCATCTCCAGTATGAAACAGAAATTTTAAATTTTCTCACATCTGTTCAGGCCCAAATAAGGAATGTGGATGTCAAAATTCATTTAATATGCCATCATAGTTATCAAAGCGACAAGTCGAGACGAGACGACAACCGAGAGCTTAAGACGACAACTTATTCGTCCACAAGTCGACAAGTCGACAAGTCGTTAACAATGTAAATTTTGTACGAATAAAATTATATATATTTAATATTTATATGAATATTGATATATTTATTTTTCTAATGATTTACCATATTCATAATGCATAATGCAGGTTGTAGCATATCAAAAGAACAAGATCAAGTCAAAATGGATAATTTTATTATAGTTGTAAACTTGTAATTTTTTGAACTACCCAACTTCAAATTATATAAATAGTGATACCTTTGTAATATTTAGATTAATTTAATATAATTTTTAAATTTATGTTTAGTTTCTTAAGTTATAATATTGTATATATAGAATACCATAAATTTCAATACTAAGAATTCAATAATTTATGATAAAACAAGTAAACAATCATTGTTAAGATAAAGATATAAACAACACAGAAAATCGACACATTCCTTTGACCTAAATTAGAATTAAGAAACCCAAAAGAGAAGGAACAAAAAAAACAGCCTCTCGTAGTAAAGTTCAATGATAAGTGCTGCAACTCAGTGAAAAATAATGCCAATGGCTTTTTAAAATTCAATGGTAATGTTTCTGTACAGCTTCAAATCAAGTTTACTTTCTTTCTGACTTCTAACTTTAATGTGCACTCCACTCAATTTTTTTAAAATAAATTCTTATAGCTGGATAATTGATAAATGTTGTTCATCACCTGGAACCAAGCATTCAGATACTTTCTATTTCTATCCTTTTCATTTTTGTACCTCAGTTCTATACCCTGCTTTGTTCTTTCTTGATGATTATTTTTTTTTTACCTTGTGCGGGTGTATGTGTGTTTATTCTTCAACTCTATTATGTGATGATTTTCATGGGAGCTGCTTACCTCTTAGTATACTTTGTGTCTGGCCAGTTCATCCCCTTTTCTTTTGGTGTATTAATAAATTAAAAATAAAAAATCTTTCAGTCATAGATCTTTATATTCTACTCACAATGTTTGATTCTAGTTTCAACTTATTTCTATATCATAATATATTTTACTTAGTTTATCCTCTCCCTAGTATCATCAGTACCTGAAAATTTGTTCAATATTATAGTATTCTCCCATGTTAGCCTCCAAATTTTGATCAATAATTTATTGCAAAAAAGTCCCTTCCTTGATTTATACTCCCTCCATCCCATTATATCTGACGTTCTAGAGATTTTCACATAGATTAAGAATAGATACAATTTTACTATTTTACCTTTAATTATATATACCCAGTATCGAAGGCGTGCAGATCTAAGAGACCGGGACTGAACTCATTGGACTCGTCGGCTCCATTCTTCCTCTGGCCGCCTCTAGAAGTAGCTGGTGGAGTCAAAGGCTCTGTGAACAAGTCACTTCCTCCACTAAATGTCCTCTGCGTATTCCTATACATTCTAGAGCCCTGAACTCCTCCACCATAATAACCGAAGTCCTGCTGATATAATATTTATATATATATATAGAGAGAGAGAGAGAAAGATGGAGAGAATCAGATCTCGAAATAAAGCGAAAGAGTGAGTATGAAGATAATACTCATAATAAAGAAGTGCAGGAAAAGATCGGAACCTGTAGAGGAGCAGGAGCAAGAGGATTGGAAGATTGAAGGTGTTGAAGGCCAGCAGATTGAAGCCAGCGACCGTTCGACGATGATGATGATGTGTCGACGAAGTTATCTGAGTACTGTCGCTGGTGATGAGCCGCCGATGCACTGGATCTCTTCCCCGCCGACAGCGACTGTAGCTTGCTGCCTATAATCGGCCGGATCTGTAATAGCTTGCTGTCTTTTGAAAACAGAGACCATTAATGGTGGTGGAGAAGGAAGGGTAGAGAAGGAAATAAATAGCCAAAATATTCTTGGTATCGTAGAACGTCAAATATTTTGGGAAAAAAAAGACTCTAAAACGTCAGATATAAAGGGATGGAGGGAGTACAATTTAATGTCACTGGGTTAGACTAATTTTGCGATTGGGCCCCTAAAAAGCTAAGGAATGGTGAAACCAAAAGAGAAGGAACAAAAAATTAGAAGAAGAAAGAGTAGAACAGCCTGCCAGCCTCTCGTAGTAAAAGAAAGAACTGAAAAGAAGAACTAAAGAACTGAAGAAGAGAAGAAGTAAAGACTTGGCAGGTGAGTCCTTCGGCAGGTGAAGCTAGAAGAACTAAAAAAGAGAAGAAAAGAAGAAGAGAAGAGTAGAAGAATAGAAAAAGAAAAGGAAGCATAACGGACTACCGGAGTCGACGCCTCGGCAGGTGAGTCCCTCTGCTGCTCTTGCTCTCTGCTCTCTCCCCTTTCTCCATCTCTGCTCTTGCAACTCGCGATCGATCGATTAGGTTTAGATCGGTCGAACTTTACTTCTTCTTTTTTTAACCCAATTAAGCTTGTGGTCGAACCACACCCACTCTGTCCAAGTCTACCGCTTAGCCATCTAGTCGTCCAAGTCACCCACCAAGTCACTTGACTTTCTCCCCTCCCACCAAGTCGCCTAGACGCCTTCCCAATATGCACCGACAGAACGCCTAAGCATTGCCTAGGCGACGACTTGATAACCATGTATGTCATTTGATAAGGGTAATAACTGAATAAAGGAAAGTTTAAACAAGTCCGTATTCCTTCCTGGTTTTCTGTAAGGAGGAAAATTGGGCCAAATTTTCCTTAGCTTTCTTGAGTTTTCCTTACCTTTCATAACTTACAAAATGAGATAAGGAAAACAACAACTTTCCTTGGCTTTCCTATCATTTCCTTGGTTTCTACAACTCACAATCAATATGCAAGGGAATGCCGCACCAATCTCAGTACAAGGTCCTTTACCCCACAGCAGGGTCCATTGCCAACATAAGTTAAGACAAACTGATCTAGACTCAAAAGTTGTGGAAGGGGAAAAAATCAAATTTATCAAGAAAATGCAGGTCAAATTCAATACCTTTATCAGTTCTTAAGTATGTTAATATGCATTTTCTACAGTGAAGAGGGCCAAAGGAAAAACTGTAAATATAATAGGAATTCCAAGATACCTTTCTCTTCTTGCTACTGCGTTTCTTCAAACCTTTGTCTTTCTTATCTGCAAAAACAAATTATATTTCAGTTACAACAAACAGAAATAATTTGTTTCCGTCTCATTTACCTTCCTAATAATGTCTGTGCATACCCTTTCTGTGACTGGATTTACTGCTGGAGTGGTTTCTTCCATGGGCAAGCTTACTTGCCCTTTCAGCATCTAGCTGAGCCCTGTACTCTCTCATCATTTTATCTTTATCTGCTTCTAACTCCCCCTTTCTGATTTCTTCTTCCTAGCAAATTAAGCCTGTTAAACCATCTGGTACTCGTGCATCCTTAAGTTTTAGCATTTTTACAATAGCAGATATTGGCCTTGTCAGAACTAGCATAATAGCATTGAAAATAGTAGAATACAAAATTTGAATATAATACACGACAAATAAAGAACAAAGCTATATGCAAAGTATATTATGAACTATGAAGAGCAACTATTATATGGTCTCTGTGTGTGCACAACCATTGAAAAGAGCAGAACATAAACTGTGTATATCAGTTCTTTTATATACACATATGGGTATGTATAGTTTAACATGTATCAATCCGTAATTTATGGTGAGAAGAAGGATTACATCGTTCATGCTTTATAAGCATGTTAGAGAACAAAACTTATCAGAAAGTAATAAATATTGAAAATATGTCAAATTAGTGTGCTTTATTATCTTGATGAAAACTAAGAATGCATGACCAGTAACGTGTACTCACTGAAAATAAATAAAACTGCATGACCAATAACATTCATACATATTCAATTAAATTTTGCCACATTTTCAGAGCTAGACTAATCTCACAGATAAGAGCAAAATAATCAGTAAATGTATTGGCTAAGCTTGGGTATACTTTAGCTGAAATGCAAGATGTGTGGTCCTAGGGTTGGAAAAACCATGTGCAAAATAAATCTACTGATAAAATAAAATTCACCTTGAAATCCTTTATCCAAAAACACCCCTAAATTTCTTTCCCAAAACTAAAAACCCTTAACAATTTACTAAATAGTGTAGGTTCCATAAAACCACATAAGCATCCTCAATTCCATTTCTTTTTATAGGTAAAAGAGAGCTTTTGTTAAGAAAGAGAGAAGAAATTACAACGCGTGTGGAGGACAAAAGGTCCTCTGTCCTCCCAAAAGAAAACGAAAAGAAAGCAAAGAAAATGAGTGGATAAAAACATTAATGCATTATTATTCAAAAAGATCCCAATGCATTAGCACAAAGAGAAGAAGAAAAGACACTATATTGAAACTTATTTCCACATGGACCACCTTAAAACAGACTGTGCATAAGGTGCAACATATGGTGATAACTAGTGACCCAAACGAGACAAAGCAAGGTAAACACAAATTAGATTTCCCTGATTTAAATCATTTATAGATCTTGAGAGGTTGCCATAATATATGGTGTAAATTTAAGATTCAAAAGCCTAGACTGAAAGGTCAAAAAAGAAGTAAAAAGAAAAAGAAAAAGAAGATATACATGCTGTGACTAAAAAAAATGAAGACTGCGTAGCTAGAGAAATCTAGTAAGAAGATTATCCACTGAAGTTCCTCTCAAACCCATTTATATTGGTTTTGTTTATATATTGCAGGATCCACATAATTTTTTTATCTCTAATTTCTAAAAGGGTAAAGTTGCACTGATTTTGTAAACTTGCAAACACTTTGGGACATCCAAAAGAGAAAGCATGACACTTATTTTGGCACAGATGGAGTATTATTTATTATTAAGGTCTTGAGGTCCCATATCACTATCTTGTTGCAGCCTTATTGCATACTGTTAAATGAATAGATGATGTTATGGGGAAGACTCTTGAATATTATTAATCATAAAACAAAGTGGCCAATCATACAGATGTATTGTCCCTACTAGGATTTCTTTCTGTAGACATTCAATTTCCAGCATCTGACAAGAAAAGTGAAAAGCATAACATAACCTTCTATGCTTCTTTTATTATGAAAACAATAATATCAAAAGGCATTAAAGGGGACCCATGTATATGTGTCATATACCAAAACAAAAGAAAAATGTCAAGGGATTGGTTTACAAATAATTTAGAAGTGGGCACTACTATCTTCAAAGGCATTACGTAATTTTGCCAATGAGATTTGATTAAATATACAAGGACTAGAACATTTAAAAATCCGACAACCCATAAGGATTAAAGCATAAGCTAATGGACGAACATTACATTCATCAAAAAGTGTCGCACTCTAATGAGCTAAAGAATGATAATAAAAGCACTTGAAACAACAACCAAATCGTTTGATTTTCCCTAAAGAACGAAGTATGATTGACATATAATCATGCTGAAAAATTATAGTTGTCCAATAATATTTTATTTATTATCATTTTTTTAAAGTAAAGCTCTGTCCAACAAATTACCTTTTGTTTCTTCTTGTACTCTTCCCATGTAATTGTATGGGAGGTTTTGAGGCTGGCCAAACGAGCAGCATGCCACTCTGGTGAATGAAATGAACCATCCACCTGCGACTGCCTTCATCAGAAAGTGTACAGCAAAAAAGAATTCTGGCTATGACTTCTTTACCAGATATTTTATACAACTACATTAATCTGGCAATCTTGCAGCAATAGCTAGCATTTATATGAGATAGCTAACATTTATATGAGATAACAGGAAAAAATGGGTTCACTAAATGTAATGTAGCCACAATAATAAGTAACATATCGCCCTGAAACAACAAGAACCATATATTTGTTTTTGAAGACTCACAGAATTTCCACATGCATTTATTTATTTTTTGAAGGATAAAAATTTGTTCTATAAGTACCCCTAAATCTATCGAGTATTTAGTTTAGTAGTTATGAGATGATAATGAAATTGGGATGATATGTCAATTTATACTAACATGACTAAAAATGGAATTTTTTTTGGTGCCAAATTGGACAGTTTTTGTGGAACAGAGGGTGTAACCAACAATAATAGCAGCAGATAATTCACCCATACCCATTTAAATGAGAAAGTAACAGTCTTGGGACATTTCTAATTAAATATAAATCAGCACAAAAACAAGCACAGTTCAATACACTTCCATATAAATTAGGTCACCATCAATCACACACAACTTTACACATCCCCTACAAAAAAAATCAAGCTTTTTAGCAGTTGTAAGCTCTTGATCAAGTCCAAATTCATTTAACACAGACATAACAGCAAAACAAGAAACATAAAACAAAATAAACAATACCAATTACGAATTGTTTTTAGTAAAAGTCAAGAAATTGGGGATTGGTGACAGAAATAGTATGAAAGGGTACAAACCATGCCGTCCTCCACTTCATCTGGACCGGCTGAGCTAGAACCCAGCCTTGCTCTCTGCATAGCCTTGTACGCCTGATTTTTCCCCATCTTATCTTCTTCTTTCAGATGGACAAAAATACAAATAGTTTCAGATTGGAGAAGAAGTTATGAAATTAAAGTTCAGAACCCCGACAAGAAACAAAGTGAAGAAGAGGAGTAGGAGAGATACAGAAGGATTTATATGTTGTGATTCGGAACATGAACGCCTCGAGAGAGAGAGAGAGAGAGGAATTGGAGCTGGCCAGCTGGGTAGGTTCTCAAAGGCGGGTTGGTAAGGTTTAAGATCTAACCTTTCAATTATTTGTTTGTTTATTTTTAATTGTGATTTATAAAAAAAAATTGTTCTGTATCAATTTAATTTATAAATTAAAAATAAATTATAAATACGTTTGACTGATAATAATTTATAAGTTAAAATAAATTATAAATATTACTAAAAATTATATTAATAAAATTTTTTTTGATATTTTTATGAGTAAATTTGATAATTTCATAAACTCATTTTCACATAAATAGTAAGTGAGATCCACCTCATGTGAAATAAGAGTTTGTGAAACTATCAAATTTACTTATAAAAATATCAATTTTTTTAAAAAAAAATATGTTGATTCAACATTTTATCATAGGAATCACCGTTTCAATATTAATAAAACATTAAAAAGCATCATAGCTTAAATTTCATGAGTTTTTATTTTTTTATATTTTTAATATCTATGAGTTATTAATCAATATTATTAGTACTATTATTTAGACATTTTACTATAGTATTACTCTTTTTTATTATTATTATTTTATATACATTTTGAGACATGCAAAACTCAAAATAATTAAAACAAAACAAAACTTAAAATAAAGTTTGAGAAAAGAAATATCCTAATGAATTTAGTAGTTAGCTTTTTAAAAAAAAAATTAATTTTAATAAAAAAAATAGAGGGAGAGAGAGAGAGCCGGAGAGAGATATAAAGAGAGAATTATGTAATTTGTGATAAATACAAAAGATAGAATAGTCATTATATTTGGTTTAAGTTACTTATTTATAAGTCATTTTTTAAAAATAAGAAATTATTACTTTTCAAAATAACTTAAAATCAATTTATAAATAAAAATTAAGTCATTGACGAACAACGAAATAATAAAAAAATAATTTATAAGTTATGATCGAAGAGATCCTTAATTTATTACCCTATCATATATATATACAAAAAAATTCTCCAAAACGAATATACATGTGTACAAATATAACAACTCAAACACAAATATATAACCTAAATATACATGTGTACATTTGTACGAATATTTGTTACTATAGTCGGTTCGTTCGAAACATACTATATATATGTGTGTGGTCAAAGACGGAATCGGGGGTCCAGGTGTCATATGACTCCTCACCTTAAAATTTCTGAGGGTTATTTATTTTATTTTCTTTTTTTTTTTATGTATTTTATTTTCTCCTTTACTTTTCTCTTGTTTTTTGTTTTATCATCAAAGTGAGGCAAAAAAAAGATAGTAGCAATTCTCTCGATAAACTAATTAAAAATAAAAAGCTAAAGAAATAAAATATTTTTTTTTGAATCCCACTATAGTGACCATAAGTTCACTATAGTTCTATCCTACCAAGATTATCAAATATCTCTTCTTCTATTTTTGTTTTGTTTTTATTGTTGGAATCCCTTCTTTCAAGCTAATTAATCCCATGAACCATAATATAAGGTTTTCAATATATAATATTATAATTTGTAATTTATCTATAAAAGTAGCTAATCAATTGACTAAAAATTTTAAAGTCTGACTAATAGTCCTATTGTTCAGGAAAAATTAATATATATATGTGTGTATTTAAAGTCATTAGACTCACAACTCAAAGGTTGACAAATGTTAGAATATGATGTTGTGAAATATTATAATTAGACAAAATGAATTTGAAAGAAATACTTCAAACGTCAATAAATAAATTTTTTTTACAGATATATTTTGACTTTCTTTAAAAATGTTCTGATTGTGGAATAGCCAAATTAGAAGCTAATTAATAGACGAGGAAAAAAATCTCACCATCCCAAATTAGACATAACCCGATCCAATTTTACATAAGGTACAAGCCTCGTCCTGACGGCCATCGGTCCAAGTAAAAACCGACCCTGACCCTGACCCTGCCCCTGCTATATCAACTAACCCAAACACATCTACAAACTCTTAGGCAACCAATTTCTCTGGCAAAATTTTAGAGCGTCTCCCAGACAACACTAGACAACGCTTGATTGAAGTCGACACACACCAAGGGGAAAGTAAGAATTCGTATTTATAATTACAGCCGCAATGTATTCGTAAAAGTTGTACATAATGATACAGTACGAATACGCAGTATGATTTTAAAAATTAATATCTGCACATACGTGAATGTGAATACACACCAAAAGACATGAAAAAGTAAGAATTCGTATTTATAATCACATCCGCACTGTATTCGCAAAATTTTTTAAAATTAATATCTGCACGTATGCGGATGCGGATACACAATATGAACACTTTGGGCATTGCCAAGTTTAGGCGTTGTTGCATTGGTCTTATAGTTTGTACATTAATTAATTGCCTCATAAACTTTTAAAAGGATGATGATGTCCTTGTAATGTGTAATTTAGTATTTTTAGCATAACTTTTTCCACACTGTTTTTGAGATTTAATAGCTAATGTAACATTTCCTTAACTTCTTATCTAATTTTAGTAAAAGTTGTGTAATATTTTATTTTAAATGGTAATTGGGATGAATTATTAAACTTATTAATTTGTTGTTAGCCTCCTTTAACAACAATTTCAATCATGTCATTATATATTTATTTATTTGTAAAATTTTAATAATTATTTGTTTTTGAAAATTTAAAAGTTGTTGTATATGCATTTGTAACCGCATCCCATCCGCATACTAGTAGAGCTATGAACCACCTATAGCCTTAATGGGAACAAAATCAACCACCAAGCTCCAATGAGGAAGTCCAAGACTCGAAGGCGCTTTTTATCAGCAGAAAAAAGAGATGAAAAGGAAGAGTGAAAGTTTTCTGGGGAATTAGAGAGAAATCATGCAGCTAGCCGCTAGGTATTATAAAATATCTGTCACTTGAATCAAAATAAAAAAAAAAAAACATCTCAATCCATGATGCGTTCATTGAAATAAACTACAACCAACATCTAGTCCTCGGTCTCAAATTTTTCCAGAATACGGACAACTTATACCTACTTCAAAGATCAATGACACGAGACAGCTTCTGAATTCGGTTCAATAAGAAGTCTCCCTGCTTAATAGTTGACTGGTAAAGAGCATTCTTTGAATCAGGACGGTTAGTTTCTAATACACCTGCAACTTTGTCAATCTTGCAGTGAAGCTTCCCCGCTGCAATAAAACGTGAAAGCTCCCTGAAGACGATGGAAATAGTCAGTAATTTACCACAACAAAAAGAAACCACTGTAAAACAAGATTATGGCAAATCAAGTGTGTATCCATGGAAATGAAGCAACTTACAAATCAATAAAATCCACTGTTACTCCAAATGCCTTCGCCATTGCTTCAATCGTAACGCTCTTGTACGATTCCAGAAACTGGGAGTAAACGACAGCCCTTATCTCTCTCATGTAGTACCGGAAGTGTGGATGCAAATAGCAGTCCAATTTAATATGCTTAGTCAGGCCGGCTGCAAGTCAACCACATAAAATCAGATAGAACTAATACGATGATTTGAGAAACAAACAAAATCAACACGCAAAGAAAATCTTCCAATCTAAATTATTGAATACATAATGCCCTTGTCTCATTCATGCAAGTATACTACAATTATATTTGTTAGACAGTAATTCAGTCAGTCATATGCTGTATACGTTGTAAATCATATCAAAGCTTCAAAATCATCTGCAGAACTAAAATTTAGAGCTCAAGTCGGGTAGAGGTTTTCCTAAATGAACATAATAGTTCCAGTCAGTTAACCCCATAAATGAACATAATAGCACTCAAAAGAGTTTTTGAAGAAAATATTCGACACAGATAGTACAAGTTTGCCCCAAGGACAGGTGAAAAGGATGAGCACAAGGGGCAAATATCTCTATTAACAATTCTGGAACAAAGCATACACTCTGAACTCTTAACACTATATAATGGAGAGTATGTTGCACACATCACAACACATACATACTCACCAAATGCAGAGAAAAATGATTTGTATTGACAATCATATAGAGAGTTCAAAAATTCTGACAAGTAAGGAATTTTTCCAATTACGGTCAGGATCTCGGGAGCATCCACAACCTGCCAAATATAGCAATAAGAATGTCACTTAACCAGTTACAGAAAAATGGCACGGGAAAATAGCAGCTTTTGAGAAAAATAGGACAAGCACGTTTAAGACAGAACATTACAGTGGCAAGCATAAAATACCTTTTGTTTCAGGGAAACTCTGTCCAATGTTATAATGCTCGTAAGGACAGTGTAAAATATGAAGGTGTCATAAGGGAAAAGTTCATAAGTCGTGAAAGTTGAGATAGAATCAAGGAAGAGATCGGTTGCTTTCTTAAAGTTGCGAGTGGACATGCAGTACAATCCTTCATACACCTTCAAGCGATTCTTCCTTTCCCAGTCACCTCCCTCCTCAAACAATCTGTCAGTTGTTCTTAAGAATATGAGTGAAAGTTGAAGGACAATATCTCAAACAATAGAAACTCCTTAAGATAGTCAAAGGAAAAAAAATGTTCCATAACACCACTTACTTCTTCGCTTTATCAATGCTTTTCGAAATAAGATCAAAATCCATGTAGAAAAGACCGATCTGTAGTGTATAGAACACCAAGTCCATCCTTTGCCCAACTGCAACTGTTTTACTCTCCGTTATCTTGAGTTGTTCCAGTGCCTTCTCCTGTTTGTAAAAGTAAATAAGACATGAAAAAAGTTCACACTTTGCATCAGGGACGGATACAGATCCTTGGTTTAGTGGGGTCAAATTTGAAGAAAATTTCTCAATAAAAAATAAAAATATAATACAATAAATCAGAAAATTAAATCATGCTCATATATTGTTTACAATAACATTTTTCGAGACTCCATAACTTGAAATTGTTGCATGATAGTTTCATTTTCAATAGCTACAAAAATATTATGTTCAATAATATAAGTTACTAAACAATCATTTATCCATTCATCTTTGAATTGACTCCAATTTTCAAGGGAGTCAATTTATCCTTCTCACCTCTATATAATTTCACAAATTTAGTAATTGTTTGTGAATTTTTGCAATTGTTTAAAATGAGATTATCATGATATTTTTGCAACAACATCGGCAAAAAATAAAAATTCAAATATGAATGGATGAATGATTGTTTAGTAACTTATATTGTTGAACATAATATTTTTGTAGCTATTGAGAATGAGACTATCATGCAACAACTTCAAGTTATGGAGTCTCGAAAAATGTTATTGTAAACAATATATGAGCATGATTTAATTTTTTGATTTATTGTATTATATTTTTATTTTTACCAAGCCTCCTTTGGTACAGTGGTTAAGTCCACTTGAGCACCAGGAGGTCTTGGAATCCATCTCTGCCAAAGACAGGAATATTAAATTTCGCCTAAGCCTAGCAAAAAAAAATATTAATTGTTACCTACCTTGTCACCTATTCGAATGAAAAACAAGGATTTAGCTAAGTGAGCTTCCCGAACTTCACTTTCCCCCAAGTTTTCTTCAGCATCTGCAATCCTATATAATGAACCAAAACAAACATAAGTCTGAAAGGGAGGCCCTCACATGTAACATTACAAAAACGGGAAAAAAAACACAAGTTAAAAACTTGAAAATCATTAAAAAAAAATCCAACTAATGAATGCTTACCCATAGTTCCAAAAGACAGAAAGAGAGAATAATTCAGTGCATCAACTCATATAAACAGTTTTCTAACTTAGCTCCACAACTCCTCGAACACTAAACGTAACAGAACATGAACTGAAAAAAAAAATTGGTTGACAGGAAGGATAAGTTTCAGGGATGAGCTATTTCTACAAGACAAAGTGCCAGTTCCACTAAGTCTCCTCTCACATAAGTGTGGCACCCACTTACTATAAAGGAATCTTGTGGAAATAGCATTTTTCTTTCTGAATGCATCATATGGGTTTTCTCTTATTATCGATAGAAGAAAGGTATCACATTATAGAGCTAGGAAGTTGTTTGTGTGATGCTAGATACATCATTGTATCGGATACTAAACAAAAGGCAGTATAATTTGAAGTGTTGACAAGAATATGACATGGATCCTTTAACACGGAGCTAAAATCAAACGAAGTTTGGGAATAAACATTAAACAGAGCTTAACCAATGATTACATCGAATCCGAGTATATTATCCCGAACTTAGGAAAGTCTCAAGATTGATTGTTTCATGTCTCATAATAATTACCAAAATTGTTGTTTTCAACAACACACCGAGAATCATTTGCATATACTGTCCTTTTTATGGCAATCATGAGCCTTAGTATATGAAATGGTCAAACAAAGTGTTATGTATCACAATATCAAACTATAAAGCAGGAGGGTGATTGGGAGCCTAAACAACCCAGTTTTCTAAAACCAAGCCCCTATGCCCTACCGCAACCAAATATATACAGATAAAGAAATGAACTGAACTGACAGAATAATTAATCCAGATCTAGAAGCATTCCTATTAAGTATTTAAAACAAGTTCTGTAAGTACTGCAAATTGATGCGGTACGGAAAAAGAAATTCAATAAGTTTATTATTAATTTTGTATTGTTATTTAGAGATAAATGTTGAGTTATTAATGAAATTATTTAGTAGGATATTATAGTAGTAGTTTTTCATTAGGAGAGTTTTAATTGTAGTAGTAGATTTCAATTAGGAGAGTTTATTATAATAGTAGATTTTAGTTAGGAGATTGTTTCCTTTCTAAGGTAGGGTTTTTACGTATTGAGTTTTCTATTTAAACATTGTAATACTTTGTTATATGTGCTTTTGTGTGTTTCTTTACCGATTTTCTGTGAAAATAGGTACTCTTATTCCTTCTCTCCTACCCCGTACTACTCCCTCCTATCTAGATTAAATGACGTTTTAGAGTTAAACTCACTTATTAAGAAATAACACAAAATGTCTTTTGTATCCCTAATTAATTATTTCTCTCTCCACAATGAATAAAAAAGGTAATGGTCAAAGATGAAGACAATTAATGGCATAGTTATCAAGGCGTTAAGTCGAGGCGAAGCGACAGCCAGGAGCTTAAGCGCTTAGGCGACAAAGCGCCCGACTAGTCGTCCACAAGTCGTTAACAATGTAAATTTTATACGTATAAAATTCTATATATTTAACATTTATATGAATATTTAATTATTTATATATTGATATTTCTAATGATTTACCATATTCATAATGCAGGTTATAGCATATCAAATCACAACAAGAAACGAACAAGATCAAGTCAAAATGATAATTTTACTATAGTTGTAATTTTTTGAACTTGTACCAACTACCAACTTTAAATTATAAATGGTGATACATTTGTAATATTTAGTTTAATTCAATATAATTCTTAAATTTATGGTTAGTTTCTTCCCATTTTAACATTGTATATATAGAATACCATAAATTTCAAATTTTCAATACTAAGAATTCAATAATTTATGATAAAACAAGTATTGTTAAGATAAAGGTATATACAAGCATATAATCATGATATCATATCATAAAATTAGACAACCACCTTTTATAAGATAAAGACATGTTCATTGTGACATTGTCAAAAACAAACATAATATAGAAATGAAAACAAAGTCATAAAAATTCAGTATTCTTTAACTCAAAATTCTCATTTTTCATAATGAAAATATCACTCAAGCTATCAAACAAAATCATCAAATATTAAATCATCATCATCTCTCCCAAGAGTGGCATCATCACTCGAAACAGTGGTTACTATTCAGCCATAATCATCATTAACATCTTCATCATCATTAGGAAGGCTCTCCTCTTCTCCAACATCAGAATTAAATTATGTGCTCTGCCACCAAGTCGACGCCTAGTCGTCCTAGTCGTCCAAGTCGACGCCTGAGCGGTCGACTATGTGCTCTGCCACTAAGTCGTCCTACTGGCTTGATTTTTCTGGTCGACTCGACGCCTAGTCGTCGCCTAGGCGACGACTAGTCGACGACTTGACAACAATGATTAATGGGTTATTAGAACTTTGGTTGTATATGTGGTAAAATAGTTCATGGAATTGCATTTACTAAGCATATTAAATAGAGGGGTAAATTAGAGAAAAAAAATAGTGCAATATTACATAAAAATTCCAAAACAACACTTATATAGAATAAAATTAAACTCCCTTAAACGTCATTTATTTAAGATAGGAGGGAGTGCATCATAATGGTCTCAG
Organism: Panax notoginseng; assembly: GCA_016801055.1. NCBI lineage: Eukaryota > Viridiplantae > Streptophyta > Magnoliopsida > Apiales > Araliaceae > Panax > Panax notoginseng. Next base: position 138,770,326 of record CM029023.1, read on the forward strand.
AGCCAAAATTTCTGATATATTTTGATTTCACCCAATTCCTTCCTACCCTATTTTTCTAGCCTCCATCCAATTGTCGAAATTCGTTGGAGAATCGACAACAATTTTTCGAGACTAAGGCACGATTGCCGTTATAGTCTTAATCTATTACAAAAAAATAAAATTAGTATTACTGTTCATCACTACAGTGCGCGTCACTATTCATCAAATTTATGGTGTTCCTTCTGCCAAATTACAATTTGGTACCCCCAAATTTTTGAAAATTTCAATTAAGCTCCCCTTAAGTTTCTGAAATTTTCAATTTCGCCCCCTAAAGTTTTGAAAACTTTCAGTTCAACCCCTAAAGTTTTTGAAATATTAAATTTAGCCCCACAATATTTGAGTTTTCAATTTAACCCCCAATGTTTTTGAAATTTTCAATATATACAATGTCTTCTAGGTTTACCAATCCAGACTTTCTTTGGGCTAAAATAAAGCAACTTGAGCATCGAGCTTTGGTTATATGCGAGCATCTTAAAAGGTCTTGTGTCCCGTATAGTGTCCCGTATAGTGACGAGCATCGGAAATTATGCAATGAGCTTACTCTTTCTGAAACAAGTCTTGCAAATTTAAAGGCACATTACGAGTACATAACCACAAGTTATGTTCGTCAATATTTTGTTCAAGCGCAAAAAAATGTTCATCCTAATCATGTTTGTTCAACTAAACCGACATGTTCACAAGAGGAGATCCGCAAAGTAAATTCTTACAAGATAATTGATGAATGTCTCATAATACTTAAACGTATCAATGACCAATATGAAATTGGTGAGGATAAAGAAGAGCAAATACTCTCACATATTGATGTTTGTGAAAAACATGAAGCAGAAGCTAAGTGTGTTGAAAAATTTGCAGATTCAGATATGATTTGCAGTGAGAAAATTGAAGTTAAGTTCGACCCCATATGCGAAAACATTAAGAAAGATAAAGTTGAGATCAGTCATGTTGATTTTTTCTTTCCAGTTGATACATTTGAGTCCCAAGTTATTTCAAATTTATATATTATGTCATTGTTATTCCCGAAAATTGTGCTCATGACATTAAAATATCGAATGCGAATGTTTTGTTGTAAAACATCTCTCGGACCATGGTTTATTATTCTAAGATATTTCAAAACTCCGAGTACGAGTTTTTTTCAAAGGCAAGGAGAATGATGTGGTCGGAAAAAGAAATTCAATAAGTTTATTATTAATTTTGTATTGTTATTTAGAGATAAATGTTAAGTTATTAATGAAATTATTTAGTAGGATATTATAGTAGTAGCATTTCATTTGGAGAGTTTTAATTGTAGTAGTAAATTTCAATGAGGAGAGTTTATTATGGTAATAGATTTTAGTTAAGAGATTGTTTCCTTTCTAAGTTGAGGTTTTTACTTAATTCTCAAATATTGGGTTTTCTATTTAAGTATTATAATACTTCGTTATTTAAGATATTATTGAATATATTTATTTGAGATTAAAGTTGTGTATTTTTGAATGTTTCTTTACCGATTCTCTGCGGAGATAGGTACTCTTATTCCTTCTCTCCTACCCTCACAAATAGTAATGCTGAATCTTTTCGCATCCAATTACTAGACTGAGTTTTGGCTATTTTCCTAGATCAGCATATCAGATTTTTCAGACCTCAAGGATGAATTCCACAAATAAAAAAGACAACTTTCAGCTCATTTCTGCAAAATAACACAGCAGATTTATTTGAATTACACCCCATACCCAATCAGCAAATTTCAGGGGCCAACAGAAAAAATAGACATGCAGGCAAGCACTATGTAAAAGTTTAAATGACCTAACTAGCAACCGAACTTGCACAAATTTAACAGCACAAAATTGCCAAATTACACAAAAATAAACAAAATCCCAGGAACAAAGATTACTAATTTCTTATTAAAATTTAACAAAAAAATGGATTAGCTAGCATATAAAGTAACACCTACAGTTCAAATCATCAACCCACCATTCAATTCAAATTCAGTGGGGAAAAAAAAAAGACAAACTAAATTTAGGCATTATATACATATATAAAGATACTCACTTCTCGTCGAGCTTCTTGAGCTCATCGTCGATCTTAGCACGCATCGAATCGAGAACCTTCTGATCCAATTTCAGCACGGAACTCGAGGCTAGGGTTTCGTACAATGGGGCCATATCTGCAACCAAAAATTGCAATTTCAAAAACCCTGAATTCAAAACAGGTGTAAATCAATAAATCGGAACAGACAATTGTGAAAATAATACCGTCAGCTACGACGGCCGCTAAGACTTCATCACGGAGGCCAACTTTCTCGATATCGTCAACATCGGGCTGAGTTAGCAGGAATAGCTTGTGGGCTAACACTAGATGTGCTTGCTGTTTGCCATCTTCCCCGTCCATGGCTGCTTTCTCTCAAGTAGTTTGCAAGTTTGGCTCTGGATTTGTTAGCTTGCAAGAAGGAGAAACAGAGCTAAAACTCTGTACAATTGTAAACAGAATACTTCGTTTTCAAGTTTTGTTTCTTTTTTAAAAAAACAAAATAGAAATTTTTTAGATATTACACAATCCGTCTTTAAAAAAAATTATAAATATTAAAAGAGGAGTCTTTGTTTTTTAATTTTTTTTAATTCCATAAATTTTAAACTTTTTAATGAACAAATCGAAGTAATCATTTTAATAAATTTTGATTTATTAAAAATTGTGAATAGAAAGTTTCAAATAATACTACTACCTCCGTCCCATAATAAGTCATTTTTTAGTTTAAATCACACATACCAATACACAAGTTAAAATAATAAAAATACCCTTAATATATTTTCTTTGAAGTTGAAGAGTTAATGAGTGTCATTTAATTGTAGTGATTGCAAGATGCAATAAATACCATTGATTGCATAAGGGCATATATGAGAAAATATTGTAAAAATTGTATTGGAGTTCTAACACATCACTTATTTTGAAAAAAAATATTAAGCCTAAAAAATCATTTATTATGGGACGGAGGTAGTATTAATTAAAATACTATTATATTTTATTTTTGAATTATATATATATATATATATATATATATATAAAACAAAATACAACTGATTTTGAATTTTCCGCTCACCCTAATAAATCATACGGGCCGTCCAAAATTTAAGATAAATCCCACCGTCCATGTAGTGTCGGAGGCATGAGACACGGCTAGTATATATATATAGAAGGATGTTGACCCAAAATATTACTTTCTCCGTCCCCAAAAAAATAAGCAAAATACAATTTGCACACATATTAAGAAAAGACTAAAAGATATTTTGCACTCCAAACTTTACACACATGTTGACGTGTGCACCCCAAACTGAAAAAAATGTCTAAGTTCACCACAAACTTCAATTAACATAACAAAAAACAGATGTCTTAACAGACCTATTAACAAAATGCATCATACACTGTAATTTACAATCCCAGGCACACCTTCTTGGCCCTAGGCAACATACATACATCAATAATTCATAAGCTTATAAGCAATTATCTGCAGTAGGCCCCAAAAAAGACCCTAAACTGGATACATACATCAATAATTCAAAAGCTTAGTACCCCAAAAAAGAACAAAAAGATTTAAAAAAATATTATGTAAACACTATTTATCTGCAGTAGGCCCTCCACTAGTTGATTTCCTAAACTGGATCTTCTCTCTTTTGGATCTTGTTGCAGCTTATAGGTCTCTTACTGTTGTACATTGTTTTCCCTTCAATGTGTATTCTTTGGGTTGTAATATATCATCTGAGTCATTTCTTTGGCTACCCTTATAATGGATTCCACTTTGCCACTTTGTAGAACTTCCTGCTTGCTCTTGCTCAACATTCATTCCACCTGGCTGCATTGTAGACTCATGTGTTGGTGTCATTGGAGGAGGTTGAGAAGCTTGAGTATGAGCCTGAGAAGTCTTTTGAACATTCTTAGCCCTCTTAGCCTTTGGAGGAGGTTGAGAGGATTAACTTTGTGGAGCCTGTGAAGATTGTGAAATCGCATCTGACTGCTTATTCAATTTCTAAAAATAGACAAACATAAATGTATTAAACCCAATATAGGATCTTGAAAAAGCATATAAATAAAAACACACACTTAACTTACTTGAGGACACTTCTTGAATTGTGACCCATTCCTTACAAAATTCACATTTCAATGATGTTCCTTTCCTCTTCAAACTTGTACATTCTGGATTTGAATATGGAATATCATTGTGACGCCCCCAAAATAGGTATACATCACCCATCTTGGGTAGCCAAATACATGATACAGAATACAAATACAAACTTAATTATACAACCAGAGCTGAGAGTTTTTACACGAATATTGTCTCATAGACAGTATCCAAACTCAAATTCAATCCTCATTACATTTATTATCACACTAAGTAGTGAGGATTACTAAAACAGCCATCTCGGACCACCACTCCGTTTCCTGACTAGTCCCGGCTATGTTCTCATTTCCTGAAGAGAATAATGAAAGCAAAAAGGTGAGCTCAACTAGCCCAGTAAGAAATATTATGACTAAGATAATGCAGAATAAGTTATCGTTAGCCTTCAACAATGTTAAACTGATATAATATAATAGACAACAAGTTTAACTGCAGCGGAACAAGCAATCCATTAGAAGAGTCAAGTAGAGCATGATATCTACTATCTTCTATGATTTAAAAAGTATATAATTAACTTTATTGCTGGGACACAGCTTAATAAATAGATCTATCATCGAATCATCCCTGCACTACAGGCCAATGATATTCATTAGTATCACGTCCACAAATTATTCTTGCACTACGGGCCAAGAATTATTCGTGTAATCATCAATGGTCATGACTATACCGAATTATCCCTGGTCATAATCATACCAATAAACAGTCCATCTATGCACGTAAGCCAAAGATGACTTTCATCACAATATAAGCATGAGGATGATGACAATAATATAATAATTCAATTAAAAGAAAGTAAATGATAAATTTTTAAAAATTTATAAATTAATTTATCCAAAATTTAATAATGTCCAAATTTTTAACATGATACTGTTTCGTGGAGTAAAATTCAAGAATAATATCCATGTATCAAAAATAATTTAGACAGAAAAGAAATAAATTTTTTGGTGAATAGTACTTCGAGAATAGTATCCCGTGAATAGTACTCCGACATGAAAAGTGTCCCGAATACCTGAATAAATAATATTTGAGTGAATAGTAACCAGATAAATAGTAACTCGTGAATAGTACCCGTCACGAAAAGTGCCCCGAATACCCGAGTGAATAATATTATAGTGAATAGTAGCCGAGTGAATCGTAACCCGTGAATAGTATCCAGGGTAAAAATATTGATATTTAATAAAAAAATTTAGATCAATATTCAAATAAAACGATACTGGATGAAGCGCAAAACTCAAGGATATTCCACTAATTTCATGGATTATAGAAGCAATACTTACCATAGTAAGTTTAGATTTAAGAATATAAAAAGAAATAACATATGAAACTACAAATAGATTTTCACCTGTCATACGGTATGTAATCCGCATAGACAGGTTATTCTGACATATTAAAGGATGAATACGAAAAAATAGTATTCCTTATGAATACGAAAGAAATAATACCCCTTACCTTAGTAGAAAGCTGGATACTGCAAAAGTGAAGTAGCAGAATACTCTTCTTTTTGCTCTCTATAGTTTCTCTCTATAGTGTCTCTTGTGAATCTCAGTGAATTGGTGAGAATGAAAGAAGAATTAAGCTTCTATTTATAGGAGAATGGACTAAATAGTAACTAATTCACGAACGGTCCAGATTGATTCACTATTAGAACGGACGGTCCATATTGATTACTATTAAAACCACAACCGACGATCCAGATTGATTTACTTTTAAAACTACCACCGACGGTCCAAATTGATTTACTTTTAAAACTACCACCGACGGTCCAGATTGATTTACTTTTAAAAACACCATCAATGGTCCAGATTGGTTTATTATTAAAACCACCACCAATGGTCCAGATTGATTTAACTTATTACACTTTAGTACCCCTAAAGTTTTCTAAGTTTGCATTATTCCCCTCTAACTTTTGTAATTCACTTATCTTCAATAAACACATTCTTAATACTTCAACAATTATTCATCATTAATATTATAACTCACAATATTTAACAACCAGATCGTTTTCAGGAAAGAGGGGACTTTTCAATAAGAATTTCTCCCTATTGGCGCGCAATTAGGTGACCAAACATCTCCTCGACAGAACTTTCTAGGCATTGTCAATATTACAAATAATAATATGAATAACTTTGTTGTCTCAATTATTGATTTAAGAATATAAAATATTATGCAGATGATAATGTGATAATAATTGAATCAAATAACGTGAGATACTATGCAACAATTACTGTAACAATAATTGAGTATAAGTGAGTGACTTCTCGCGCAAGCATCAATAATCAATACCGTGTGCTACTATGCAACCACGCATATTACTGTACTTTTACTACCGGGTAGTTCAACAGTTTTAACGATAAAACCTCCGCTGTTATTTTTATAAAAAGATTTTTCTGTCATTTTCTAACTCTGACAATAATTTCGTTGTGGGGTCCACCAATGATTGTGCCATCGTACGAATACTTTCTGTTTAAAACGAATATTCCCCAACCAATCGAATATTTTATAACAACTTGCATACTTTACAAAATTTATAAATATTATCCACAACTATAACATTATATCAAAACCAGACAATAATATTCAAAAATATATTTCGAGAAAAATTAATTTTTATTTATGAAAGTTGGGGTCTTACAACCTCTCCTTCTTATGAAATTTCGTCCTCGAAATGAGGGTACGTACCTGATATGTGGAAGAGGTGAGGATACTTTGATTTTATTTTAGATTCTAACTCCCAGGTCATTTCCTCAACATCGTGGTTTCTCCACATAACTTTGACTTGAGGTATAACCTTGGAGCGTAGAATATGTTCCTTCTTATCCAAGATTTTGACAGGTACCTTTTTATACATTAAATCTTCCGCTACCTCGTCCGGTTCTAAGTCAATAATATGGTTCTGGTCTTCCACATATTTACTTAACATAGATATGTGAAAAATATTATGAACACGAGACATACTTGGCGGTAAGGCGAGTCTATAAGCCACAGTTCCTACTCGATCGAGGATTTCAAATGGCCCAATGAATCGAGGATTGAGATTTCCTCTCTTTCCAAATCTTGTAACTCCTTTCCATGGAAAAATACGTAGCAACACATGTTCTCCAACATTGAATTCCACATCCTTCCGATGAAGATCAACATAACTTTTTTGTCGATCTTGTGAGGTTTTTATACGTTGTCGGATCGTTCGAATCTTTTTCGTAGTCATACGTACCAACTCTGGTCCCAACAACGTTGCTTTACCTACCTCATCTCAGCATATTGGAGAATGACACTTTCTTCCATACAACACCTCAAATGGAGCCATCCCAATACTTGCTTGATAACTGTTGTTGTAGGAAAACTCCACCAATGGTAAGAACTTGTCCCAACTTCTTTTGAAGTCAAGGACACAGAGTCTTAATAAATCCTCAAGAGTTTGAATAGCCTTCTCTGATTGTCCGTCCGTTTGAGGATGATACGCCTAACTAAATCGTAAATATGTGCCCATAGCTTTTTGCAAACTAACCCAAAATCTTGAAGTGAATGTTGGGTCTCGATCAGAAACTATGGATACAAGCATACCATGCAATCTTACAATCTCGTTTATGTACATACGAGCAAGACGTTCAAGTGTATAAGTTTCTTGTATCGGTAAGAAATGAGCAGACTTGGTCAATCTATCAACAATGACCCAAATTGCATCTATGCCTTGAAAAACCTTGGGAAGATCAGTAACGAAATCCATAGTAATGTGCTCCCACTTCTATTCTGGAATTTCAAGTGGTTGCAATGGATCTTTTGGCACTTGATGCTCCGCCTTGACTCGTTGACAAGTTAGACACCTTGAGATAAACCCCGCTATCTCTCTCTTCATATTGCTCCACCAAAATGTATGTCGAAGATCACAATACATTTTGGTACTCCTAGAATGGATGGCAAACGGTGTGTTGTGCGCCTCCATCATAATTTTATACTTCAAGTCTGGATCATTAGGAACACAAAGTCTGGAGTTGACTCAAAGTATTCTTTCTTCATCGATTCTTGCTTCTGGAATAGCACCTTCTTGCACTTTCTTCTTCATACGCATTAGCTCCAGGTCTGTAGCTTGAACAGCTTTAACTTTATCGATTAAAGTCGGTTCTACTCGTATATTCGCCATCATCATATGGGTCCCTGGAGTCTTTAACTCTATCTCCATCCTTTGTAAGTCATACAAAATGGGCCTTTGTATTGACAATATCGCACTCGTACCCGCATATGATCTTCTACTCAATGCATCAGCTACTACGTTCGGTTTTCCAGGATGGTATTGAATGATATGATCATAATCTTTTAACAGCTCAAGCCATCGTCTTTGCCGCATGTTGAGTTCCTTTTAAGTGAAGAAATATTTGAGGCTTTTATGATCCGTATAAATCTCCACCTTCTCTCCATACAGGTAATGCCTCCAAATCTTAAGCGCAAAAACGACAGCTGCCAACTCTAGATCATGAGTAGGATAATTTCTCTCATATTCTTTGAGTTATCGTGAGGCATAGGCTATGACTTTCCCATGTTGCATAAGAACACATCCTAAACCTTTGCCTGAAGCATCACTGTAGATGACAAATCCCTCCGAGCCAAATAGTATTGTCAGAACAGGTGCTAAAATGAGTCTCCTCTTGAGTTCTTGAAAACTCTTCTCAGATTCCTCGCTCCAACCGAATTTTGTATCTTTTCGAGTCAGCTGAGTTAATGGAGTAGCGAATCGAGAAAATCTTTTCACGAATCTCCGATAATAACCAGCTAAGTCCAGAAAGCTACGTACTTCGGTCACTGACTTGGGTTGCTCCCAGCTTTGAATTGCTTCAATCTTTGTTGGGTCAACAGATATTCCATGATTTGATCTCACGTGCCCAAGGAATACTACTTCCTCAAGCCAAAACTCGCATTTCTTCAACTCGGCATAAAGCTTGTTTTCACGAAGCTTTTGGAGTATTAGCCTCAAGTGTTGCTCATGATCTTCACGACTTTTGGAATATATGAGGATGTCATCAATAAAGACGACTACAAAATGATCTAAATATTCCTTGAATACTTGGTTCATCATATCCATGAAGGCAGCAGGAGTATTAGTCAATCCAAAAGACATGACTAGGAATTCATAATGACCGTACCGAGTTCTGAAAGCAATTTTTAGGATGTCATCGGTTTTAATCTTTAACTGATGATATTCGGAACAAAGATCGACCTTTGAAAAGAATTTGGCGCCTAGCAACTTGTCAAACAGGTCATCAATGCGAGGCAACGGGTACCTATTTTTGATGGTGACATGATTCAACTCCCGATAATCAATACAAAGTCGCATACTTCCATCTTTCTTCTTTACAAAGAGAACAGGAGCACCCCAAGGAGATGTACTAGAACGAATGAAACCGATGTCTAACAAATCCTGCAGTTGGGTCTTTAACTCCTGAAGTTCAACAGGAGCCATTCGTGTAAGACCCCGAAATTTATGAAATGAAAGTATTCAGTTTTCTTATAATTATTATTTTATTTCGTAAATGGTTAAATTGATAAAATGTTAAAGTTAAGGGTTATATAATATTCGATTGGTCGGGGAATATTCATTTTATGTGACGCCCCCAAAATAGGTATACAACACCCATTCTGAGTCGTCATAATACATGGTACAGAAATAACTACAGTTTTATTAATACAACATAAAAACTGTGAGTTTAAATACAAATATTGTCATCTATACAATATCCACACTCAAATAAGTCCTCATTACAATTATTGATACATTATTTTACAAAAATGACGAGGACTATTAAAACGACTTTCTAGAACCTTCATTCCATACCCCGACTAGTACTCGCTATATTCTTGCCTCCTGAGAAGAAAAATGGAACAAAAAGGAAATGGGTGAGCTCAACTAGCCCAGTAAAGAATATTATGACTAAGATAATATATAATAAATTATCGTTAGTCTTCAACAGGAAAAAAATCTAATAGAATATAAGAGACAACAAATTTTAGATCAACAACTACAGCGGAAACAACAATCCATTAGAAGAGTTAAGTAGAGAATAAATTCTACTATCTTCTAAGATTTAAAAGTCCATCATCAATATTTTATCCCCGTAACATCAATCAATATACATCTTAAATTAAATATTCATCTTTGCACTACAGGCTAAAGATATTCATTTGTATCACCAGTTGGTCATGTTCATCTAAATACCTGTTCATCTTTGCACTACGGGCCAAAGATATTCATCAAAAAATTATTCATCTTTGCACTACAGGCCAAAGATATTCAGTAATATCATCATTTAGGATTGAGGATGATGAAAAATATTTTAAAGGAAACGAATCCAGTGAAACAAAATAACAAATATTAAGGATTCGTATTTCGGTTTATCCATGTCCAAAAATATCTAATAAATAATCATAGTGGAGTAAAATTCAAGAATTATCAAAATATAGATACAATCAAAGCTAGTATCCATAATAGATATTTTGGACAAAAATGAAAATTTAATTTTTCGGTTAATAGTGTCGTATTCGTGAATAGTGCTGTATACGTGAATAGTAACTCTAACACAAAAAATTTTAAATTTGATAAAAAGTTCAGACCAATATTTTGGCATAATGATATTGAAAGAAATAATATCATTTTTAAAAAAATTACATCCCTTACCTCGAAAGAATAGTACTTCTGGCTGGAATACTGAATATAGTGCTGAAGAGAACTTGCACCATATAACAACACTCAAAATATCAAAATACTCACAAGAATTCGCTCAATATATCGAGAGAGAAAGAGAGAGAAAACTTTAGTTTCTGGTGTGATTTTCAATTCTAACCTAAGCACCCTATTTATAGAAAAATGCTTAGAATACCAATGCAGAAAATTTAATATAATATTAATATATAATTACATTTTCTTACACCCACTTTGAATTCTCTAGCTTCAGCACTTTGCACATGTTTAATGAGGCCACAAAGTATAAAAAACGTTTTTATTAATAAAAATAAATAAAACTTCTAAAAATCAATTATTTCGGAACTTTAGAACTTCAATAATTCATAATAAATAGACCTTTTGTCAGAAAAATTCGAACCACATGTCTCTTTTTATGGGAAATTTCATTATCTACAACTTTGCAGAAGAAAGTTTTTCCAAATTCTAAACAGAAATTGACCGAAATCCATAAACGGACGATTCTACTTGCTATAATCAAATTTCAGTCAAGAAATGAGCCCACAGACATGTTTAACATGTTTTAAACAACTTTTACAATAAAAATACTCTTCCTCCTCATATACTCATATATCCCACATTCATTGTAAAAATATCATTATTATATTATAATAATATAATAAAATATTATTTTATCAGAAAAGATAAAATATCAATTTTCAATAATTGTCACTTTAAAAATTTTCTCCATCTATATCCACATAAAATGAATATTTTTCTCATCATATAAATTAATAATTAATTATTCACAAATAATATTATAGAATCACAATACTGACAATCAGGCAGTTCCCAGAAAAGAGGGGGCTTTCCAATAAGAATCTCTCCTTACTGGCGCGCAATTAGATGACCAAACCTCTTATTAGACAGAACTTTCTAGACATTACCAATAATGTTATCCGTTAATATTATTCAGATAATATGAATTATTTCTCCGATAATAGAAAATACTGTGTAGTGACAATTATTGAAACAACAATAATATAAAATATCAACGCAACAATTATTGAATCAATAAAATAAAATACTGAACAGTAATTACTGTAACAATTATTGAGTAGTGCCTTCTTACGTAAGAATCAATAATTGGTGCAATACCGTGTGCTACTGTATTTTTAACCACCGAGTATTTTAACAGTATTAACGGTAACAACTACGCCGTTATTTATAAACAACTTATACTTGTCGTTTTCTACATCCAATCGCTTTCCGTTATGGGGCCCACACAAGGCTGCGCCGTCGTACGAATATTCCCCGACAGTAAGAATATTCCACGACCAACCGAATATTCCCCGACAACAATAAATATTTTACAACCACTTGCTTATTTAAAATATTTACGCATTTTACCCATAACTAACCTCATTAATCAATTCAACCCTTACTATTTCAAAATAATAAATAGAGGAAATTAATTTTTATTTATTAATAATTTGGAGTCTTACAACCTCCACTCCTTATGAAATTTCGTCTTCGAAATTGACGTACGTACCTGGTGTTTCGAAAAGATGAGGATACCTCGCTTTCATTTCCGTTTCCAACTCCCAGGTCATTTTCTTAATAGCATGGTTCCTCCACAAAACTTTAACTTGTGGTATGACCTTTGTGCGTAGGACATGCTCTTTCCTATCCAAGATCTTGACAGGTACCTCCTCGTACGTTAAGTCTTCAGCTATCTCGTCCGGTTCTAACTCAATGACGTGGTTTGGGTCTTTCACATATTTACGAAGCACATATATATGAAAAATATTATGAACACGAGACATACTTGGAGGTAACGCGAGTCTATAGGCCACATTTTCTACTTGGTCAAGAATCTGAAATGGACCAATAAATCGTGGATTGAGCTTTCCTATCTTCCCAAATCTTGTAACTCCCTTCCATGGAGCAACACGTAACAATACATGATCCCCAATATCAAATTCCACGTCCTTTCGATGAAGATCCACATAACTCTTTTGTCGATCTTGTGCCGTTTGTATACGTTATCGAATCATTTGGATCTTTTCTGTAGTAATACATACCAACTCGGGTCCAAACAATGTTGCTTCATCCACCTCATCCTAACATATTGGAGAGCGACACTTTCGTCCATATAATGCTTCGAATGGAGCCACCCCTATACTTGCCTAATAACTGTTGTTGTAAGAGAACTCCACCAATGGTAAATACTTATCCTAACTCCCTTTAAAGTCTAAGACACAGAGTCTTAATAGATCTTCAAGAGTTTGAATAGTCCTCTCTGATTGTCCGCCCGTTTGAGGATGGTATGCCGAACTGAATCGTAAATCCGTGCCCATAGCTTTTTGCAAGCTAATCCAAAATCGTGAAGTGAATCTTGGGTCACGATCCGAAACTATGGATACTGGCATGCCATGCAATCTTACAATCTCATCTACGTACATACGAGCAAGACGTTCAAGGGAATAAGTCTCCCGTATCGGCAAGAAATGAGCAGACTTTGTTAATCTATCAACAATAACCCAAATAGTATTTATGCCTTGAGAAACCGTGGGAAGACCCGTAACAAAATCCATGGTAATGTGTTCCCACTTCCATTTCAGAATCTCAAGTAGTTGCAATGGGCCCTTAGGCACTTGATGCTCCGTCTTTACACGTTGACAAGTTAAACACCTCGAGATAAACTTTGCAATCTCTCTCTTCATATTGTTCCACCAAAATGTATGTCGAAGATCACGATACATTTTGGTACTTCCAGGATGGATTGCAAATGGTGTATTGTGTGCCTCCATCATGATCTTGTAGTTCAAATCAGAATCATTAGAAACACAAAGTCTGAAGTGGACTCGAAGTATTCCTTCTTCATCGATTCTTGCTTCAGGAATAGCACCTTCTTGCACTTTCTTCTTCATACGCATCAGCTTTGGGTCTGTGGCTTGAGCAACTTTAACTTTTTCGATTAAAGTTGGTTCTATACGTATACTTGACATCATTGCATGGGTCCCCGGAGTCTTGACTTCTACCTTTATCTTTTGTAAATCACACCAAATGAGCCTTTGTGTTGACAACATCACACTCGTTCCCGCGTATGATCTTCTACTCAATGCGTCGGCTACCACGTTCGCTTTTTCAGGATGGTATTGAATGGTATGGTCGTAGTCTTTCAACAGCTCGAGCCAACGTCGTTGCCGCATGTTGAGTTCTTTTTGGGTGAAGAAATATTTGGGACTTTTATGGTCTGAATATATCTCCACTTTTTCCCTATATAAATAGTGCCTCCAGATCTTTAGCGCGAAAACGACTGCTGCCAACTCTAGATCATGAGTAGGATAATTCCTCTCATATTTTTTAAGTTGTCGCGAGGCATAGGCTATAACTTTCCCACGTTGCATGAGAACACATCCTAGCCCCTTGCTCGAAGCATCGCTGTAGATAACAAATCCATCCGAACCAGATGGTATTGTCAGAATAGGTGCCGAAATGAGTCTCCTCTTAAGCTCTTGGAAACTCTTCTCGCATTCCTCGCTCCATACGAATTTGATATCTTTCCGAGTCAGCTGAGTGGAGTAGCGATTCGAGAAAATCCTTCCACGAATCTCTGATAATAACCAGCTAAGTCCAGAAAGCTACGTACTTCGGTCACCGACTTCGGTTGTTCCCAACTTTGTATTGCTTCAATCTTCACCGGGTCAACAGATACTCCATGCTTTGACACCACGTGTCCAAGGAATGCTACTTCCTCAAGCCAGAACTCACATTTCTTCAACTTGACATATAACTTATTTTCACGAAGCCTTTGGAGTACCAGCTTCAAATGGTGCTCATGATCTTCACGACTTTTAGAATATATGAGGATGTCATCAATAAAGACAACAACGAACTGATCCAAATATTCTTTGAATACTCGATTCATTATATCCATGAAAGCCGCAGGAGCATTAGTCAATCCAAAAGACATGACTAAGAATTCATAATGCCCGTACCGAGTCCTGAAGGCAGTCTTTGGAATATCCTTAGTTCTAATCTTCAGCTGATGATATCCAGAACGAAGATCGATTTTTGAAAAGAATTGTGCTCCTTGTAACTGGTCAAACAGGTCATTAATACGAGGTAGTAGATACCTATTCTTGATGGTGACATGGTTCAATTCTCGATAGTCAATACAAAGTCGCATACTCCCGTCTTTCTTTTTTACAAATAAAATAGGAGGACCCCAAGGAGATGTACTAGGACGAATAAAACCGATGTCCAACAACTCTTGTAGTTGGACCTTTAACTCCTGAAGTTAAATAGGAGCCATTCGATATGTGATTTTAGAAATGGGCTTTGTACCAGGTTCAAGGTCAATAAAGAATTCAACTTAACGTTCTGGGGGTAGACCGGAAAGTTCTTCAAGAAATACATCAGGAAAGTCACTAATAACAGGAATATTATTCAAATCTGATGTGTCTTTATTCAAATTCATAACATGGACTAAGAAAGCCTGACATCCGTTTTTCAATAAACGAATAGCTTTATGACTTGATATAACAGTGATTGATTTTAATGGCTTAGTTGCTTGAATTCGCACAACAGGTTGATTAGGAATATGAAAACTAACAACCTTACGAAAATAATCAATTTTGGCATGATGAGTAGTTAACCAATCAATCCCTAAAATCACGTCAAATGCAAGTATCTTTAAAGAGATAAGGTCAACAGGTAAGGTGATGGTACCAACTTAGATCAAACAAGATTTATAAATAGTGGATGTGATGAAAGTTTCTCCTAACGGAGTTTCAACAGATAAGTCAAAGTCCAATTTCTCAAGTATCAAGTTTAAACGTTGAGCACAAGCAGGAGAGATAAATGAATGGGTAGCACCGGTATCTAGTAAGGTATAAACTTCACAAAAATTTATGATTAGCTTACCCGTGATCACCTCGTTTGGGTTCCTTACATTTTGACCAGTCACAACAAACGCTCTTCCAGGAATCGTTGACTTTGACTTTTTTGGGACAGCCTTTTGAGTCACCATCCCCGTTGTACTTGGTTTTGCTATAGTGCAATCTCGAGCGATATGTCTTTCCTTTCCACAATTATAACATACCTTAAACTGTTGTGGACAGTTTGGGCTGTTATGTCCTTCTTTTTCGCACTTATAGCATATAACGGGTAGTCGTTCTGCTCCCTTGGAACCAGTTGCTGCTGGTGCTGACGTCTTCATATTGTCATTGTTGAATCTCCTCTTTTTAAAATCTCCTCTCGACTCGCTTCTTCTATTCTCATGGCCATGATTACCACCAGAGTGGTTGCCGATCTTGTTCGTATTTTTCTTTCTCCGCTGGTTAGTGTTGTTCTGATGACTACTGTCACCGGTATGATCCTGGTTGTGGTTCCTCCGTTGACTGTACTCGTTATCTCGCTCTAATAATTGAGCCCTGTTGACAATATCTGAATATAGAGAAAATTTATATGAAATGAGATATTGACGTATGCCGGGTTTCAAACCTCTCAGAAACATCCGCATCGTACGTTTTTCATTCTCCACCAAATGAGGTGCAAACCTGGACAACTCTGCAAACTTCGCCTCGTACTGGGACACCGTCATGTTATTCTGCTCCAGTCTAATAAACTCTACCTCCTTCATATGACGAATACTTTCAGGAAAGTACTTGTCATTGAACAGTTTTTGAAACGTTTCCCAAGACATGCTAAGTGCGGCTGGATGGGTACGCTTCACAGATTTCCACCAGTAATCTGCCTCATTACGGAACATAAAGGTGGCGAATGGAACCTTCTGTTCCTCCGTGCATCTCAAGACATCGAATATCTTGGTAATTTGCTTGATCCACGTCTCCACCTTAATCGGATCCGGCTTTCCCCAGAATTCTGGTGGTCCCAACTCCTTGAACTGCTTGGCTGTGATAAACCGTGAATTGCTATCATTTCCTCCTGTATTTTGAACACGAGTCTCCCTCGTCTGATTTTGCATGAACTGAAAAAAGCTTCTAAACATCCCATCGTTCATCATTTGTTCAGTGGTGTTGTTCACAGGAGGAACATTGTCAGCCTGTTGCACGTTCTCCTCGTTGGTGAGTACAGGCGTCTCCACGGTTTCATTTACTCCACTGTTAACATTCTCAGTTGCCATTCTTAAATACTGCCATAAAACAAGGGTTAATTAAATAAATTAACAAACCACATAATACCCTTATATTATGACTGACCAACAAATAAGCTTAGGTAGGACACACTAGTGAAGGATTTACTCGTCTCTCCCCTCCTAGTTCTATTCTCCGATCTCTGCCAAAGATCATATCCCTAAGCTCTGATACCAACTGTGCCGCCCCCAAAATAGGTATACAACACCCATTTTGAGTCGTCAAAATACATGGTACAGAAACAACTACAACTTTATTAATACAACATAAAAACTGTGAGTTTAAATACAAATATTGTCATCTACACAATATCCACACTTAAATAAGTCCTCATTACAATTATTGATACATTATTTTACAAAAATGGTGAGAACTACTAAAATGACTTTCTAGAACCTTCATTCCATACCCCGACTAGTACTCGCTACTTTCTCGCCTCCTGAGAAGAAAAATAGAACAAAAAGGAAAAGGGTGAGCTCAACTAGCCCAGTAAAGAATATTATGACTAAGATAATATAGAATAAATTATCGTTAGTCTTCAACAGGGAAAAAATTTAATAGAATATAAGAGACAACAATTTTTAGATCAACAACTGCAGCGGAAATAGTAATCCATTAGAAGAGTTAAGTAGAGAATAAATTCTACTATCTTCTAAGATTTAAAAGTCCATCATCAATATTTTATCCCTGTAACATCAATCAATATACATCTTGAACCAAATATTCATCTTTGCACTACAGGCCAAAGATATTCATTTGTATCACCAGTTGGTCATGTTCATCTAAACACCTGTTCATCTTTGCACTACGAGCCAAAGATATTCATCAGAAAATTATTCATCTTTGCACTACAGACCAATGATATTCAGTAATATCATCATTTAGGATTGAAGATGATAAAAAATATTTTAAAGAAAACGAATCCAGTGAAACAAAATAACAAATATTAAGGATTCGTATTTCAATTTATCAATGTCCAAAAATACCTCATAAGTAATCATAGTGGAGTAAAATTCAAGAATGATTAAAATATGGATACAATCAGAGCTAGTATCCATAATAGATATTTTGGACAAAAATGAAAATTTGATTTTTCGGTGAATAGTGCCGTATTCGTGAATAGTGTCGTATACGTGAATAGTACTGTATACGTGAATAATAACTCCGACACAAAAAGTTCTAAAAAAATAACATTCTTTAACTCGAAAGAATAGTACTTCTGGCTGGAATATTGAATATAGTGCTGAAGAGAACTTGCACCGTATAACAACACTCAAAGTATCAAAATACTCACAAGAATACGCTCAGTATATCGAGAGAGAAAGAAAGAGAAAACTTTAGTTTCTGGTGTGATTTTCAATTCTAACCTAAGCACCCTATTTATAGAAAAATGCTTAGAACACCAAAGTAGAAAATTTAATATAATATTAATATATAATTAAATTTTCTTATGCCCACTTTAAATTCTCTAGCTTCAGCACTTTGCACATGTTTAATGAGGCCACAAAGTATAAAAAACGTTTTTATTAATAAAAATAAATAAAACTTCTAAAAATCAATTATTTCGGAACTTCAGAACTTCAATAATTCATCATAAATAGCCCTTTTATCAGAAAAATTCAATCCACGTGTCTTTTTTAAGGGAAATTTCATTATCTACAACTTTACAGAAGAAAGTTTTTCCAAATTCCAAACAGAAATTGACCGAAATCCACAAACGGGCGATTCTACTGGCTATAATCAAATTTCAGTCAAGAAATGGGCCCACAGACATGTTTAACATGTTTTACACAACTTTTATAACAAAAATACTCTTCCTCCTCATATACTCATATATCCCACATTCATTGTAAAAATATCATTATTATATTATAATAATATAATAAAATATTATTTTATCAGAAAAGATAAAATATCGATTTTCAACAATTGGCACTTTAAAAATTTTCTCCATCTATATCCATATAAAATGAATATTTTCCTCATCATATAAATTAATAATTAATTATTCACAAATAATATTATAGAATCACAATACTGACAACTAGGCAGTTCCCAGGAAAGAGGAGACTTTCCAATAAGGATCTCTCCTTACTGGCGCGCAATTAGATGACCAAACCTCTCCTTAGACAGAACTTTCTAGACATTGCCAATAGTGTTATCCGATAATATTATTCAGATAATATGAATTATTACTCCGATAATGGAAAATACTGTGTAGTGACAATTATTGAAACAACAGTAATATAAAATATCAACGCAACAATTATTAAATCAATAAAATAAAATACTGAACAGTAATTACTGTAACAATTATTGAGTAGTGCCTTCTTACGTAAGAATCAATAATTGGTGCAATACCGTGTGCTACTGTATTTTTAACCACCGAGTATTTTAACAGTATTAATGGTAACAACTACGCCTTTATTTATAAACAACTTTTATTTGTCGTTTTTTACATCCAATCACTTTCCGTTATGGGGCCCACACAAGGCTGCGCCGTCGTACGAATATTCTCTGACAGTAAAAATATTCCACGACCAACCGAATATTCCCCGACAACAATGAATATTTTACAACCACTTGCTTATTCAAAATATTTGCGCATTTTACCCATAACTAACCTCATTAATCAATTCAACCCTTACTATTTCAAAATAATAAATAGAGGAAATTAATTTTCATTTATTAATAATTTGGTGTCTTACATTTTAACAGGGAATATTCGTACGACGGCACAATCATTGGTGGACCCCACAACAGAAGTATTGTCGTAGTTAGAAAACGACAGAATTATCTTTTTATAAAAATAACGGCGAAAGTATTACCGTTAAAACTGTTGAACTACCCGGTAGTAAAAGTACAGTAATACGCGTGGTTGCATAGCAGCACACGGTATTGATTATTGATGCTTACGTAAGAAGTCACTCAGTTATATTCAATTATTGCTACAATAATTGCTGCATCATATCTCTCATATTATTGATTCAATTATTGTCACAGTATGTAAGACCCCGAATTTTATGAAATAAAAATATTCAATTTTTCTTATAATTACTATTCAGTAAATGGTTAAATTGATAAAAGTTTAAAATTATGAGTGAAATATGATTTTTTTTCAAAATAAGCAAGTGGTTATAAAATAATCATTGTTGTCGGGGAATATTCGTTTGGTCGTGGAATATTCTTTCTGTCGGGGAATATTCGTACGACGGCGCAGCCATTTGTGGGCCCCATAACAGAATAACTGTCGGGTGAAGAAAACGACAAATTTAAGTTTTTACAAATAACGGCGTAGTTGTTACCGTTAACACTGTTGGAATATCCGGTGGTTAAAATACAGTAATACGCGTTATTGCACAGTAGCACACGGTATTGCACAGTATTT
This sequence comes from Panax notoginseng, assembly GCA_016801055.1. Lineage (NCBI taxonomy): Eukaryota > Viridiplantae > Streptophyta > Magnoliopsida > Apiales > Araliaceae > Panax > Panax notoginseng. The sequence goes on from CM029023.1 coordinate 138,790,731, forward strand.
TTGAAATTATTGATTTTTACGTAAGAAGGCACTACTCAATAATTGTTACAGTAATTACTGTTCAATATTTTATTTTATTGATTCAATAATTGCTGCGTTGATATTTTATATTATTGTTGTTTCAATAATTGTTGCTGCACAGTATTTTCTATTATCAGATCAATAATTCATATTATTTGAATAATATTATTAGATAGCATTATTGGCAATGTCTAGAAAGTTCTGTCTAAGGAGAGGTTTGGTCATCTAATTGCGCGCTAGTAAGGAGAAATCCTTATTGGAAAGCCCCCTCTTTCCTGGGAACGGCCTGGTTGTCATAAATGTGATTCTGTAATATTATTTGTGAATAATTAATTATTGATTCATATGATAAGAAAATATTTATTTTATGTGGATATAAATGAGGGATATATTTTTGTGATTAAAAAATGAAGGAGTTAATGTTGAGATTTTTATCCGTATTTTTGTCGGAATGGAGGTATTAAAAATCAGGGTTTTTGAGATATTTTGCGGGGGTTATAATTTTTAATCCGACCGTTGGATCGTGGTAATTTTTGGATATGTTATACATATATAAGTTGAGTATATGCCCACAAATTTTGAACCGTTAAAAATGAACGTATGATTTATTATGAATTTTACGAGATGACTGATTCAGAAATTGTTGAATTTTCGGAGTTTATCATTTTGGTAGAAAATTCTAGAATTGGTGGGCCCCACTTGTGGTTGGTGAAGAAATGTGCTGAATTATATTTCAAATGTGGTGGGTGGGAATAGTAGCAGGTAAAGCCATCAGGTTGCAGGTCAAACCTACCAAAATTTTCCTATAAATAGAGGGCTAAGTTAGAATTGAAAATCACACCAGAAACATAAGCTTTCTCTCTTTCTCTCTCTATATTATGAAGCATATTTTGTGAGTTTTTAGATACTTGGTAAGTTGCTATTCATCAGTGCAAGTTTTCTTCAGCATCATATCCGATATCCAGTCAGAAGTACTGCTCTTTTGAGGTAAGGGATAGTAAGGGATATTAAGGGATTTTAAGGGTTGTTATGATTTTCAGTTTCGTAATTTTTCTGATCTTCAAAAATTCTGAAAAATTTGAAATGATATTTTGATGAGTTTTCTTGATTGTGTCCAAAAATGGTGATTTTTGGATGTATAGATTGAGAGTTATGAATTTTATGAGAAAAGACTATTTTAAAAGTAACAGCTTATAATTCCTTGTGGTTAACTCCAAAATTGATGAAATTTTTATTGGGAGTACATGTATATGATAGAAGTATACTCCAGAATTTTTAGACAAAAGTACAATTTTTGATAAATGTCTAAATATTCGGCTATTTTGGCCATATGAAAAATAGTAAATGACTTTTAAAAATTCTGAGAAAAATATATGTTCACTATGGGACTATATTATGCTAAATTCCAGAAAAGAAATATTTTTGGAACTGATTTGGTATTTTTCATAAAAATGGTCTAGTTATGAGTAAATGAATTAAATATGTTTTGTGAAGAAAGAAAATTGGAAAATAGGATTTTATGGCTTGAGAATCTTATATGAGGTATATGCAGATTTTTGATGAGGGTTTTGGTTATTGATGATGAAATTGTAAGAGTTGGCATTTTATGATGATTAAATGCATTAATTAGTAAAGTGTAAACAATTAAAATAAATTGTTTATAAATTTAAGTAATGTTATTCTTTCAATATCATTATACCGAAATATTGGTATGGATTTTATTGTGGAATTTCTATCTTTTGTGTCGGGGTTACTATTCGTGAGTTACTATTCACGATTTACTATTCATGAGTTACGAATATTACTCTTGAGATTAAAACTATATGTTGATCATATTATTTTTATCATCATATATAACATTTTTATAACCCTGATGTTGAAATTCTCTTTCACTGGAGTGTAAAGATGGGTAGATTATTGGTATGATCATGACTAGGGTTCTCTTTGGCCTGTAGTGCAAAGTTGAATTGTGACTGGTATGATCATGACCATTGAATTTATAATTGAATATCTTAAGCTTAAGTGCAAAGGTGAATTGATCAACATGGTTATAATTATTGTTTATATAAATTCTGAAATGATTATATATTTCTTTGAGATATGAATATATTTGGCCTGTAGTGCAAATATGAATTGTTGATGAATATCTTTGGCATGTAGTGCAAAGATGGCCTGTTGATGAATATCTTTGGCCTGTAGTGCAAAGATGAACTGTTGTTGAATATCTTTGGCCCGTAGTGTAAAGATGGTTTGTTGATGAATATCTTTGGCCCGTAGTGCAAAGATGGATTTGTTAGTATGATTATAAACAGGAACTGTGATTTGGTATAACCATGATCTTTGATGTTTCAGGTAAAGACAGGTGATGAAAATATTCTTCGTCCTGGGTGCGAAGAAAAATTTATAGTCACAATTATGATTATGAGTTATTCATATGATTGTGGAAAGGAACTGTTGAGTGATGTTACATGGATAAAATATTGTTGGTGGATTTTTAACATGGAGAAGATAATAGACTTTATAGTCTATTTGACTCTTCTAATGGATTGCTCGTTCCGCTGCAACTATGGTTGAAATTTTTATCATTTACCATATGTTCTAAATCTCTGATTTATTGTTGATGAAGGCTATTGATAATTGAATTATCTTTAGTCATGATATTCTTTACTGAGCTAGTTGTGCTCACCCTTTTGCTTCACAATTCCTTTCAGGTAATAAGAGTGTAGCTGGGTCGAGCGGGGGTAACAAGGGAATAGAACGGTGGTCATCATTTAGTAGTTATATTTGGTGAAGAAAATAGGGTGAGGCGAACCCAACGTTGGAAGGGTGTTTTGTTACTATCATACAAGATGTCTAATGACATACAACCTCGTGTCATCATAAGACAGGGTTGTGCTCATCCACTTGCTGAGTATATCTATGGGCACTACCTATATAATCTTGGTGTTTGTTTGAAGTATAATTCTCAATTAGAGACAGTGGAGATAATGATAAGTCAAGAGAAGACTCACCATTGGGAAGAATATGATAGTAATCTTCCCGTTTTTCTTTGGGGTCTATTGGGTCAACCAAGGATAATTCTGTGGCCATATGATATCTATCATAACCTAGACGCATGGCCTCCCATGTACGAAGGTTTCCTTGAGCACTTCCCAAAGATTCTAATTTCTAAAACAGTTTTTGACTATACCTTTATGTAAGGTGTCATTGTGAGGTGATGTCCACGGTGGGAACATGAGTCACATTTGGTATATATTTGTATCCAAACTCACAGCATATGTGTTGTTGTATTTTGCACGACAATTGTTGTAATAAAGTTGTAGTTGTTTTCTGTACCATGTATTTGGCGACTCAGAATGGGTGTTGTATACCTATTTTGGGGTTGTCACACAGTATCATCTGCATAATATGTTATATTATTAAATCAATAACTGAGATGACAAAGTTATTCATATTATTATTGTGACGCCCCCCAAAATTAGGTATCATCACCCATCTTGGGTCGTCAGATACATAGTACAGAATACAAATATAACTTACTAATACAACTGTCGTGTACAATACGACAAAACATAAACTGTGAGTTTGAATACAAATATATTCTTCTAGAGAGTATTCATACTCAAAAGGAGTCCTCATTACATTTATTAACACACTATTACATAGAATAGTGAGGAATACTAACTATTACTATCATTCGGACCATTACTCCGTTCCCCGACTAGCCCC
>CM029023.1:138794580-138908613 GCA_016801055.1 Panax notoginseng
TTATTCCCGAAAATTGTGCTCATGACATTAAAATACGAATGCGAATGTTTTGTGGTAAAACATCTCTCGACCATGGTTTATTATTCTAAGATATTTTTCAAAATCCGAGTACGAGTTTTTTTTTCAAAGGCAAGGAGAATGATGCGGTCGGAAAAAGAAATTCAATAAGTTTATTATTAATTTTGTATTGTTATTTAGAGATAAATGTTAAGTTATTAATGAAATTATTTAGTAGGATATTATAGTTAGTAGCATTTTATTTGGAGAGTTTTAATTGTAGTAGTAAATTTCAATGAGGAGAGCTTTTATATGGTAATAGATTTTAGTTAAGAGATGGTTTCCTTTCTAAGTTGAGGTTTTTACTTAATTCTCAAATATGGGTTTTTCTATTTAAGCATTATAATACTTCGTTATTTAAGATATTATTGAATATATTTATTTGAGATTAAAGTTGTGTATTTTTGAATGTTTCTTTACCGATTCTCTGCGGAGATAGGTACTTTATTCCTTTCTCTACCCTCACAAATAGTATGCTGAATCTTTTCGCATCCAATTACTAGACTGAGTTTTGGCTATTTTCCTAGATCAGCATATCAGATTTTTCAGACCTCAAGGATGAATTCCACAAATAAAAAAGACAACTTTCAGCTCATTTCTGCAAAATAACACAGCAGATTTATTTGAATTACACCCCATACCCAATCAGCAAATTTCAGGGGCCAACAGAAAAAATAGACATGCAGGCAAGCACTATGTAAAAGTTTAAATGACCTAACTAGCAACCGAACTTGCACAAATTTAACAGCACAAAATTGCCAAATTACACAAAAATAAACAAAATCCCAGGAACAAAGATTACTAATTTCTTATTAAAAATTTAAAAAAAAAATGGATTAGCTAGCATATAAAGTAACACCTACAGTTCAAATCATCAACCCACCATTCAATTCAAATTCAGTGGGGAAAAAAAAAAGACAAACTAAATTTAGGCATTATATACATATATAAAGATACTCACTTCTCGTCGAGCTTCTTGAGCTATCGTCGATCTTAGCACGCATCGAATCGAGAACCTTCTGATCCAATTTCAGCACGGAACTCGAGGCTAGGGTTTCGTACAATGGGGCCATATCTGCAACCAAAAATTGCAATTTCAAAACCCTGAATTCAAAACAGGTGTAAATCAATAAATCGGAACAGACAATTGTGAAAATAATACCGTCAGCTACGACGGCCGCTAAGACTTCATCACGGAGGCCAACTTTCTCGATATCGTCAACATCGGGCTGAGTTAGCAGGAATAGCTTGTGGGCTAACACTAGATGTGCTTGCTGTTTGCCATCTTCCCCGTCCATGGCTGCTTTCTCTCTTAAAGTAGTTTGCAAGTTTGGCTCTGGATTTGTTAGCTTGCAAGAAGGAGAAACAGAGCTAAAACTATGTACAATTGTAAACAGAATACTTCGTTTTCAAGTTTTGTTTCTTTTTTAAAAAAACAAAATAGAAATTTTTTAGATAATACACAATCCGTCTTTAAAAAAAATTATAAATATTAAAAAGAGGAGTCTTTGTTTTTTAATTTTTTTTTAATTCCATAATTTTAAACTTTTTAATGAACAAATCGAAGTAATCATTTTAATAAATTTTGATTTATTAAAAATTGTGAATAGAAAGTTTCAAATAATACTACTACCTCCGTCCCATAATAAGTCATTTTTTTGCTTAAATCACACATACCAATACACAAGTTAAAATAATAAAAATACCCTTAATATATTTTCTTTGAAGTTGAAGAGTTAATGAGTGTCATTTAATTGTAGTGATTGCAAGATGCAATAAATACCATTGATTGCATAAGGGCATATATGAGAAAATATTGTAAAAATTGTATTGGAGTTCTAACACATCACTTATTTTGAAAAAAAATATTAAGCCTAAAAAATTATTTATTATGGGACGGAGGTAGTATTAATTAAATACTATTATATTTTATTTTTGAATTATATATATATATATAAAACAAAATACAACTGATTTTGAAATTTCCGCTCACCCTAATAAATCATACGGGCCGTCCAAAATTTAAGATAAATCCCACCGTCCATGTAGTGTCGGAGGCATGAGACACAGCGTGTATATTATATAGAAGGATGTTGACCAAAATATTACTTTCTCCGTCCCCAAAAAATAAGCAAAATACAATTTGCACACATATTAAGAAAAGACTAAAAGATATTTTGCACTCCAAACTTTACACACATGTTGACGTGTGCACCCCAAACTGAAAAAAATGTCTAAGTTCACCACAAACTTCAATTAACATAACAAAAAACAGATGTCTTAAGAGACCTATTAACAAAATGCATCATACACTGTAATTTACAATCCCAGGCACACCTTCTTGGCCCTAGGCAACATACATACATCAATAATTCATAAGCTTACGAGCAATTATCTGCAGTAGGCCCCAAAAAAGACCCTAAACTGGATACATACATCAATAATTCAAAAGCTTAGTACCCCAAAAAAGAACAAAAAGATTTAAAAAAAATATCATGTAAACACTATTTATCTGCAGTAGGCCCTCCACTAGTTGATTTCCTAAACTGGATCTTCTCTCTTTTGGATCTTGTTGCAGCTTCTAGGTCTCTTACTGTTGTACATTGTTTTCCCTTCAATGTGTATTCTTTGGGTTGTAATATATCATCTGAGTCATTTCTTTGGCTACCCTTATAATGGATTCCACTTTGCCACTTTGTAGAACTTCCTGCTTGCTCTTGCTCAACATTCATTCCACTTGGCTGCATTGTAGACTCATGTGTTGGTGTCATTGGAGGAGGTTGAGAAGCTTGAGTATGAGCCTGAGAAGTCTTTTGAACATTCTTAGCCCTTAGCCTTTGGAGGAGGTTGAGAGGATTAACTTTGTGGAGCCTGTGAAGATTGTGAAATCGCATCTGACTGCTTATTCAATTTCTAAAAATAGACAAACATAAATGTATTAAACCCAATATAGGATCTTGAAAAAGCATATAAATAAAAAACACACACTTAACTTACTTGAGGACACTTCTTGAATTGTGACCCATTCCTTACAAATTCACATTTCAATGATGTTCCTTTCCTCTTCAAACTTGTACATTCTGGATTTGAATATGGAATATCATTGTGACGCCCCCAAAATAGGTATACATCACCCATCTTGGGTAGCCAAATACATGATACAGAATACAAATACAAACTTAATTATACAACCAGAGCTGAGAGAGAGTTTTTACACGAATATTGTCTCATAGACAGTATCCAAAACTCAAATTCAATCCTCATTACATTTATTATCACACTAAGTAGTGAGGATTACTAATAAAACAGCCATCTCGGACCACCACTCCGTTTCCTGATAGTCCCGGCTATGTTCTCATTTCCTGAAGAGAATAATGAAAGCAAAAGGGTGAGCTCCACTACTACCCAGTAAGAAATATTATGACTAAGATAATGCAGAATAAGTTATCGTTAGCCTTCAACAATGTTAAACTGATATAATATAATAGACAACAAGTTTTAACTGCAGCGGAACAAGCAATCCATTAGAAGAGTCAAGTAGAGCATGCTATCTACTATCTTCTATGATTTAAAAAGTATATAATTAACTTTATTGCTGGGACACAGCTTAATAAATAGATCTATCATCGAATCATCCCTGCACTACAGGCCAATGATATTCATTAGTATCACGTCCACAAATTATTCTTGCACTACGGGCCAAGAATTATTCGTGTAATCATCAATGGTCATGACTATACCGAATTATCCCTGGTCATAATCATACCAATCAACAGTCCATCTATGCACGTAAGCCAAAGATGACTTTCATCACAATATAAGCATGAGGATGATGACAATAATATAAGAATTTAATTAAAAGAAAGTAAATGATAAATTTTTAAAAATTTATAAATTAATTTATCCAAAATTTAATAATGTCCAAATTTTTAACATGATACTGTTTCGTGGAGTAAAATTCAAGAATAATATCCATGTATCAAAAATAATTTAGACAGAAAAGAAATAAATTTTTTGGTGAATAGTACTTCGAGAATAGTATCCCCGTGAATAGTACTCCGACATGAAAAGTGTCCCGAATACCTGAATAAATAATATTTGAGTGAATAGTAACCAGATAAATAGTAACTCGTGAATAGTACCCGTCACGAAAAGTGCCCCGAATACCCGACGAGTGAATAATATTATAGTGAATAGTAGCCGAGTGAATCGTAACCCGTGAATAGTATCCAGGGTAAAAATATTGATATTTATAAAAAAATTTAGATCAATATTCAAATAAAACGATACTGGATGAAGCGCAAAACTCAAGGATATTCCACTAATTTCATGGATTATAGAAGCAATACTTACCATAGTAAGTTTAGATTTAAGAATATAAAAAGAAATAACATATGAAACTATAAATAGATTTTCACCTGTCATACGGTATGTAATCCGCATAGACAGGTTATTCTGACATATTAAAGGATGAATACGAAAAAATAGTATTCCTTATGAATACGAAAGAAATAATACCCCTTACCTTAGTAGAAAGCTGGATACTGCAAAAGTGAAGTAGCAGAATACTCTTCTTTTGCTCTCTATAGTTTCTCTCTATAGTGTCTCTTGTGAATCTCAGTGAATTGGTGAGAATGAAAGAAGAATTAAGCTTCTATTTATAGGAGAATGGACTAAATAGTAACTAATTCACGAACGGTCCAGATTGATTCACTATTAGAACGGACGGTCCATATTGATTACTATTAAAACCACAACCGACGATCCAGATTGATTTACTTTTAAAACTACCACCGACGGTCCAAATTGATTTACTTTTAAAACTACCACGACACGGTCCATATTGATTTACTTTTAAAAACACCATCAATGGTCCAGATTGGTTTATTATTAAAACCACCACCAATGGTCCAGATTGATTTAACTTATTACACTTTAGTACCCTTAAAGTTTTCTAAGTTTGCATTATTCCCCTCTAACTTTTGTAATTCACTTATCTTCAATAAACACATTCTTAATACTTCAACAATTATTCATCATTAATATTATAACTCACAATATTTAACAACCAGATCGTTCCCAGGAAAGAGGGGACTTTCCAATAAGGATTTCTCCCTATTGGCGCGCAATTAGGTGACCAAACATCTCCTCGACAGAACTTTCTAGACATTGTCAATATTACAAATAATAATATGAATAACTTTGTTATCTCAATTATTGATTTAAGAATATAAAATATTATGCAGATGATAATGTGATAATAATTGAATCAAATAACGTGAGATACTATGCAACAATTACTGTAACAATAATTGAGTATAAGTGAGTGACTTCTCACGCAAGCATCAATAATCAATACCGTGTGCTACTATGCAACCACGCATAGCTATACTGTACTTTTACTACCGGGTAGTTCAACAGTTTTAACGATAAAACCTCCGCTGTTATTTTTATAAAAAGATTTTTCTGTCATTTTCTAACTCTGACAATAATTTCGTTGTGGGGTCCACCAATGATTGTGCCATCGTACGAATACTTTCTGTTTAAAACGAATATTCCCCGACCAATCGAATATTTTATAACAACTTGCATACTTTACAAAATTTATAAATATTATCCACAACTATAACATTATATCAAAACCAGACAATAATATTCAAAATATATTTCGAGAAAAATTAATTTTTATTTATGAAAGTTGGGGTCTTACAACCTCCCCTTCTTATGAAATTTTCGTCCTCGAAATGAGGGTACGTACCTGATATGTGGAAGAGGTGAGGATACTTTGATTTTATTTTAGATTCTAACTCCCAGGTCATTTCCTCAACATCGTGGTTTCTCCACAAAACTTTGACTTGAGGTATAACCTTGGAGCGTAGAATATGTTCCTTCTTATCCAAGATTTTGACAGGTACCTTTTCATACATTAAATCTTCCGCTATCTCGTCCGGTTCTAAGTCAATAATATGGTTCTGGTCTTTCACATATTTACTTAACATAGATATGTGAAAAATATTATGAACACGAGACATACTTGGCGGTAAGGCGAGTCTATAAGCCACAGTTCCTACTCGATCGAGAATTTCAAATGGCCCAATGAATCGAGGATTGAGATTTCCTCTCTTTCCAAATCTTGTAACTCCTTTCCATGGAAAAATACGTAGCAACACATGTTCTCCAACATTGAATTCCACATCCTTCCGATGAAGATCAACATAACTTTTTTGTCGATCTTGTGAGGTTTTTATACGTTGTCGGATCGTTCGAATCTTTTTCGTAGTCATACGTACTAACTCTGGTCCCAACAACGTTGCTTTACCTACCTCATCTCAGCATACTGGAGAATGACACTTTCTTCCATACAACACCTCAAATGGAGCCATCTCAATACTTGCTTGATAACTGTTGTTGTAGGAAAACTCCACCAATGGTAAGAACTTGTCCCAACTTCTTTTGAAGTCAAGGACACAGAGTCTTAATAAATCCTCAAGAGTTTGAATAGTCTTCTCTGATTGTCCGTCCGTTTGAGGATGATACGCCTAACTAAATCGTAAATATGTGCCCATAGCTTTTTGTAAACTAACCCAAAATCTTGAAGTGAATGTTGGGTCTCGATCAGAAACTATGGATACAAGCATACCATGCAATCTTACAATCTCGTTTATGTACATACGAGCAAGACGTTCAAGTGTATAAGTTTCTCGTATCGGTAAGAAATGAGCAGACTTGGTCAATCTATCAACAATGACCCAAATTGCATCTATGCCTTGAAAAACCTTGGGAAGATCAGTAACGAAATCCATAGTAATGTGCTCCCACTTCTATTCTGGAATTTCAAGTGGTTGCAATGGATCTTTTGGCACTTGATGCTCCGCCTTGACTCGTTGACAAGTTAGACACCTTGAGATAAACCCCGCTATCTCCTCTTCATATTGCTCCACCAAAATGTATGTCGAAGATCACAATACATTTTGGTACTCCCAAAATGGATGGCAAACGGTGTGTTGTGCGCCTCCATCATAATTTTATACTTCAAGTCTGGATCATTAGGAACACAAAGTCTGGAGTTGACTCAAAATATTCTTTCTTCATCGATTCTTGCTTCTGGAATAGCACCTTCTTGCACTTTCTTCTTCATACGCACTGTAGCTTGAACAGCTTTAACTTTATCGATTAAAGTCGGTTCTACTCGTATATTCGCCATCATCACATGGGTCCCTGGAGTCTTTAACTCTATCTCCATCCTTTGTAAGTCATACAAAATGGGCCTTTGTATTGACAATATCGCACTCGTACCCGCATATGATCTTCTACTCAATGCATCAGCTACTACGTTCGGTTTTCAGGATGGTATTGAATGATATGATCATAATCTTTCAACAGCTCAAGCTATCGTCTTTGCCGCATGTTGAGTTCCTTTTAAGTGAAGAAATATTTGAGGCTTTTATGATCCGTATAAATCTCCACCTTCTCTCCATACAGGTAATGCCTCCAAATCTTAAGCGCAAAAACGACAGCTGCCAACTCTAGATCATGAGTAGGATAATTTCTCTCATATTCTTTGAGTTATCGTGAGACATAGGCTATGACTTTCCCATGTTGCATAAGAACACATCCTAAACCTTTGCCTGAAGCATCACTGTAGATGACAAATCCCTCCGAGCCAAATAGTATTGTCAGAACAGGTGCTAAAATGAGTCTCCTCTTGAGTTCTTGAAAACTCTTCTCAGATTCCTCGCTCCAACCGAATTTTGTATCTTTTCGAGTCAGCTGAGTTAATGGAGTAGCGAATCGAGAAAATCTTTTCACGAATCTCCGATAATAACCAGCTAAGCCCAGAAAGCTACGTATTTCGGTCACTGACTTGGGTTGCTCCCAGCTTTGAATTGCTTTAATCTTTGTTGGGTCAACAGATATTCCATGATTTGATCTCACGTGCCCAAGGAATACTACTTCCTCAAGCCAAAACTCGCATTTCTTCAACTCGGCATAAAGCTTGTTTTCACGAAGCTTTTGGAGTATTAGCCTCAAGTGTTGCTCATGATCTTCACGACTTTTGGAATATATGAGGATGTCATCAATAAAGACGACTACAAAATGATCTAAATATTCCTTGAATACTTGGTTCATCATATCCATGAAGGCAGCAGGAGTATTAGTCAATCCAAAAGACATGACTAGGAATTCATAATGACCGTACCGAGTTCTGAAAGCAATTTTTAGGATGTCATCGGTTTTAATCTTTAACTGATGATATTCGGAACAAAGATCGATCTTTGAAAAGAATTTGGCGCCTAGCAACTGGTCAAACAGGTCATCAATGCGAGGCAACGGGTACCTATTTTTGATGGTGACATGATTCAACTCCCGATAATCAATACAAAGTCGCATACTTCCATCTTTCTTCTTTACGAAGAGAACAGGAGCACCCCAAGGAGATGTACTAGAACGAATGAAACCGATGTCTAACAAATCCTGCAGTTGGGTCTTTAACTCCTGAAGTTCAACAGGAGCCATTCGTGTAAGACCCCGAAATTTATGAAATGAAAGTATTCAGTTTTCTTATAAATATTATTTTATTTCGTAAATGGTTAAATTGATAAAATGTTAAAGTTAAGGGTTATATAATATTCGATTGGTCGGAGAATATTCATTTTATGTGACGCCCCCAAAATAGGTATACAATACCCATTCTGAGTCGTCATAATACATGGTACAGAAATAACTACAGTTTTATTAATACAACATAAAAACTGTGAGTTTAAATACAAATATTGTCATCTATACAATATCCACACTCAAATAAGTCCTCATTACAATTATTGATACATTATTTTACAAAAATGACGAGGACTATTAAAACGACTTTCTAGAACCTTCATTCCATACCCCGACTAGTACTCGCTATATTCTTGCCTCCTGAGAAGAAAAATAGAACAAAAAGGAAATGGGTGAGCTCAACTAGCCCAGTAAAGAATATTATGACCAAGATAATATATAATAAATTATCGTTAGTCTTCAACAGGAAAAAAATCTAATAGAATATAAGAGACAACAAATTTTAGATCAACAACATACAGCGGAAACAACAATCCATTAGAAGAGTTAAGTAGAGAATAAATTCTACTATCTTCTAAGATTTAAAAGTCCATCATCAATATTTTATCCCCGTAACATCAATCAATATACATCTTAAAATTAAATATTCATCTTTGCACTACAGGCTAAAGATATTCATTTTTATCACCAGTTGGTCATGTTCATCTAAATACTGTTCATCTTTGCACTACGGGCCAAAGATATTCATCAAAAAATTATTCATCTTTGCACTACAGGCCAAAGATATTCAGTAATATCATCATTTAGGATTGAGGATGATGAAAAATATTTTAAGGAAACGAATCCAGTGAAACAAAATAACAAATATTAAGGATTCGTATTTCGGTTTATCCATGTCCAAAAATATCTAATAAATAATCATAGTGGAGTAAAATTCAAAAATTATCAAAATATAGATACAATCAAAGCTAGTATCCATAATAGATATTTTGGACAAAAATGAAAATTTAATTTTTCGGTTAATAGTGTCGTATTCGTGAATAGTGCTGTATACGTGAATAGTAACTCTGACACAAAAAATTTTAAATTTGATAAAAAGTTCAGACCAATATTTTGGCATAATGATATTGAAAGAAATAATATCATTTTTAAAAAAAATTACATCCCTTACCTCGAAAGAATAGTACTTCTGGCTGGAATACTGAATATAGTGCTGAAGAGAACTTGCACCATATAACAACACTCAAAATATCAAAATACTCACAAGAATTCGCTCAATATATCGAGAGAGAAAGAGAGAGAAAACTTTAGTTGATGTGTGATTTTCAATTCTAACCTAAGCACCTATTTTAGAAAAATGCTTAGAATACCAATGCAGAAAATATTAATATAATATTTATTAATTACTTTCTTACGCCCACTTTGAATTCTCTAGCTTCAGCACTTTGCACATGTTTAATGAGGCCACAAAGTATAAAAAACGTTTTTATTAATAAAAATAAATAAAGCTTCTAAAAATCAATTATTTCGGAACTTTAGAACTTCAATAATTCATAATAAATAGACCTTTTGTCAGAAAAATTCGAACCACAGTCTCTCTTTTTATAGGAAATTTCATTATCTACAACTTTGCAGAAGAAAGTTTTTCCAAATTCTAAACAGAAATTGACCGAAATCCATAAACGGACGATTCTACTTGCTATAATCAAATTTCAGTCAAGAAATGAGCCCACAGACATGTTTAACATGTTTTAAACACACTTTTACAAAAAAATACTCTTCCTCCTCATATACTCATATATTCCACATTCATTGTAAAAATATCATTATTATATTATAATAATAATAAAATATTATTTTATCAGAAAAGATAAAATATCAATTTTCAATAATTGTCACTTTAAAAATTTTCTCCATCTATATCCACATAAAATGAATATTTTCCTCATCATATAAATTAATAATTAATTATTCACAAATAATATTATAGAATCACAATACTGACAATCAGGCAGTTCCCAGAAAAGAGGGGGCTTTCCAATAAGAATCTCTCCTTACTGGCGCGCAATTAGATGACCAAACCTCTTATTAGACAGAACTTTCTAGACATTACCAATAATGTTATCCGATAATATTATTCAGATAATATGAATTATTTCTCCGATAATGGAAAATACTGTGTAGTGACAATTATTGAAACAACAATAATATAAAATATCAACGCAACAATTATTGAATCAATAAAATAAAATACTGAACAGTAATTACTGTAACAATTATTGAGTAGTGCCTTCTTACGTAAGAATCAATAATTGGTGCAATACCGTGTGCTACTGTATTTTTAACCACCGAGTATTTTAACAGTATTAACGGTAACAACTACGCCGTTATTTATAAACAACTTATACTTGTCGTTTTCTACATCCAATCGCTTTCCGTTATGGGGCCCACACAAGGCTGCGCCGTCGTACGAATATTCCCCGACAGTAAGAATATTCCACGACCAACCGAATATTCTCCGACAACAATAAATATTTTACAACCACTTGCTTATTTAAATATTTACGCATTTTACCCATAACTAACCTCATTAATCAATTCAACCCTTACTATTTCAAAATAATAAATAGAGGAAATTAATTTTTATTTATTAATAATTTGGAGTCTTACAACCTCCACTCCTTATGAAATTTCGTCTTCGAAATTGACGTACGTACCTGGTGTTTCGAAAAGATGAGGATACCTCGCTTTCATTTCCGTTTCCAACTCCCAGGTCATTTTCTTAATAGCATGGTTCCTCCACAAAACTTTAACTTGTGGTATGACCTTTGTGCGTAGGACATGCTCTTTCCTATCCAAGATCTTGACAGGTACCTCCTCGTACGTTAAGTCTTCAGCTATCTCGTCCGGTTCTAACTCAATGACGTGGTTTGGGTCTTTCACATATTTACGAAGCACATATATATGAAAAATATTATGAACACGAGACATACTTGGAGGTAACGCGAGTCTATAGGCCACATTTTCTACTTGGTCAAGAATCTGAAATGGACCAATAAATCGTGGATTGAGCTTTCCTATCTTCCCAAATCTTGTAACTCCCTTCCATGGAGCAACACGTAACAATACATGATCCCCAATATCAAATTCCACGTCCTTTCGATGAAGATCCGCATAACTCTTTTGTCGATCTTGTGCCGTTTGTATACGTTATCGAATCATTTGGATCTTTTCTGTAGTAATACATACCAACTCGGGTCCAAACAATGTTGCTTCATCCACCTCATCCTAACATATTGGAGAGCGACACTTTCGTCCATATAATGCTTCGAATGGAGCCACCCTATACTTGCCTAATAACTGTTGTTGTAAGAGAACTCCACCAATGGTAAATACTTATCCCAACTCCCTTTAAAGTCTAAGACACAGAGTCTTAATAGATCTTCAAGAGTTTGAATAGTCCTCTCTGATTGTCCGTCCGTTTGAGGATGGTATGCCGAACTGAATCATAAATCCGTGCCCATAGCTTTTTGCAAGCTAATCCAAAATCGTGAAGTGAATCTTGGGTCACGATCCGAAACTATGGATACTGGCATGCCATGCAATCTTACAATCTCATCTACGTACATACGAGCAAGACGTTCAAGGGAATAAGTCTCCCGTATCGGCAAGAAATGAGCAGACTTTGTTAATCTATCAACAATAACCCAAATAGTATTTATGCCTTGAGAAACCGTGGGAAGACCCGTAACAAAATCCATGGTAATGTGTTCCCACTTCCATTTCAGAATCTCAAGTAGTTGCAATGGGCCCTTAGGCACTTGATGCTCCGTCTTTACACGTTGACAAGTTAAACACCTCGAGATAAACTTTGCAATCTCTCTCTTCATATTGTTCCACCAAAATGTATGTCGAAGATCACGATACATTTTGGTACTTCCAGGATGGATTGCAAATGGTGTATTGTGTGCCTCCATCATGATCTTGTAGTTCAAATCAGAATCATTAGAAACACAAAGTCTGAAGTGGACTCGAAGTATTCCTTCTTCATCGATTCTTGCTTCAGGAATAGCACCTTCTTGCACTTTCTTCTTCATACGCATCAGCTTTGGGTCTGTGGCTTGAGCAACTTTAACTTTTTCGATTAAAGTTGGTTCTATACGTATACTTGACATCATTGCATGGGTCCCCGGAGTCTTGACTTCTACCTTTATCTTTTGTAAATCACACCAAATGAGCCTTTGTGTTGACAACATCACACTCGTTCCCGCGTATGATCTTCTACTCAATGCGTCGGCTACCACGTTCGCTTTTTCAGGATGGTATTGAATGGTATGGTCGTAGTCTTTCAACAGCTCGAGCCAACGTCGTTGCCGTATGTTGAGTTCTTTTTGGGTGAAGAAATATTTGGGACTTTTATGGTCTGAATATATCTTCACTTTTTCCCTATATAAATAGTGCCTCCAGATCTTTAGCGCAAAAACGACTGCTGCCAACTCTAGATCATGAGTAGGATAATTCCTCTCATATTTTTTAAGTTGTCGCGAGGCATAGGCTATAACTTTCCCACGTTGCATGAGAACACATCCACCCTAGCCCCTTGCTCGAAGCATCGCTGTAGATAACAAATCCATCCGAACCAGATGGTATTGTCAGAATAGGTGCCGAAATGAGTTCTCCTCTTAAGCTCTTGGAAACTCTTCTCGCATTCCTCGCTCCATACGAATTTGATATCTTTCCGAGTCAGCTGAGTGGAGTAGAGATTCGAGAAAATCCTTCCACGAATCTCTGATAATAACCAGCTAAGTCCAGAAAGCTACGTACTTCGGTCACCGACTTCGGTTGTTCCCAACTTTGTATTGCTTCAATCTTCACCGGGTCAACAGATACTCCATGCTTTGACACCACGTGTCCAAGGAATGCTACTTCCTCAAGCCAGAACTCACATTTCTTCAACTTGACATATAACTTGTTTTCACGAAGCCTTTGGAGTACCAGCTTCAAATGGTGCTCATGATCTTCACGACTTTTAGAATATATGAGGATGTCATCAATAAAGACAACAACGAACTGATCCAAATATTCTTTGAATACTCGATTCATTATATCCATGAAAGCCGCAGGAGCATTAGTCAATCCAAAAGACATGACTAAGAATTTATAATGCCCGTACCGAGTCCTGAAGGCAGTCTTTGGAATATCCTTAGTTCTAATCTTCAGCTGATGATATCCAGAACGAAGATCAATTTTTGAAAAGAATTGTGCTCCTTGTAACTGGTCAAACAGGTCATTAATACGAGGTAGTAGATACCTATTCTTGATGGTGACATGGTTCAATTCTCGATAGTCAATACAAAGTCGCATACTCCCGTCTTTCTTTTTTACAAATAAAATAGGAACACCCCAAGGAGATGTACTAGGACGAATAAAACCGATGTCCAACAACTCTTGTAGTTGGACCTTTAACTCCTGAAGTTAAATAGGAGCCATTCGATATGGGATTTTAGAAATGGGCTTTGTACCAGGTTCAAGGTCAATAAAGAATTCAACTTAACGTTCTGGGGGTAGACCGGAAAGTTCTTCAGGAAATACATCAGGAAAGTCACTAATAACAGGAATATTATTCAAATCTGATGTGTCTTTATTCAAATTCATAACATGGACTAAGAAAGCCTGACATCCGTTTTTCAATAAACGAATAGCTTTATGACTTGATATAACAGTGATTGATTTTAATGGCTTAGTTGCTTGAATTCGCACAACAGGTTGATTAGGAATATGAAAACTAACAACCTTACGAAAATAATCAATTTTGGCATGATGAGTAGTTAACCAATCAATCCCTAAAATCACGTCAAATGCAAGTATCTTTAAAGAGATAAGGTCAACAGGTAAGGTGATGGTACCAACTTAGATCAAACAAGATTTATAAATAGTGGATGTGATGAAAGTTTCTCCTAACGGAGTTTCAACAGATAAGTCAAAGTCTAATTTCTCAAGTATCAAGTTTAAACGTTGAGCACAAGCAGGAGAGATAAATGAATGGGTAGCACCGGTATCTAGTAAGGTATAAATTTCACAAAAATTTATGATTAGCTTACCCGTGATCACCTCGTTTGGGTTCCTTACATTTTGACCAGTCACAACAAACGCTCTTCCAGGAATCGTTGACTTTGACTTTTTTGGGACAGCCTTTTGAGTCACCATCCCCGTTGTACTTGGTTTTGCTATAGTGCAATCTCGAGCGATATGTCTTTCCTTTCCACAATTATAACATACCTTAAACTGTTGTGGACAGTTTGGGCTGATATGTCCTTCTTTTTCGCACTTATAGCATATGACGGGTAGTCGTTCTGCTCCCTTGGAACCAGTTGCTGCTGGTGCTGACGTCTTCATATTGTCATTGTTGAATCTCCTCTTTTTAAAATCTCCTCTCGACTCGCTTCTTCTATTCTCATGGCCATGATTACCATCAGAGTGGTTGCCGCTCTTGTTCGTATTTTTCTTTCTCCGCTGGTTAGTATTGTTCTGATGACTACTGTCACCGGTATGATCCTGGTTATGGTTCCTCTGCTGACCGTACTCGTTATCTCGCTCTAATAATTGAGCCTTGTTGACAATATCTGAATATAGAAAAAATTTATATGAAATGAGATATTGACGTATGCCGGGTTTCAAACCTCTCAGAAACATCCGCATCGTACGTTTTTCATTCTCCACCAAATGAGGTGCAAACCTGGACAACTCTGCAAACTTCGCCTCGTACTGGGACACCGTCATGTTATTCTGCTCCAGTATAATAAACTCTGCCTCCTTCATATGACGAATACTTTCAGGAAAGTACTTGTCATTGAACAGTTTTTGAAACGTTTTCCAAGACATGCTAAGTGCGGCTGGATGGGTACGCTTCACAGATTCCCACCAGTAATCTGCCTCATTACGGAACATAAAGGTGGCGAATGGAACCTTCTGTTCCTCCGTGCATCTCAAGACATCGAATATCTTGGTAATTTGCTTGATCCACGTCTCCACCTTAATCGGATCCGGCTTTCCCCAGAATTCTGGTGGTCCCAACTCCTTGAACTGCTTGGCTGTGACAAACCGTGAATTGCTATCATTTCCTCCTGTATTTTAAACACGAGTCTCCCTCGTCTGATTTTGCATGAACTGAAAAAAGCTTCTAAACATCCCATCGTTCATCATTTGTTCAGTGGTGTTGTTCACAGGAGGAACATTGTCAGCCTGTTGCACGTTCTCCTCGTTGGTGAGTACAGGCGTCTCCACGGTTTCATTTACTCCACTGTTAACATTCTCAGTTGCCATTCTTAAATACTGCCATAAAACAAGGGTTAATTAAATAAATTAACAAACCACATAATACCCTTATATTATGACTGACCAACAAATAAGCTTAGGTAGGACACACTAGTGAAGGATTTACTCGTCTCTCCCCTCCTAGTTCTATTCCCCGATCTCTGCCAAAGATCATATCCCTAAGCTCTGATACCAACTGTGCCGCCCCCAAAATAGGTATACAACACCCATTCTGAGTCGTCAAAATACATGGTACAGAAACAACTACAACTTTATTAATACAACATAAAAACTGTGAGTTTAAATACAAATATTGTCATCTAGACAATATCCACACTTAAATAAGTCCTCATTACAATTATTGATACATTATTTTACAAAAATGGTGAGGACTACTAAAATGACTTTCTAGAACCTTCATTCCATACCCCGACTAGTACTCGCTACTTTCTCGCCTCCTGAGAAGAAAAATAGAACAAAAAGGAAAAGGGTGAGCTCAACTAGCCCAGTAAAGAATATTATAACTAAGATAATATAGAATAAATTATCGTTAGTCTTCAACAGGGAAAAAATCTAATAGAATATAAGAGACAACAATTTTTAGATCAACAACTGCAGCGGAAATAGTAATCCATTAGAAGAGTTAAGTAGAGAATAAATTCTACTATCTTCTAAGATTTAAAAGTCCATCATCAATATTTTATCCCTGTAACATCAATCAATATACATCTTGAACCAAATATTCATCTTTGCACTACAGGCCAAAGATATTCATTTGTATCACCAGTTGGTCATGTTCATCTAAACACCTGTTCATCTTTGCACTACGAGCCAAAGATATTCATCAGAAAATTATTCATCTTTGCACTACAGACCAATGATATTCAGTAATATCATCATTTAGGATTGAAGATGATAAAAAATATTTTAAAGAAAACGAATCCAGTGAAACAAAATAACAAATATTAAGGATTCGTATTTCAATTTATCAATGTCCAAAAATACCTCATAAGTAATCATAGTGGAGTAAAATTCAAGAATGATTAAAATATGGATACAATCAGAGCTAGTATCCATAATAGATATTTTGGACAAAAATGAAAATTTGATTTTTCGGTGAATAGTGCCGTATTCGTGAATAGTACTGTATATATGAATAATAACTCCGACACAAAAAGTTCTAAAAAAATAACATTCTTTAACTCGAAAGAATAGTACTTCTGGCTGGAATATTGAATATAGTGCTGAAGAGAACTTGCACCGTATAACAACACTCAAAGTATCAAAATACTCACAAGAATACGCTCAGTATATTGAGAGAGAAAGAAAGAGAAAACTTTAGTTTCTGGTGTGATTTTCAATTCTAACCTAAGCACCCTATTTATAGAAAAATGCTTAGAACACCAAAGTAGAAAATTTAATATAATATTAATATATAATTAAATTTTCTTATGCCCACTTTAAATTCTCTAGCTTCAGCACTTTGCACATGTTTAATGAGGCCACAAAGTATAAAAAACGTTTTTATTAATAAAAATAAATAAAACTTCTAAAAATCAATTATTTCGGAACTTCAGAACTTCAATAATTCATCATAAATAGCCCTTTTATCAGAAAAATTCAATCCACGTGTCTTTTTTAAGGGAAATTTCATTATCTACAACTTTACAGAAGAAAGTTTTTCCAAATTCCAAACAGAAATTGACCGAAATCCACAAACGGGCGATTCTACTGGCTATAATCAAATTTCAGTCAAGAAATGGGCCCACAGACATGTTTAACATGTTTTACACAACTTTTATAACAAAAATACTCTTCCTCTCATATACTCATATATCCCACATTCATTGTAAAAATATCATTATTATATTATAATAATATAATAAAATATTATTTTATCAGAAAAGATAAAATATCGATTTTCAACAATTGGCACTTTAAAAATTTTCTCCATCTATATCCATATAAAATGAATATTTTCCTCATCATATAAATTAATAATTAATTATTCACAAATAATATTATAGAATCACAATACTGACAACTAGGCAGTTCCCAGGAAAGAGGAGACTTTCCAATAAGGATCTCTTCTTACTGGCGCGCAATTAGACGACCAAACCTCTCCTTAGACAGAACTTTCTAGACATTGCCAATAATGTTATCCGATAATATTATTCAGATAATATGAATTATTACTCCGATAATGGAAAATACTGTGTAGTGACAATTATTGAAACAACAGTAATATAAAATATCAACGCAACAATTATTAAATCAATAAAATAAAATACTGAACAGTAATTACTGTAACAATTATTGAGTAGTGCCTTCTTACGTAAGAATCAATAATTGGTGCAATACTGTGTGCTACTGTATTTTTAACCACCGAGTATTTTAACAGTATTAACGGTAACAACTACGCCTTTATTTATAAACAACTTTTATTTGTCGTTTTTTACATCCAATCACTTTCCGTTATGGGGCCCACACAAGGCTGCGCCGTCGTACGAATATTCTCTGACAGTAAAAATATTCCACGACCAACCGAATATTCCCCGACAACAATGAATATTTTACAACCACTTGCTTATTCAAAATATTTGCGCATTTTACCCATAACTAACCTCATTAATCAATTCAACCCTTACTATTTCAAAATAATAAATAGAGGAAATTAATTTTCATTTATTAATAATTTGGTGTCTTACATTTTAACAGGGAATATTCGTACGACGGCACAATCATTGGTGGACCCCACAACAGAAGTATTGTCGTAGTTAGAAAACGACAGAATTATCTTTTTATAAAAATAACGGCGAAAGTATTACCGTTAAAACTGTTGAATTACCCGGTAGTAAAAGTACAGTAATACGCGTGGTTGCATAGCAGCACACGGTATTGATTATTGATGCTTACGTAAGAAGTCACTCAGTTATATTCAATTATTGCTACAATAATTGCTGCATCATATCTCTCATATTATTGATTCAATTATTGTCACAGTATCATCTGCATAATATGTTATATTATTAAATCAATAACTGAGATGACAAAGTTATTCATATTATTATTGTGACGCCCCCAAAATTAGGTATACATCACCCATCTTGGGTCGTCAGATACATAGTACAGAATACAAATATAACTTACTAATACAACTGTCGTGTACAATACGACAAAACATAAACTGTGAGTTTGAATATAAATATTATCTTCTAGAGAGTATTCATACTCAAAAGGAGTCCTCATTACATTTATTAACACACTATTACATAGAATAGTGAGGACTACTAACTAATACTATCATTCAGACCATTACTCCGTTCCCCGACTAGCCCCAGCTACGTTCTCATTTCCTGAAGAGAACAGTGAAAGAAAGGGTGAGCTCAACTAGCCCAGTAAGAAATATTATGACTAAGATAATGCAGAATAAATTATCATTAGCCTTCAACAATGTTAAACTGATAAAATATAATAGACATCAAGTTTAACTGCAGCGGAACAAGCAATCCATTAAAAGAGTCAAGTAGAAAATAAACTCTACTATCTTTTATGATTTAAAAGATTTTTAACACTGTTATCGCTGGGACTCAGCTTAATAAAATAATCCACATCATCGAATCACCCCTGCACTACGGCCAAGGATATTCGTGTATTCATTAATGGTCATGATCATGCCAACAACTGTCCATCAACGCACTACGGGCCAATGAGAACTTTTACCACATCATTTGTAACATTACGATCATGATTATACCGAATAATCCCTGGTCATAATCATACCAAGTCCATCGATGCACTACAGGCCACAGATGACTTTCAACATTTTATAAACATGAGGATGATGACAATGATATAAGAATTCAATAAAACAAGTTCAAGACTTAATTTATCCAAGAATTAACAACGTCCAAATTGTCAACATGATACTGCTTTGTGAAGTAAAATTCAAGAATGCTTAGAAGAATATTTTCATGAAAAGATACTGGATGAAACGCAATTATCAAAGGATATTTCACAAATTTCATGGAGTATAGAAGTCAAAACTTAACCAACTGAGTACAATAAAGAATGAAATAACAAAAGAAATCACCATGCATGCGATAGACCGCAAGACAGGTTATTCCAACAGAATAATAAATAATGGAACCAGGTCCGGCGTAAACGCACAGACAGGATATTCTGACAGAATAATAAATAATGGAACCAGGTCCGGCGTAAACGCACAGACAGGATATTTTGACAGAATAATAAATAATGGAACCAGGTCGGTGTAAAACACACAGACAGGATATTCCAACAGAATAATAACAAGACGGAACCAGGTCCGGTGTAAAACACACAGACAGGATGTTCCAACAGAATAATAATAAAAACGGAACCAGGTCCGGTATAAAATACACAGACAGGATGTTCCAACAGAATAATAGAAGAATGTCACTAAGTATAGGGTAGACCGCGTATACAGGTTATTCCAACAGAATAATAAGAAATGTAATAACAACAGTTCTCTTCATGAATAAGAAAGAATAACACCCCTTACTATAACAATATCCCTTTACCATAATAATATCCCTTTACCATAATAATATCCCTTTACCTTTCAAAAAAGAGTATTCCAACTAGTAAGGCGAGGATATACTCGAAGGAAACTTATACTACGCTCAAAGCTTTCTTAAACTTTAAAGAAATACTCTCAAGATTATAGAAGAAGAATTCTCTCTATAGTTTCTCTCTCTAGAGTTTCAATGAATTTGTAAGAAATAATGAAGGAATGAGCTTCTATTTATAAGCTTGGTAGAGTAAGGGTAAAATAGTCTTTTCGCCATAATTTATGACATCATTGCTTACATCATTAATCAGATGACATCATTGCATACATCATCGATCAAATGACATCATTGCTTACATCATCCTTCTGATGACATCATTGCTTACTTCATCGTTCCGATGACATCATCGCTTACATCATCAGAATTCAAATTCAAATTGTTCTCTTTCACCTCATTTTACTTTTATACCATGAATTTACTATAATAATGTTACCATTCAAATTATAAAAAAACATACTATCATATAATCACATTATACTACTATAATATAATATTATAATAATATATTTAAATGAATTATTGATTTACTAATATAATTTCAACCAACGGTCTGAAAAATTAGCACATTTCCTCATGGAATAATATTGTACCCAAAAATGATTTGGATCGAAAATAAATATATTGTCCGGGTGAATAGTAACTCGTGAATAGTAACTCCTGAATATTATCTCGTGAATAGTAACTCATGAATAGTAACTTATGAATAGTAACTCGTGAATAGTAATTCCGACACAAAAAGTGTCTCAAATACTCGAGTGAACAATACTAAAGTGAATAGTAATTTGGGTGAATAGTAACCCGTGAATAGTAACTCGTGAATAGTAACTCCGACATAAAAAGTGTCCCAAATACTCGAGTGATTAATACTAGAGTGAATAGTAACTGGGTATTTTATGACAACTTGTCTACTTTGAAAAATTTTCACATATCACCCTTAACTTATACTTTTATCAATTTAACCATTTACTAAAATAGAAAAATTAAATACTTTTATTTCATAAAATTCGGGGTCTCACAATCTCCCCTCCTTATGAAATTTTGCCCTCGAAATTTACGTACGTACCTGATATTCGAAGAGATGAGAATACCTTGCTTTCTTTTCAGATTGTATATTCCCTGTAATTTCCTCGCTATCATGATTTTCCCATTTCTCATCTCCTGTATTTCAGATATCATTCTAGAATATAGCTTCAAAAGAAAGGTTAATTGACATATCATAATTTGTCAACTTATCAAGTAAACAATTTCAGCTTTGGTAAGTCACACACTAGCGAAGTATATAACTCGTCTCTCCCCTCCTAGTTCTAGACTCTTATCTCCGCCAGCGACCATATCCCTAAGCTTTGATACCAACTGTGACGCCCCCAAAATTAGGTATACATCACCCATCTTGGGTCGTCAGATACATAGTACAGAATACAAATATAACTTACTAATACAACTGTCGTGTACAATACGACAAAACATAAACTGTGAGTTTGAATACAAATATTATCTTCTAGAGAGTATTCATACTCAAAAGGAGTCCTCATTACATTTATTAACACACTATTACATAGAATAGTGAGGACTACTAACTAATACTATCATTCGGACCATTACTCCGTTCCCCGACTAGCCCCAGCTACGTTCTCATTTCCTGAAGAGAACAGTGAAAGAAAGGGTGAGCTCAACTAGCCCAGTAAGAAATATTATGACTAAGATAATGCCGAATAAATTATCATTAGCCTTCAACAATGTTAAACTGATAAAATATAATAGACATCAAGTTTAACAGCAGCGGAACAAGCAATCCATTAAAAGAGTCAAGTAGAAAATAAACTCTACTATCTTTTATGATTTAAAAGATTTTTCAACACTGTTATCGCTGGGACTCAGCTTAATAAAATAATCCACATCATCGAATCACCCCTGCACTACGGCCAAGGATATTCGTGTATTCATTAATGGTCATGATCATGCCAACAACTGTCCATCAACGCACTACGGGCCAATGAGGACTTTTACCACATCATTTGTAACATTACGGTCATGATTATACCGAATAATCCCTGGTCATAATCATACCAAGTCCATCGATGCACTACAGGCCACAGATGACTTTCAACATTTTATAAACATGAGGATGATGACAATGATATAAGAATTCAATAAAACAAGTTCAAGACTTAATTTATCCAAGAATTAACAACGTCCAAATTGTCAACATGATACTGCTTTGTGAAGTAAAATTCAAGAATGCTTAGAAGAATATTTTCATGAAAAGATACTGGATGAAACGCAATTATCAAGGATATTTCACAAATTTCATGGAGTACAGAAGTCAAAACATAACCAACTGAGTACAATAAAGAATGAAATAACAAAAGAAATCACCATGCATGCGATAGACCGCAAGACAGGTTATTCCAACAGAATAATAAATAATGGAACCAGGTCCGGCGTAAACGCACAGACAGGATATTCCGACAGAATAATAAATAATGGAACCAGGTCCGGCGTAAACGCACAGACAAGATATTTTGACAGAATAATAAATAATGGAACCAGGTCCGGTGTAAAACACACAGACAGGATATTCCAACAGAATAATAACAAGACGGAACCAGGTCCGGTGTAAAACACACAGACAGGATGTTCCAACAGAATAATAATAAAAACGGAACCAGGTCCGGTATAAAATACACAGACAGGATGTTCCAACAGAATAATAGAAGAATGTCACCAAGTATAGGGTAGACCGCGTATACAGGTTATTCCAACAGAATAATAAGAAATGTAATAACAACAGTTCTCTTCATGAATAAGAAAGAATAACACCCCTTACTATAACAATATCCCTTTACCATAATAATATCCCTTTACCATAATAATATCCCTTTACCTTTCAAAAAAGAGTATTCCAACTAGTAAGGCGATGATATACTCGAAGGAAACTTATACTACGCTCAAAGCTTTCTTAAACTTTAAAGAAATACTCTCAAGATTATAGAAGAAGAATTCTCTCTATAGTTTCTCTATCTAGAGTTTCAATGAATTTGTAAGAAATAATGAAGGAATGAGCTTCTATTTATAAGCTTGGTAGAGTAAGGGTAAAATAGTCTTTTCGCCATAATTTATGACATCATCGCTTACATCATCAATCAGATGACATCATTGCATACATCATCAATCAAATGACATCATTGCTTACATCATCCTTCTGATGACATCATTGTTTACTTCATCGTTCCGATGACATCATCGCTTACATCATCAGAATTCAAATTCAAATTGTTCTCTTTCACCTCATTTTACTTTTATACCATGAATTTACTATAATAATGTTACCATTCAAATTATAAAAAAATATACTATCATATAATCACATTATACTACTATAATATAATATTATAATAATATATTTAAATGAATTATTGATTTACTAATATAATTTCAACCAACGGTCTGAAAAATTAGCACATTTTCTCATGGAATAATATTGTACCCAAAAATGATTTGGACCGAAAATAAATATATTGTCCGGGTGAATAGTAACTCGTGAATAGTAACTCCTGAATATTATCTCGTGAATTGTAACTCATGAATAGTAACTTATGAATAGTAACTCGTGAATAGTAACTCTGACACAAAAAGTGTCCTAAATACTCGAGTGAACAATACTAAAGTGAATAGTAATTTGGATGAATAGTAACCCGTGAATAGTAACTTATGAATAGTAACTCCGACACAAAAAGTGTCCCAAATACTCGAGTGATTAATACTAGAGTGAATAGTAACTGGGTATTTTATGACAACTTGTCTACTTTGAAAAATTTTCACATATCACCCTTAACTTTAACCTTTTATCAATTTAACCATTTACTAAAATAGAAAAATTAAATACTTTTATTTCATAAAATTCGGGGTCTCACAATTATTTGCAATATTGACAATGTCTAGAAGTTCTGTCAAGGAGAGGTTTGGTCACCTAATTGCGTGCCAATAAGGAAAAATCCTTATCGAAAAGCCCCCTCTTTCCTGGGAACGACCTGGCTGTTAAATATTGTGAATTATAATATTTATGACGAATAAGTTTCGTGTTGATTAAAGATAAAATTGATAGTTTCATTGTGTTAGAATTATTAGTGTTAGTGGAAATCGACATTTATTTTGATATTAATTGATGTCTGGAAGTTATACTGACCAGTCGGGTAATTAATCGGATAAATGAGCAATTAATTGCTATTAATTCATATGATTATAACTATTTATTCCCATGTGTGTACTATTGATTCATATTTTTGTACTATTAGGGGAGTTGGTGTAAGATTGATAATACTTGCATGACTAAGTTAAAATGGAGGTATAGATGGAGGTACTATACTGTAATTCGTATTTTCACATGTCTGAAACTATTGATTCACATTATTTACTATTAGGGGAGGTGGTGCAAGTTTGATAATACTTGCAGGACTAAATTAAAAATAAAGAAAAAGAGGAAGGTATTATACTGTAATATTTCGAGCCCCAAAACGTGTAATTATTGAAATTATATTTTCCTATAAATAGAAGCTCATTCTTCCTTAATTTCTCACCAATTCACTAAAGCTATAGAGCAATTATTATAGAGAGAAATTATAGAGAGAAAGAAGAAGAGAAGTCTGCTACCTCACTATTCCAGTATCCAGATTTCTTCTAAGGTAAGGGGTATTATTATTTCGTATTCATGAAGAGAGTTATATTCTTTTAATACTCGTAAGGGTTGTTATTCCATTCTTTATTATAATATTGGAATAACCTGTCTATGCGAAGTACCACATACATGGTGAAATTTTTCTGTTATTCCATTCTTTATTATTCTGTTAGAATAGCCTGTCTGTGCGGTCTATCGCATGCCTGGTGAATTCTGTTGTTATTCCATTCTTTATTATTCTGTTGGAATATCTTGTCTGTGCGGATTACGCATGACCTGGTTCTATTCTTTATTATTCTGTTGGAATATCATGTCTATGCGTATTACGCATGACCTGGTTCCATTCTTTATTATTCTGTTGAAATATCCTGTCTGTGCGGATTACGCATGACCTGGTTCCGTTATTTATTATTCTGTTGGAATAACCTGTCTGTGCGGTCTATCGCATGCCTAGTGAATTCTTCTGTTATTTCATTCTTTATTATTCTGTTAGAATAACCTGTCTACGCGGACTACCGCATGCATGGTGAATTCTTCTGTTATTCCATTCTTTATTATTCTGTTGGAATAACCTATCTATGTGGATTACCGCATGCATGGTGAATGATCTTTCGTATTCATTCCTTATTAAATTGTTGAAATGATCTGTCTGCGTGGATTACCGCATGGCGGGCAAAAATCCATTTACGATTTCATATATTCTATTATACTCAGTTGGTTAAAGTTTTGGCTTCTATACTCCATGAAATTAGTAGAATATCCTAGATATTTGCGCTTCATCCAGTATCTTTTCATGAAAATATTCTTCTGAGCATTCTTGAATTTTACTCCACAAAGCAGTATCATGTTGACAATTTGGACGTTATTGATTTCTGGATAAATTAAATTATAAATCTTTAAAATTTATCTTTGAACTTGTTTTATTGAATTATTATGTCATTGTCATCATCCTCATGCTTATATTGTGATGAAAGTCATCTTTGGCTTACGTGCATAGATGGACTTGGTATGATTATGACTAGAGATTTTTCGGTATAATCATGCCCGTAATGTGACGAATGATGTGGTAAAAGTCCTCATTGGCCTGTAGTTCATTGATGGACAGTTGTTGGTATAATTATGACCAAAGATTATTCGGTATAATCATGACCATTGATGATTACATGAATATCCTTGGCCATGGTGTAGGGATGATTCGATTTTATTTATTAAGCTGAGTCTCAGCGATAAAGTTGATAAAAAACTTTTTAAATCATAGAAGATAGTATATTTTATGCTCTGCTTGACTCTTGTAATGGATTTCTTTTTTCGCTGCAGTTGTTGATCTAAAACTTGTTGTCTATTGTATTCTATCAGTTGTTATACTGTTGAAGGCTAAGGATAATTTATTCTGCATTATCTTAGTCATAATATTTTTTACTGGGCTAGTTGAGCTCGCCTTTTTATTTTCATTGTTCTCTTCAGAAAATGAGAACGTAGTTGGGACTAGTCGGGAAACGGAGTGACGGTCCAGATGATAGCATTAGTAGTCCTCACTATTCTATAAAATAGTGTGATAATAAATGTAATGAGGACTCCATTTGAGTTTGAATACTGTCTAGAAGACAATATTCGTATTAAAACTCTCAGTTTATGTTTTGTCGTATTTTACACGACGGTTGTATTATTAAGTTGTATTTGAATTTTGTACCATGTATTTGGTGACTCAAGATGGGTGATGTATACCTATTTTGGGGGCGTCACAATTCGATATGGGGTTTTGGAAATAGGTTTTATACCGAGTTCAAGGTCAATACAAAATTCAATTTCACGCTATAGGGGTAGGCCAGGAAGTTCTTCAGGGAATACGTCAGGAAATTTATTAACAATAGAAATATCATTCAAATCTGACGTATTTTTGTTTAAATCTGTGACATGGGCTAAGAAAGCTTGGCATCCGTTTCTCAATAAACGAATAGCTTTATGACTTGAGATGACAGTAATTGACTTTAATGGTTTGGTTGCTTGAATTCGCATAATAGGTTTGTTAGGAATATGAAAGCTAACAACCTTACGAAAACAATCAATTTTTACATGATGAGTAGTCAACCAATCAATTCCTAAAATCACATCGAATGCAAGTATTTTTAAAGAAATAAGATCGACAGGTAACGTGCGGTTACCGATTTGAACCAAACAAGACTTATAAACAGTGGATGTTATGAAGGTTTCTCCCAACGGAGTTTCAACAGATAAATCAAAGTTTAATTTCTTCGGAGTCAAATTTAAACGTTGAACGCAAGTAGGAGAAATAAAAGAATGGGTAGAACCGGTATCAAATAAGGTATAAGCTTCGCAAGAGTTTATGGTTAGCTTACCCGTGATCACCTCGTTCAGATTCCTCACTTTTTGGGAGGTTATGACAAACGCTCTCCCTTGAACTACCGGTTTTGTCTTGTCTGGGAAGGCCTTTGATGCCTCCATCGCAGCTGGACTTGACTTTGGTGCACGATAAAATCGGGCTAGGTGACCTTCTCTTCCACAATTGTAACATGCTTTGGACTGGTGCGTACAGTTTGGACTGATGTGTCCCTCTCCTCCGCATTTGTAACATACGACCGGTGGTCGTTCTCCTTCCTTAACAACAGGTGGTGGTGCTGACGTTTTTCCATCATTATTAAATCTCCTCTTCTTGAAATTTCCACTTCTATTATCTTGGCCATGATTACCACCGGAGTGATTACCATTTTTTACATGTTGATTTCCTCCACGTTTGTTGTCACTGCTTCTATAACTGCTACCACTGGTAGTATCGCTTTGTCGGCTGCTATCTCTTGGTTGGATTGACTCATTATCGCGTTCCAATAACTGAGCCCTATTTACAACATCTGAATACAAACATAGTTTGTGAAAAATTAAGTATTGACGTATCTCGGGTTTCAAACCTCTTAGAAATATCAGTGTCATTCTCTCTTCATTATCAACCAAGTGGGGCGTAAACCGGGACAACTGAGCAAACTTAGCTTCATACTAGGACACGGTCATATTGTTTTGCTCCAACTTGATAAACTCCACCTCCTTCATGTGAAGAATACTCTCGGGAAAGTACTTGTCATTGAACAGCTCTTGAAACTTCTCCCAAGACATTTTGAGTGCGGCAAGCTGGGTACGCTTTACTGATTCCCACCAGTAATCCGCTTCTCCTCTCAACATGCAGGTGGCAAAGGGAACCTTTTGCTCCTCGGAGCATCCCAAGACATCAAATATCTTGGTGATCTGCTTTATCCACGTCTTTGCCTTAAGTGGTTTTGACTCTCCCCAAAACTCCGATGATCCCAGCTCCTTAAATTGTTTAGCGGTGACCATCTGTGATTTTCCAGTGTTTCCACCTCCATTTTGAACACGAGCCGCTCTCGCCTGATGTTGCATGAATTGCATAAAGCCTCTGAACATCCCATCGTTCATCATTTGATCGGTGTTGTTGTTTACCTGAGGATTATTGTCTTCTTGTTGCACATTATCATGGGTATTGATCGCTGGTGACTCAACGGTCTCATGTGCTTCATTGTTGATCTCAACATTTTCAGATGCCATTTTCAAACACTGTCACAAAATAAGGGTTCATTGACATGCCACATATTATCCCTATACTCGGACCGACCAATTAAATACCAAATAATCTTAGGTAGGTTATACTAGCGAAGGAATTCCCCGTCTCTCCCCTCCTAGTTCTTGTCTCACATCTCAGCCAGGGATCATATCCCTAAGCTTTGATACCAACTGTGACGCCCCCAAAATAGGTATACATCACCCATCTTGGGTAGCCAAATACATGATACAGAATACAAATACAAACTTAATTATACAGCTAGAGCTGAGAGTTTTTACACGAATATTGTCTCATAGACGTATCCAAACTCAAATTCAATCCTCATTACATTTATTATCACACTAAGTAGTGAGGATTACTAAAACAGCCATCTCGGACCATCACTCCGTTTCCCGACTAGTCCCGGCTATGTTCTCATTTCCTGAAGAGAATAATGAAAGCAAAAGGGTGAGCTCAACTAGCCCAGTAAGAAATATTATGACTAAGATAATGCAGAATAAATTATCGTTAGCCTTCAACAATATTAAACTGATATAATATAATAGACAACAAGTTTAACTGCAGCGGAACAAGCAATCCATTAGAAGAGTCAAGTAGAGCATGATATCTACTATCTTCTATGATTTAAAAAGTATATCATTAACTTTATTCTTGGGACTCAGCTTAATAAATAGATCACAACATCGAATCATCCCTGCACTACGGGCCAAGGATATTCATTAGTATCACGTTCATAAATTATTCTTGCACTACGGGCCAAGAATTATTCGTGTAATCATCAATGGTCATGACTATACCGAATTATCTCTGGTCGTAATCATACCAATCAACAGTCCATCTATGCACGTAAGCCAAAGATGACTTTCGTCATAATATAAGCATGAGGATGATGATAATAATATAAGAATTCAATTAAAAGAAAGTAAAGGATAAATTTTTAAAGATTTATAATTTAATTTTTTCAGAATTCAATAATGTCTAAATTTTCAACATGATACCACTTCGTGGAGTAAAATTCAAGAATAATATCCATGTATCAAAAATAATTTAAACAGGAAAAAAATAAATTTTTCGATGAATAGTACCCCGTGAATAGTTCTTCGGGAATAGTACCCCGTGAATAGTACTCCGACATGAAAAGTGTCTCGAATACCCGAATGAATAATATTTGAGTGAATAGTAACCCGTGAATAGTAACTCGTGAATAGTACCCCGTCACGAAAAGTGTTCCGAATACCCAAGTGAATAATATTATAGTGAATAGTAACCGGATGAATAGTAACCCGTGAATAGTACTCCGGGTGAAAATATTGATATTTAATAAGAAAGTTTAAATCAATATTCCAATGAAACGATACTGGATGAAGCACAAAACTCAAGGATATTCTACTAATTTCAAGGATTATAGAAGCAATACTTACCATAGTAAGTTTAGATTTAAGAATATGAAAAGAAATAACATACGAAACTACAAATAGATTTTCACCTGTCATACGGTATGTAATCCCATAGACAAGTTATTCCGACATATTAAAGGATAAATACGAAAAAATAGTATTCCTTATGAATACGAAAGAAATAATACTCCTTACCTTAGTAGAAAGCTGGATACTGCAAAAGTGAAGTAGCAGAATACTCTTCTTCTTGCTCTCTATAGTTTGTCTCTCTATAGTGTCTCCTGTGAATCTCAGTGAATTGGTGAGAATGAAAGAAGAATTAAACTTCTATTTATAGGAGAATGGACTAAATAGTAACTAATTCACGAACGGTCCAGATTGATTCACTATTAGAACGGACGGTCCATATTGATTACTATTAAAATCACCACCGACGGTCTAGATTGATTTACTTTTAAAACCACCACCGACGGTCTAGATTGATTTACTTTTAAAAACACCATCAATGGTCCATATCGATTTACTATTAAAACCACCATCAATGGTCCAGATTGATTTACTATTAAAACCACCACCAATGGTCCAGATTGATTTAACTTATTACACTTTAGTACTCCTAAAGTTTTTCAAGTTTGCATTATTCCCCTCTAACTTTTGTAATTCACTTATTTTCAATAAACACATTCTTAATGCTTCAACAATTATTCATCATTAATATTATAACTCACAATATTTAACAACCAGATCGTTTCCAACATAGAGGGGGCTTTTCAATAAGGATTTCTCCCTATTGGCGCGCAATTAGGTGACCAAACTTCTCCTCGACGGAACTTTCTAGACATTGTCAATATTGCAAATAATAATATGAATAACTTTGTTGTCTCAATTATTGATTTAAGAGTATAAAATATTATGCAGATGATAATGTGATAATAATTGAATCAAATAACGTGAGATACTATGCAACAATTACTGTAACAATAATTGAGTATAACTAAGTGACTTCTCACGTAAGCATCAATAATCAATACCGTGTGCTACTATACAACCACGCATATTACTGTACTTTTACTACCGAGTAGTTCAACAGTTTTAACGGTAAAATCTCCGCTGTTATTTTTATAAAAAGATATTTCTATCGTTTTCTAACTCTGACAATAATTTTGTTGTGGGGTCCACCAATGATTGTGCCATCGTACGAATATTTTCTGTTTAAAACGAATATTCCCCGACCAATCGAATATTTTATAACAACTTGCATACTTTGCAAAATTTATAAATATTACCCACAACTATAACATTATATCAAAACCACACCATAATATTCAAAAATATATTTCGAGAAAAATTAATCTTTATTTATGAAAGTTGGGGTCTTACAATCATTACCTTTTCTCCTAACAATTTTAGGCCTGCCTACAGGAGTATGTTTAACTGGTGGCAAAGGTGGCTCAATCCAGTAGGATCACACTCAGATATGTGCCTTATAGGCTCAATGTTGTGACTGTAAACCTTTAGATACATGTCTTTGATTAAACACTCATGTACATATGTGTTTGGATCATGACCTAATTTGTTAATGCATGACACATCATAAGCACAAGGTATTCCACACAAGTCCCACCTCCTACAAGTACATGTTTTTTTCCCAAATCAACCACAAATGAATGACCCCCAGAAGTCATAGTCATTGTAAACCTCCCACCACCACCTGACCACAATGGCAATCCTCCCCCCCACCACCCACCCCCACCCACTCCCACCTTTTCATTTTTCTACTTTTTTGGCTATTCTAGGACACAATACACTATTATGTTTCAACATCATTTCCCTCCCACCACTACCTGACCACAATGGCAATCCTCCCCCACACACACCTTTCCATTTTTCTACTTTTTTGGCTATTCTAGGGCACAATACACTATTATGTTTCAACATCACTTCCCTCCTTTTAACAATCCTATTCATGCAATATATATAATCTAAGTCCTTCAAGACACCCTATTACTGGTTTCACTCTAACCTTAAGAATTTTGCTATTACATCCATCACAATGGTTATTGACATACATGTCACTTTTGCATATGGTTTAAAAATGAGACCTACTCCACTGACCAGGTGGCTTAGGAGCTAACCATTCATATGCACTCTTATCTTCCTTTTTTAACACCTCCATTGCCTTTTGAAAGACATAAGGGTTTGTAGCTTTGGCAGCATTCCAAACCAATTTTCTTAAACCAGAGCCTTTATGTTTTGCCAAAAATTCCTATATAAATGCATAACACAATGTCTGTGTTCAGCACCTGGGACCATAGCTTCTAAAGCATTAATCAAACACTGGAGACAAAAAGGATAATTTAGTTGAAAGATGCAATAAATGTAATTATTGTTGGAATAAATTATATATAAATAGAGATATGTTTGTACCTTTTGTTTATCTGAAATGAATGTCCAGCCTCCATCATTTGTAATCCTAAGATCTTCCACAAGCAAGTTTATAAACCACACCCAAGACTAAGTGTTCTTAGATTCAACAATGACCCAAACAACTGGACATATCCCATTATTAGGGTCAACACCAACTGCGACTAATAATTGACCCCCATATGGTCCTTTAAGAAAACAACCATTAAGCCCCACCAGTGGTCTACACCCCAATTTAAATCCTTCTTTTAGTGGCTGCAGACAAATATAAAATCTCAAAAATTTGCCTAAGTCTTGTCCCTGCTTTGGTTCTGCTCTATTCAAGACACAAGTACTCCCAGGCATGACTCTTCTAAACTCTGCAGTATAGTCCAAAATCATTTCATACTCCTCCTCAGCACTCCCTTCAATGTTTTTCATTGATCTTTTCTTAGCTCTGTATGTTAGGCTCCTTGGTACCCCAATATCCAAATCTTTAACTACTTTAGTATGATACTGATTTAATCCCCATGTTGGATTCATCCGAAGATCATTTTCATATTTTTTTGGCAATCCATGCTGCATTTATACAATAATTATCCCACTCTCTTCAACAAGTATGCACTTTTTGTAACCTAGTGATTTTAAATGTGAGCTCTCTTTGCACCTTTGCAGCATAGAAGTACCATGTACATAGGTCCACACACCTTACTTGGATCTTATTTGACAGGTTTTTCTTGAAATACATCTTCCTTCCTTGTTTGATGCCATGATTTCTGATTGCTGCTCTCACTTCATTGACATTGGTAAATGTCATTCCCAACTCAAACTCAGGATCCTCTATGACACCTTCCCTAAATTTTTGATACGTTCTTGTTCAGGTGGTTCAAGGTCAAACTCATCAACCCTAGGCATCCTTTTCACATCAGAGTCATCATAGTCAGAAGATGAAAATCCTGGTTCATGTGATTCTTCTTGTGAAGTTTGGGTTTCTGCAGTTTGTTTTCCCTTCCCTTTGTTAGTGGCAAATCTTTTTCCTTTTTCTTTGCCTTTCTGTGTTACAGTTGCACCATTCCCTTCCCTTTGTTTTCCCTTGCCTTTGTTAGTTGCCATATCCTTAGTTCCCCTAGTCTGATCACCCTCTGTCCCATCCTCAGTCCCCCCTAGTTTGATCACCCTCTACCCCCTCCCCAAATTCATCACTCTTAGTCCCCCCAGTCTGATCACTCTCATCCCCCTCCCCAATTTCATCATCCTTGGTTGATTCTCCCACAGAACTATCCACATAACTTTCATCAGTTGACTCTATTTCATCATCCCTAATTGATATCAAATCTCTGCATTCAATATTATTATCACCTTCAACTTCAAAGTTAGCTTCTGTTCCCACATGTCTAATCACTTCCAAATATATTTCAATTAGTCTGCTGGAAGGGATAAGTATACACATTGCTAAAACATCATCATCATTTTCTAACCCCCATAATCCCCTCTCCATATCAGGTGCAGGTGACTTATAATGGAACTTTAGGTGTCCAACTTGATATCCCAACTCCTTCCCCGTGTTAACTATGTCAAGTAAAAAGATGTAATCAGGATGACAGAAATCAACTTTCCCATGTTGTATGAGAATACATCCCAACCCTTTGCCCGAAGCATCACTGTAGATGACAAATCCCTCCGAGCCAGATGGTATTCTCAGAACAGGTGCTGAAATGAGTCTCCTCTTGAGTTCTTGAAAACTCTTCTCACATTCTTCGCTCCAATCGAACTTTGTATCTTTCCGAGTCAGCTGAGTTAATGGAGTAGCGATTCGAGAAAATCCTTCCACGAATCTCCGATAATAACCAGCTAAACCGAGAAAGCTACGTACTTCGGTCACTGATTTAGGTTGCTCCCAGCTTTGAATTGCTTCAATCTTTGCCGGGTCAACAGATATTCCATGACTTGATACTACGTGCCAAAGGAATGCCACTTCCTCAAGCCAGAACTCGCATTTCTTCAACTTGGCATAAAGCTTGTATTCACGAAGCTTTTGGAGTGTCAGCCTCAAGTGTTGCTCATGATCTTCACGGCTTTTGGAATAAATAAGGATGTCATCAATAAAGATGACCACAAAGTGATCCAAATATTCCTTGAATACTCGGTTCATCATATCCATGAAGGCAGCAGGAGCATTAGTCAATCTAAAAGACATGACTAAGAATTCATAATGCCCGTACCGAGTTCTGAAGGCAGTCTTTGGAATATCCTCAGTTCTAACCTTCAGCTGATGATATCCAGAACGAAAATCGATTTTTGAAAAGAATTGTGCTCCTTGCAACTGGTCAAACAAGTCATCAATACGTGGTAATGGGTACCAATTTTTGATGGTGACATGATTCAACTCCCGATAATCAATACAAAGTCACATACTCCCATCTTTCTTCTTTACGAATAGAACAGGAGCACTCCAAGGAGAAGTACTAGGACGAATAAAGCCAATGTCTAACAATTCTTACAGTTGGGTCTTTAACTCCTGAAGTTCAATAGAAGCCATTCGATATGGGGCTTTGGAAATGGGTTTTGTACCGGGTTTAAGGTCGATACAAAATTCAATTTCACGCTCTGGGGGTAGGCCAGGAAGTTCTTCAGGGAATACGTCAGGAAATTCATTAACAATAGAAATATCATTCAAAACTGAAGTATTTTTGTTTAGCTCTGTGACATGAGCTAAGAAAGCTTGACATCCATTTTTCAATAAACGAATAGCTTTATGGCTTGAGATGACAGTAATTAATTTTAATAGTTTGGTTGTTTGACTTCGCATAATAGGTTGATTAGGAATATGAAAGCTAACAACCTTACGAAAATAATCAATTTTTGCATGATGAGTAGTTAACCAATCAATCCCTAGAATTACATCAAATGCAAGTATTTTCTATGAAATAAGATCGACAGGTAATGTGAGGGTACCGATTTGAACCAAACAAGACTTATAAACAGCGGATGTAATGAAGGTTTCTCCCAACGGAGTTTCCACAGATAAGTCAAAGTCTAATTTCTCCGGAATCAAATTTAATCGTTGAGCGCAAATAAGAGAAATAAAAGAATGGGTAGAACCGGTATCAAATAAGGTATAGACTTCGCTAGAGTTTATGATAAGCTTACCCGTGATGACCTCGTTCGGGTTCCTTGCTTTCTGGGAGGTCACAACAAACGCTCTCCCTTGCACTACCAGTTTTGACTTTTCGGGAAAGTACTTGTCATTGAACAGTTCTTGGAACTTCATCCAAGACATCTTCAGTGCAGCAGGTTGAGTACGCTTTACCGATTCCCACCAGTAATCTACCTTTCCTTGCAACATAAAGGTGGCAAAGGGAACCTTTTGCTCCTCGGCGCATCCCAAGACATCAAATATCTTGGTGATCTGCTTTATCCACGTTTCCGCCTTAAGTGGTTTTGGTTCTCCAATAAACTCCGGTGGTCCCAGCTCCTTGAACTGTTTAGCGGTGTCCGTTCGAGAGTTTTCAGTGTTTCCACCTATATTTTGGATAGGAGCCGCTCTCGCCTGTTGTTGCATGAATTGCATAAAGCCTCTGAACATTTCATCATTCATCATTTGGTCAGTGTTGTTGTTTGCATGAGGATTATCGCCTTCCTGATGCACATTATCCTGATTATTGATATGTGGTGAATCAACGGTCGCCTGTGCTCCATTGCTATTCTCAACATTCTCGGACGTCATTTTCAAATACTGCCACAAAACAAGGGTTAAATAACATATCACATATTATCTCTATACTCTGACTGACCAATTAAATACCAAATAAACTTAGGTAGGTCATACTGACGAAGGAATTTCCCGTCTCTCCCCTCCTAGTTCTAGTCTCACATCTTAGCCAGGGATTGTAAGACCCCAACTTATTAATTAATAAAATCAAATTTTCTCTAAATATTATTGTGAATAATAAGGGGTTAATTTGATATAATACTTTGGTTATGGGTGAAATGTGCAAATTTTGCAAAATAAGCAAGTGGTTATAAAATATTTATTTTTGGTCGGTGAATATTCGGTTGGTCGTGGAATATTCTTGCTGTCGGGGAATATTCGTACGGCGACGCAGCCTTGTGTGGGCCCCATAACGGAAAGCGATTGGATGAAGAAAACGACAAGTATAAGCTGTTTATAAATAACGGCGTAGTTGTTACCGTTAATACTGTTGGAATACCCGGTGGTTAAAATACAGTAGCACACGGTATTGCACCAATTATTGATTCTTACGTAAGAAGGCACTACTCAATAATTGTTACAGTAGTTATTATTCAATATTTTATTTTATTGATTCAATAATTGCTGCGTTGATATTTTATATTATTGTTGTTTCAATAATTGTTGCTGCACAGTATTTTCATTTATCAGATCAATAATTCATATTATTTGAATAATATTATTAGATAACATTATTGGCAATGTCTAGAAAGTTCTGTCTAAGGAGAGGTTTGGTCATCTAATTGCGCGCCAGTAAGGAGAAATCCTTATTGGAAAGCCCCCTCTTTCCTGGGAACGGCCTGGTTGTCATAAATGTGATTCTGTAATATTATTTGTGAATAATTAATTATTGATTCATATGATAAGGAAATATTTATTTTATGTGGATATAAATGAGGGATATATTTTTGTGGTTAAAAATGAAGGAGTTAATGTTGAGGTTTTTATCAGTATTTTTGTCGGAATGGAGGTATTAAAAATCAAATCAGGGTTTTTGAGAAATATTGCGGGTGTTATAATTTTTAATCCGACCGTTGGATCGTGGTAATTTTTGGATATGTTATACATATATAAGTTGAGTATATGTCCACAAATTTTGAACCGTTAAAAATGAACGTATGATTTATTATGAATTTTACAAGATGACTGGTTCAGAAATTGTTGAATTTTCGGAGTTTA
The DNA here is from genome assembly GCA_016801055.1 of Panax notoginseng. NCBI lineage: Eukaryota > Viridiplantae > Streptophyta > Magnoliopsida > Apiales > Araliaceae > Panax > Panax notoginseng. The sequence continues at coordinate 138,832,118 of CM029023.1, forward strand.
TCATTTTGGTGGAAAATTCTAGAATTGGTGGGCCCCACTTGTGGTTGGTGAAGAAATGTGCTGAATTATATTTCAAATGTGGTAGGTGGGAATAGTAGCAGGTAAAGCCATCAGGTTGCAGGTCAAACCTACCAAAATTTTCCTATAAATAGAGGGCTAAGTTAGAATTGAAAATTACACCAGAAACAAGTTTTCTCTCTTTCTCTCTCTAGATTATTGAGTGTATTTTGTGAGTATTTAGATACTTTGAGAGTTTCTATTCATCAGAGCAAGTTTCTTTCAGCCTTATACCGGTATTCCGACCAGAAGTACTGATATTTTGAGGTAAGGGATATTATTTTCTTCTTAATGATATTATTTTCTTCAATATCATTATGCTGAAATATTGATATGAGTTTTTATCAAATTTGGAACTTTTTGTGTCGGGGGTTACTATTCACGTATACGGCACTATTCACGTATACGGCACTATTCACCGAAAAATAAAATTTTCCCTTTTTGTCCAAGATGTCTATTATGGTTACTATCTTTGATTGTATCCATGTTTTGATCTTTATTTTTGAATTCTGCTTCACAATTGATTATTATGAAGTATTATTGATCTTGGATAAACTGTTATACGAATCCCTACTATTTGTCCTTCTGTCTCATTGGATTCGTTCTCTTTAAGATATTTTTCATCATCCTCAGTCCTAAATGATGATATTACTGAATATCTTTGGCCTGTAGTGCAAAGATGTATAATTACTTGATGAATATCTTTGGCCTGTAGTGCAAAGATGAACAGGTGTTGAGATGAACATGACCGACTGATGATACAAATGAATATCTTTGGCCTGTAGTGCAAAGATGAATATTTGGTTAAAGATGATTATTAATTGATGTTACAGGGATAAAATATTGATGATGGACTTTTAAATCTTAGAAGATAGTAGAATTCTTTCTCTACTTGACTCTTCTAATGGTTTGTTGTTTCCGCTGCAGTTGTTGATCTAAAACTTGTTGTCGATTATATTTTATCAGATTTTTCCCTGTTGAAGACTAACGATAATTTGTTGTATATTATCTTAGTCATAATATTCTTTACTGGGCTAGTTGAGCTCACCCTTTTCCTTTTTGTTCCATTTTTCTTCTCAGGAGGTGAGAACATAGCAGGATCTAGTCGGGGTATGGAGTGATGGTTCTAGAAAGATGTATTAGCAGTCCTCACTATTTCTGTAAAATAGTGTTTGAATAATTGTAATGAGGATTTATTTGAGTGTGGATATTGTCTAGAAGACAATATTTGTATTTAAACTCACAGTATGTGTTGTCGTATTTTGCACGACAATTGTATTATTGAAGTTGTAGTTTGCTTTCTGTACCATGTATTTGGCGACTCAGAATGGGTGTTGTATACCTATTCTGGGGGCGTCACAGTTGGTATCAGAGCTTAGGGATATGATCCCTGGCTGAGATGTGAGACAAGAACTAGGAGGGGAGAGACGGGGAATTCCTTCGCTAGTATGACCTGACTAAGTTTATTTGGTGTTTATTTGGTCGGTCAGAGTATAGGGATAATATATGACATGACTATTAACCCTTGTTTTATGGCAGTATTTAAGAATGGCAGCTGAGAACGTTAATAATGGAGTAAATCAGACCGTGGAGACACCTTTGATCACTACCCAGGGGAACGTGCAACAGGAAGGCAATATTCCTCCTGTAAACAACGTTACCGAGCAAACGATGAATGATGGAATGTTTAGGAGCTTTTTGCAGTTCATGCAAAATCAGACGAGGGAGACTCGTGTGCAGAATACGGGTGGAAATGATAACAACGCGCGGTTTGTCACAGCTAAGCAGTTCAAAGAATTGGGACCACCAGAATTTAAGGGAAAGCCGGATCCGATCATGGCGGAAACGTGGGTCAAGCAAATTACCAAGATATTTGATGTCTTGGGATGCACGGAGGAACAGAAGGTTCCATTCGCCACATTTATGTTCCGCGGTGAGGCAGACTACTGGTGGGAGTCTGTGAAGCGTACCCAGCCTGACGCACTCAACATGTCCTGGGAAACATTTCAAAAACTGTTCAATGACAAGTACTTTCCTGAAAGTATTCGTCATATGAAGGAGGTTGAGTTTATTAGACTGGAACAAAACAACATGACGGTGTCCCAGTACGAGGCGAAGTTTGCAGAGTTATCCAGGTTTGCACCTCATTTGGTCGAAAATGAGGAACGAATGACAAGGATGTTTCTGAGAGGTTTAAAACCTGAGATTCGTCAATACCTTATCTCTCATAAATTTTCTCTATATTCAGACGTTGTCAACAGGGCCCAATTATTAGAGAGAGATAATGAGTATACTCAACCGAGGGACCACAACCAGGGTCATACCGGTGACAGCAATCATCAGAGCGATGATAACCAACGAGGAGGGAAAAATACGAACAAAGGCGGTAACCACTCGGGTGGTCATCGTGGCCATGATAATAGGAGAGGTGAGTCAAGTGGAAATTTCAGAAAGAGGAGATTCAACAATGACGGGAAGACATCAGCACCAGCACCAGCACCAACAACAAATTTTAGGGGAGGAGAACGACCGCCAGTTAGATGTTACAAATGCGGGAAAGAGGGACATATCAGCCCAAACTGTCCACAACAATCCAAGGTGTGTTACAACTGTGGGAAGGAAGGCCACATCGCTCGAGATTGTACTATAGCGAAACCAAGTTCAGCGGGAGTGGTGATTCCAAGGGCTGTCCCGGATAAGGCGAAATCAGCGGTTCCTGGAAGAGCGTTTGTCGTAACTGGCCAAAACGCGAGAAACCCGAACGAGGTGATCACGGGTAAGCTAATCTTGAATTCTTGCGAAGTTTATACTTTACTAGATACCGGTTCTACCCATTCTTTTATCTCTCCTGCTTGTGCTCAACGTTTAAACTTGACTCCGGAGAAATTGGACTTTAACTTATCTGTTGAAACTCCGTTGGGTGAAACCTTCGTTACATCTACAGTTTATAAATCTTGCATGATCCAAGTTGGCACTATCACATTACCTGTTGATCTTATCTCTTTAAAGATACTTGCTTTTGATGTGATTTTAGGAATTGATTGGTTAACCACTCATCATGCTAAAATTGATTGTTTTCGTAAGGTTGTTAGTTTTCATATTCCTAACCAACCTGTCATACGAATTCAAACTACTAAACCACTAAAATCAGTCACTGTCATATCAAGCCACAAAGCTATTCGTTTATTGAAAAACGGATGTCAAGCTTTCTTAGCCCATGTTATGGATTTGAACAAAGACAAGTCAGATTTGAATAATATTTCTATTGTTAGAGAATTTTCCGATGTATTTCCTGAAGAACTTCCCGGTCTACCCCCGGAACGAGAAATTGAATTCTTTATTGACCTTGAACCCGGTACAAAGCCCATTTCTAAAACCCCATATCGAATGGCTCCTATTGAACTTCAGGAGTTAAAAGTCCAACTACAGGAGTTGTTGGACATCGGTTTTATTCGTCCTAGTACGTCTCCTTGGGGTGCTCCTGTTTTATTCGTAAAGAAGAAAGACGGGAGTATGCGACTTTGTATTGACTATCGAGAATTGAACCATGTCACCATCAAGAATAGGTATCCGCTACCTCGCATTGATGACCTGTTTGACCAGTTGCAAGGAGCACAATTCTTTTCAAAGATCGATCTTCGTTCTGGATATCATCAGCTGAAGATTAAAACTGAGGATATTCCAAAGACTGCCTTCAGAACTCGGTACGGGCATTATGAATTCTTAGTAATGTCTTTTGGATTGACTAATGCTCCTGCTGCCTTCATGGATATGATGAACCGTGTATTCAAAGAATATTTGGATCAGTTCGTTGTTGTCTTTATTGATGACATCCTCATCTATTCCAAAAGCCGTGAAGATCATGAGCGCCATTTGAAGCTGGTACTGCAAAGGCTTCGTGAAAACAAGCTATATGCCAAACTGAAGAAATGCGAGTTCTGGCTTGAGGAAGTAGCATTCCTTGGGCACGTGGTGTCAAAACATGGAGTATCTGTCGACCCGGCGAAGATTGAAGCCATACAAAGTTGGGAGCAACCGAAGTCGGTAACCGAAGTACGTAGCTTTCTGGGCTTAGCTGGTTATTATCGGAGATTTGTGGAAGGATTTTCTCGAATCGCTACTCCGTTAACTCAGCTGACTCGGAAAGATACAAAATTCGTATGGAGTGAGGAATGCGAGAAGAGTTTCCAAGAACTCAAGAGGAGACTCATTTCGGCACCTGTTTTGACAATACCATCTGGTTCGGATGGATTTGTTATCTACAGCGATGCTTCAGGCAAAGGGTTAGGATGTGTTCTCATGCAACATGGGAAAGTCATAGCCTATGCCTCACGACAACTCAAAGAATATGAGAGGAATTATCCTACTCATGATTTGGAGTTGGCAGCAGTCGTTTTTGCGTTGAAGATCTGGAGACACTACCTGTATGGGGAGAAAGTGGAGATCTATACAGATCATAAAAGCCTCAAATATTTCTTCACCCAAAAGGAACTCAACATGCGGCAACGACGTTGGCTTGAGCTGTTGAAAGATTACGATCATACCATCCAATACCATCCTGGAAAAGCAAACGTAGTAGCTGACGCATTGAGTAGAAGATCATATGCGGGTACGAGTGCAATGTTTTTAACACAAAGGCCCATTTTGTATGACTTGCAAAGGATGGAGATAGAGATGAAGGCTCCAAGTACCCACATGATGATATCAAATATACGAGTAGAACCGACTTTAATCGATAAAGTTAAAGCTGCTCAAGCTACGGATATAGAGCTGATGCGTATGAAGAAGAAAGTGCAAGAAGGTGCTATTCCAGAAGCAAGAATCGATGAAGAAGGAATACTTCGAGTCAACTCCAGACTTTGTGTTCCTAACGATTTTGACTTGAAGCATAGAATAATGATGGAGGCACACAACACACCGTTTGCAATCCATCCTGGGAGTACCAAAATGTATCACGATCTTCGACATACATTTTGGTGGAGCAATATGAAAAGAGAGATCGCGGAGTTTATCTCGAGATGTTTAACTTGTCAACGTGTAAAAGCGGAGCATCAAGTACCAAAGGGTCCATTGCAACCACTTGAGATTCCGAAATGGAAGTGGGAACACATTACTATGGATTTTGTTACGGGTCTTCCCAAGGTTTCTCAAGGCATAGATGCGATTTGGGTTATTGTTGATAGATTAACCAAGTCCGCTCATTTCTTGCCGATACGTGAGACTTATTCCCTTGAACGTCTTGCTAGTATGTACGTGAACGAGATTGTGAGATTGCATGGCATGCCAGTATCCATAGTTTCGGATCGTGACCCAAGATTCACTTCACGATTTTGGGTTAGCTTGCAGAAAGCTATGGGCACGGATTTACGATTCAGTTCAGCATACCATCCTCAAACGGACGGACAATCAGAGAGGACTATTCAAACTCTTGAAGATCTATTAAGACTTTGTGTCTTAGATCTCAAAGGGAGTTGGGATAAGTACCTACCATTGGTGGAATTCTCCTACAACAACAGTTATCAGGCGAGCATAGGTATGGCTCCATTTGAGGCGTTGTATGGAAGAAAATGTCGTTCTCCAGTATGCTGGGACGAGGTGGGTGAAGCAACATTGTTGGGACCAGAATTGGTACGCATTACTACAGAGAAGATCCAAACGATTCGACAACGTATACAAACGGCACAGGATCGACAAAAGAGTTATGCGGATCTTCATCGGAAGGACGTGGAATTTAATATTGGGGATCATGTATTGTTACGTGTTGCACCATGGAAGGGAGTTACAAGATTTGGGAAGAGAGGAAAGCTCAATCCAAGATTTGTTGGTCCATTTGAGATTCTTGAGCGAATAGGAAATGTGGCATATAGACTCGCATTACCTCCAAGCATGTCTCGTGTTCATAATGTTTTTCACATATCTATGCTTCGTAAATATGTTAAAGACCCGAACCACATTATTGAGTTAGAACCAGACGAGATAGCTGAAGATTTAACGTACGAGGAGGTACCTGTTAAGATCTTGGATAGGAAAGAGCATGTCCTACGCACGAAGGTTATACCACAAGTTAAGGTTTTGTGGAGAAACCATGCTATTGAAGAAATGACCTGGGAGTTGGAATCAGAAATGAAAGCGAGGTATCCTCACCTTTTTGAAACATCAGGTACGTACGTCAATTTCGAGGACGAAATTTCATAAGGAGGGGAGGTTGTAAGACCCCAACTTATTAATGAATAAAATCAAATTTTCTCTAAATATTATTGTGAATAATAAGGGGTTAATTTGATATAATACTTTGGTTATGGGTGAAATGTGCAAATTTTGCAAAATAAGCAAGTGGTTATAAAATATTTATTTTTGGTCGGTGAATATTCGGTTGGTCGTGGAATATTCTTGCTGTCGGGGAATATTCGTACGACGACGCAGCCTTGTGTGGGCCCCATAACGGAAAGCGATTGGATGAAGAAAACGACAAGTATAAGTTGTTTATAAATAACGGCGTAGTTGTTACCGTTAATACTGTTGGAATACCCGGTGGTTAAAATACAGTAGCACACGGTATTGCACCAATTATTGATTCTTACGTAAGAAGGCACTACTCAATAATTGTTACAGTAGTTATTATTCAATATTTTATTTTATTGATTCAATAATTGCTGCGTTGATATTTTATATTATTGTTGTTTCAATAATTGTTGCTGCACAGTATTTTCATTTATCAGATCAATAATTCATATTATTTGAATAATATTATTAGATAACATTATTGGCAATGTCTAGAAAGTTCTGTCTAAGGAGAGGTTTGGTCATCTAATTGCGCGCCAGTAAGGAGAAATCCTTATTGGAAAGCCCCCTCTTTCCTGGGAACGGCCTGGTTGTCATAAATGTGATTCTGTAATATTATTTGTGAATAATTAATTATTGATTCATATGATAAGGAAATATTTATTTTATGTGGATATAAATGAGGGATATATTTTTGTGGTTAAAAATGAAGGAGTTAATGTTGAGGTGTTTTATCAGTATTTTTGTCGGAATGGAGGTATTAAAAAAAATCAGGGTTTTTGAGAAATATTGCGGGTGTTATAATTTTTAATCCGACCGTTGGATCGTGGTAATTTTTGGATATGTTATACATATATAAGTTGAGTATATGTCCACAAATTTTGAACCGTTAAAAATGAACGTATGATTTATTATGAATTTTACAAGATGACTGGTTCAGAAATTGTTGAATTTTCGGAGTTTATCATTTTGGTGGAAAATTCTAGAATTGGTGGGCCCCACTTGTGGTTGGTGAAGAAATGTGCTGAATTATATTTCAAATGTGGTGGGTGGGAATAGTAGCAGGTAAAGCCATCAGGTTGCAGGTCAAACCTACCAAAATTTTCCTATAAATAGAGGGCTAAGTTAGAATTGAAAATCACACCAGAAACAAGTTTTCTCTCTTTCTCTCTCTAGATTATTGAGTGTATTTTGTGAGTATTTAGATACTTTGAGAGTTTCTATTCATCAGAGCAAGTTTCTTTCAGCCTTATACCGGTATTCCGACCAGAAGTACTGATATTTTGAGGTAAGGGATATTATTTTCTTCTTAATGATATTATTTTCTTCAATATCATTATGCTGAAATATTGATATGAGTTTTTATCAAATTTGGAACTTTTTGTGTCGGGGGTTACTATTCACGTATACGGCACTATTCACGTATACGGCACTATTCACGAATACGGCACTATTCACCGAAAAATAAAATTTTCCCTTTTTGTCCAAGATGTCTATTATGGTTACTATCTTTGATTGTATCCATGTTTTGATCTTTATTTTTGAATTCTGCTTCACAATTGATTATTATGAAGTATTATTGATCTTGGATAAACTGTTATACGAATCCCTACTATTTGTCCTTCTGTCTCATTGGATTCGTTCTCTTTAAGATATTTTTCATCATCCTCAGTCCTAAATGATGATATTACTGAATATCTTTGGCCTGTAGTGCAAAGATGTATAATTACTTGATGAATATCTTTGGCCTGTAGTGCAAAGATGAACAGGTGTTGAGATGAACATGACCGACTGATGATACAAATGAATATCTTTGGCCTGTAGTGCAAAGATGAATATTTGGTTAAAGATGATTATTAATTGATGTTACAGGGATAAAATATTGATGATGGACTTTTAAATCTTAGAAGATAGTAGAATTCTTTCTCTACTTGACTCTTCTAATGGTTTGTTGTTTCCGCTGCAGTTGTTGATCTAAAACTTGTTGTCGATTATATTTTATCAGATTTTTCCCTGTTGAAGACTAACGATAATTTGTTGTATATTATCTTAGTCATAATATTCTTTACTGGGCTAGTTGAGCTCACCCTTTTCCTTTTTGTTCCATTTTTCTTCTCAGGAGGTGAGAACATAGCAGGATCTAGTCGGGGTATGGAGTGATGGTTCTAGAAAGATGTATTAGCAGTCCTCACTATTTCTGTAAAATAGTGTTTGAATAATTGTAATGAGGATTTATTTGAGTGTGGATATTGTCTAGAAGACAATATTTGTATTTAAACTCACAGTATGTGTTGTCGTATTTTGCACGACAATTGTATTATTGAAGTTGTAGTTTGCTTTTTGTACCATGTATTTGGCGACTCAGAATGGGTGTTGTATACCTATTCTGGGGGCGTCACAGGGATCATATCCCTAAGCTCTGATACCAACTGTGACGCCCCCAAAATAAGTATACATCACCTATTCTGAGTCGTTAAATACATGGTACAAAATACAAATACAACTTAATAGTACAACTGTCGTATACAATACTACAAAACATAAACTGTGAGTTTGAATACAAATATTGTCTACTAGAGAGTATAAAAACTCAAAAGGAGTCCTCATTACAATTATTATCACACTATTTCACAGAATAGTGAGGACTACTAATGCACCATCTTGGATCATCACTCTGTTCCCCGACTAGTCCCTGCTATGTTCTCATTTTCTGAAGAGAACAGTGAAAGAAATGGTGAGCTCAACTAGCCCAGTAAGAAATATTATGACTAAGATAATGCAGAATAATTTATCATTAGTCTTCAACAATGTTAAGCTGATAAAATACAATAGACATCAAGTTTAACTGCAGCGAATCAAGCAAACCATTAAAAAAGTCAAGTAGAGAATAAAATCTACTATCTTTTATGATTTAAAAGGTTTTTCATCACTATTAACGCTGTGACTCAACTTAATAAATAATCCACATCATCCCTGCACTACGGCCAAGGATATTCATTAGTATCACGACCATAAATTATCCATGCACTACGGGCCAAGGATATTCATGTATTCATCAATGGTCATGATCATGTCAACAACTATCCATCAATGCACTACGGGCCAATGAGGACTTTTTTCACATTATTTGTAATATTACGGTCATGATTACACCGAATAATCCTTGGTCATAATCATACCAAGTCCATCTATGCACTACAGGCCACAGATGACTTTCAACAGAATATAAACATGAAGATGATGACAATGTTATAAGAATTCAATAAAACAAGTTCAAGAATTAATTTATCCAGGAACCAATAACGTCCAAATTGTCAACATGATACTGCTTTGTAGAGTAAAATTCAAGAATGCTCGGAAGAATATTTTCATGTAAAGATACTGGATGAAGCGCAAATATCAAGGATATTCCACTAATTTCATGGAATATAAAAGTCAAAACTTTAACCAACTGAATATAATAAAGAATGGAATAACAAAAGAAATCACCATGCATGCGATAGACAGCACAGACAGTTTATTCCAACAGAAAAATAAATAATGGAACCAGGTCATGCGTAAACGCATCGACAGGATATTCTGACAGAATAATAAATAATGGAACCAGGTCCGGCGTAAAACGCACAGACAGGATATTCCAACAGAATAATAGTAAAGACGGAACCAGGTTCAATGTAAAACGCACAGACAGGATATTCCAACAGAATAATAAAGACGGAACCAGGTCCGGCGTAAAATACACAGACAAGATATTCCAACAGAATAATAGTAAAGACGGAATAATAGAAGAATATCACCAAGTATAGGATAGTCCGCGTATACTGGTTATTCCAGCAGAATAATAAAGAATGGAATAACAGAAGTTCTCTTCATGAATACAAAAGAAATAATACCCCTTACGAGTACAACAAATAATATCCCTTACCGTAAAAAAAACTTAATATCGGAGTTGTGAAGTAGCAGAATACTTTTCTTCTTTCTCTCTATAGTTTCTCTCTATAGAGTTTTAGTGAATTCGTAAGAAAATAATGAAGGAATGAGCTTCTATTTATAGAAAAATGGACTGCATAGTAACTAACTCATGAACGGTCTAGATTGATTTACTTTAATCTGACGGTCTATATTTAAAGCAAAATATTTTAAATAAAATATAATATATTCTATTTAAAATCTAATAAAACGAATAACTTTATAAAAGATTTTACTATGCAAACACTATGCAGGCACTATGCAAATACTATGCATAATAAAATATAATATATTCTAATTATTGTCTAATAAAACAGATAACGTTATAAAAGTATTCTGTTTTATATAAAAAGATTTTACTATTAGCCTAATAAAACGAATAACTTTATAAAAGTATTTCGTTTTATATAAAAAACTTTTCTGTTTTATTACATTAATAATACCAATAAAATAAAATTGAGTGACTTATCACGTAAACATCAATAATCAATACCGTGTGCTACTATGCAACTATGCGCATTACTGTACTTTTACTACCGAGTAGTTCAACAGTATTAATGATAAAAATTTCGCCGTTATTTTCATAAAGTATTTTTGTCGTTTTCTCAATTCGATAATAATTTTGTTGTAGGGTTCACCAATGATTGTGTCGTCGTACGAATATTTCCTGTTAAAATGAATATTTCTCGACCAATCGAATATTATATAGCAACTTGCGTACTTTGTAAAATTTATAAATATTACCCACAACTATAACATTATATCAATTTCACTCCATAATATTTAAAAATGATATTTATAGAAAATTCATCTTTATTTATAAAAGTTGGGGTTTTACAATAAACTACAAAAAGAACACAATAAACTACAAAAATAACACACTAAACTACACCAGCCCATTATTCAATATATTCTTTGAAACACTTACGGTATTTTGGGAAACTCTTCACTCCATAAACGTCATTGTCTTCTAAATCCATCAAGCATCTGTTGTTCTCACTCATTGTCCCACCTCTCCTTCAGATCGCGAACCCTAGCCAATACTGATTTGAGAATTTTTGTCTGATAACCAACACGAGTAAATAACCGTTGCATAATAAAGACTAAAAGTGGCATAAATGTAAACTACCCAAAGTATTCCCTGTAATAAATATTACAACCTTAGCCGATCACTTTTGACCGGTTAACTGAAGAAAGTGTGCTTTTTGTTACGTTAATTGAAGTTTGGGGTGTACTTAGACACCATTTACAGTTTGCGGTGTAAACGTCAACATGTGTGTAAAGTTTGGGGTGCAAAATATCTTTTAGTCTTAAGAAAAGTAAAGGTGAGTAATTTTTTTTAAATTTATACTTAGTGACCCATAAAATTATATAAAATGATGATTATTTTTATTTTTTTTATACTAATAGACCCCGTTAAATGACATATTTATCATTTACTTACTATGAAGTGTTAAATTGGGCAAAGGCCCAAAAATGCCCCTCACGTTTACCCCGATATCCCACTTACACCCTAAACTTTTTTTCTTCCAAAAGTATCCTTAACATTACAAAATTCAGCTCAACTATGTCCCTCCCATTAACATATTTGCCACCTAAGCAAATGGAGCTGACACATGGACAAAATTTGCTGACGAGGCAATGCATACGTAGAAAATAGCTAACAATTCAAATTAAACATATTTGTCCTAATACATGTGCCCATTGTAAATATAATTTACTCATCTTACAATTTACTATTATTGTTATTATTATTACTATTTGTTATTATTATTATTATTATTATTGTTTTCCCCTTTTCATTCCGAAATATAAAATTAGTGTTGGAGTTTTAAATTCAATATAAATATTTTTTAACAAAAAATATTATAATTAATAATACTTTTTATATAATTTATAATTATTATAATTTACTATATAAAATTAGTCAAAATTTATTTTTAAAATACCTTAAAAAACAATAATAATACCCTCTCCATTACAGAAAAAAACATCAGACAACCATGACTCCACCCTCAAAACCACCACTCATTGCATGAAAACCTCCGCCTCACCATAGAACCATCAAAGTCCATACCTCACCATTGCACTACAGCGCCTCACCACCGCTGTTAATAATTAGATCTAGTGCCTAACACATTCAATCTCAAAAAATCACCATCAGACCACCACTACTCCACCATCAAACCCACCGCCTCACCATTGCACTACCATAGAACCATTAAAATCCACATCTCACCAACAAAATTAGTGTCTCACCATCGTCGTTCACAATTAGATCTAGTGCTTAACCCATTCAATTACACACCCCTCACTCCTCTAATTTTTGTTTTATTTGATTTTCTAACTGAGGAATTTATACAAACAGGTGTTGTTGTTGGAGATCAGTCACGTAGATAATAAGCCACATAGGCATTAGAGATAGAGGACCTATTCTTTGGGATGCCAAAGTAGTGTTCTGTTAGTGCATCAGAGATTGAGGACCTATTCTTTGGGATGCCAAAGTAGTGTTCTGTTAGTTATTTGTTTTGTTAAACCCACCAAGCTGATTATGTGCGAGATGGTTTCTCTTTCCTGTTTTATAAGGCTTTAAAAGTCATTTAAGTTATCTAATAAAGGCAATCATTTACACGCCAACTTATTGAGATCTCTCTGAAACCTAACAAATTGGTATCAGAGCCCCCACTAGGTTTTGTTGAAAAGCTGCAGTCTTTGAGTGATTCAAAACGTGACAATGAGTGAGGATAAAACTTTAACAAAAATTCAACAGTTTGATGGTCACTATGATCATTGGAGTGAGCTGATGGAAAATCTATTAAGGGCAAAGGGACTTTGGAATATGGTAGCTGAGGGATTTGTTGAGCCATCAGGAACAGAAGCAACAGAGGCTCAAAGGAAGGAACTTAAAGAGATGCAAACCAGGGATCATCAAGTGAAGCATTATCTCTTTTAAGCTATTGATCGGACTGTGTTTGAGCAGATTCTGAATCGGAGGACAGTCAAGGATGTTTGGGACTCTCTGAAGAGGAAATTTGGAGGGAATGAGAGAGTCAAGAGATCTCTGTTGAACTCTTTACAAAGAGAATTCGAGGTGCTAGCAATGCAGAGAGAATAGACGATTACAGAATATTTTGCTCGGGTGATGTATGTGTCAAATAAAATGCGAAGCAATGGTGAAGAGATGCCGGATTCAAAGATTGTAGAAAAGATTCTTCAGACTCTTAACGAGAGATTCACCTATGTGGTGGTTTATATTAAAGAATCACAGGACACGGACAACATGTCAATTGATGAGTTGCAGAGTTCGTTGGTGGTGCATGAGCAGAAGTTTTGAACGCTGGATTCTGCAGAGGAAGAGCATGCTTTGAAGGTTGAGGATCGCTTTGGGTCCAGAGGCAGAACATTTTTCAGAGGTCGAACACCTTTCAACGGAAGAGGTCGAGGGAGAGGCATGACAAGCTTCAACAAAGCTATTGTTGAATGCTACAAGTATCATGAATTGGGTCACTTTCAATATGACTGCCCTATGTGGAAAAGAGAAGCCAATTATGCTGAGTTTGAAGAGGAGCGAGAAGAGGATGTACTGTTAATAGCATGTGTGGAAGCACCAAAAGCAAAAGGGAGAGATGCATGGTTTATTGACTCGGACTGTTTCAACCACATGTGTGGTGACCAAGAGATGTTCACAAATTTAGACAGGAGCTTTACACATACTGTCAAGCTTGGGAACAATACCAAACTCACTGTTATTGGAAAAGGAACAGTGAGGTTGGTTTTACTGGGAGTTAGCTATGTGATTGGAGATGTGTACTTGGTTCCTGAGCTTAGAAATAATCTTCTAAGTGTTGGGCAACTCCAAGAAAAGGGGATTGATGTGTTGTTCAAAAATGGTGTATGCAGTATGTTTCATCCACAAAAGGGAAAGATAGCAGAGTTAATTATGAATGGAAATAGGATGTTTATTTTGTCACCTGATACCTATAACAACTCAAGAGAAGGGAGCTGTTTCAAGATCAACACTGAAGATCAAGCTGAGCTATAGCACCATTGTTTTGGACACCTCAGTTATAAGGGGCTGAATACACTTTTGAGCAAAAATATGGTGACTGGTTTACCCAAGCTGAAGGCCAATGGTGTGATATGTGAGGCATTCATGAAAGGCAAGCAACATCAAAATCCCATGCCAAGGAAGAGCAAATGGAGGGCCATAGAACATTTACAGCTCATTCGCTCAGATCTGTGTGGTCCCATCACACCAGCATCCAATAGCAAGAAGAGGTATTTGTTGACCTTCATTGATGATTTTTCCAGGAAGACCTGGATATATTTTTTGTTGGAAAAATCAGAGACATTCCATTTCTTTAAACATTTTAAGATGTTAGTGGAAAAAGAAGCTGGTATGTTCATAAAATGTTTAAGGATGGATAGAGGAGGGGAATATACGTCAACAGAATTCAAGGAGTTTTGCAGCCAACATGGAATCAAGAGGCAGCTTACTGTTGCTCACACTCCACAACAGAATGGAGTGGCTGAAAGGAAGAATCTCACCATTATGAATTTGGTGAGATCCATGTTGACTGAGAAGGAGATCCCTAAATCCTTCTAGCCCGAGGCAGTTCAGTGGACCAATCATGTCTTAAACAGATCACCAACACTAGCTGTTAAGGACATGACACCAGAGGAGGCATGAAATGGAAGGAAGCAAACAGTAGAATATTTTAGGGTGTTTGGATGTGTTGGCCATGTTCACATACCAGACACCAAGAGGACTAAACTAGACAACAAAATTATACGATGTGTGATGCTTAGGGTGAGTAAGGAATCAAATGGGTATAGGATGTTTAATCCTGTCAGTAAGAAAATAATTATCAGTCGCAATGTTGTACGTGAGGAGGATCGTGTATGGGACTGGGACTCCAGCTACAAAGAAGAACAGTCCATGGATCTGGAATTGGAGGAGAATACTATTGTACACAGAGACATAGAAGAAGTTGATGTTCTTGAGGAGCCTGCTACTGAAGAATTTATGGAAGGTGATCCAGCTGTGCAAAGAGATGTTCCAGCAGTGGGTGAAGAAGATTTGACAGCCAGGGAGGGAAGGATCAGGCGACCCCCAGTATGGTCTTCTGATTATCTAGTTGGTGATGGTCTGTCAGATGATGAAACAAATTTGGCTCTGGCTCTGATGGTAATGTCAGATCCCATTACCTATGAAGAGGCTGTCAAAAATGCGAAGTGGAAGCTAGCTATGGATGAGGAAATAAATCCCATTGAGAAAAATCAGACATGGAGTCTAGTGGAATTACCTACAGAAGCAAAGAAGATAGGGGTAAAGTGGGTGTACAAGACCAAGCTAAATGAGTTAGGAGAAGTTGACAGATTCAAAGCAAGATTAGTGGTGAAAGGGTATTCTCAACAGCATGGCATTGATTATACAGAGGTCTTTGCACCATTTGCTCGTATGGATACAGTGAGGATGATAATTGCATTTGTAACTTAAAGAGGATGGAGACTTCGTCAGCTGGATGTAAAGTCTACCTTTCTATATGGGAAGCTGCAGGAGGATGTTTTTGTGACACAACCACAGGGTTATGAAAAGAAGGGCTGTGAGCACTTGGTTTATAAACTATAGAAGGCTCTTTATGGATTAAAACATGCACCAAGAGCCTGGTTTAGTCGAATAGAGACATATTTCATTCAAGATGGTTTCACAAGTAGAAATACTGAACAAACTCTATTTATCAAGAAGAAGGAAGGTAAAATTCTCACCGTTAGTGTTTATGTGGATGACTTACTGTTTACAAGTAATAATGATGAGATGATTGCTGATTTTAAGAGTTCCATGAGAAAGGAATTTGAAATGACAGACCTAGGAAGGATGAAGTTCTTCCTTGGTATTGAGGTTGTTCAACAGAATGGAGGGATTTTTATTTGCCAAAGGAAGTATGTTGAAGACATTCTGGAGAAGTTTGGAATGATGGGTTGCAATGTTGTTCCTAATCCTATAGTCCCTGGGCAGAGAATTGATCGAGATAAGGATGGTTAGGTGGTGGATCCAATTCTGTTCAAGCAAATGATAGGAAGCCTTATGTACCTTACAACTACAAGGCTAGATCTTTTGTTTGTTGTAAGTTTTATTAGCAGGTTTATGGGAAGTCCTACATAACAACACTTTGCAGCAGTAAAAAGAATCATGAGATATCTGAGAGGCACAATGGATTATGGGGCGATGTAAAAACGAGGAGTGTCCAATGATTTACAAGCATGCACAGATAGTGATTATGCTGATGCTGTGGAAGACATCAAGAGCACTTCAGGTTATGTATTTCTTATGGGTGGAGGAGCAGTAGCATGGTCTTCGAAGAAGCAAGCCATAGTCACTCTATCAACCATGGAAGCAGAGTTCGTGGCAGCAACAACAACAACTTATGCGTGTCAGGCTATCTGGATGAGACGAGTCTTGAGGGAGATTGGGCATGAGCAGGAAGGAAAAATAGTGTTGAAGTGTGACAACACTTCTACCATCAAGCTGTCCAAAAATCATGTGCTTCATGGCCGTTCCAAACATATTAGGGTGAGGTTTCATTTTCTAAGGAATCATACCAATGAGGGAGTTGTGGAACTGGTCTACTGCAGTACACAAGATCAACTTGCAGATTTGATGACCAAACCACTCAAGTTGGACAGTTTCTTGACACTTCGAAGCAAGTTGGGTGTGTGTGTAGGTGTTGTTCTGAACTAATCCTACATGTGATGATGAGTTCAAGGGAGGGATTGTTGGAGATTAGTTACGTAGACAATAAGCCACGTAGGTATTAGAGATAGAGGACCTATTCTTTGGGATGCCAAAGTAGTGTTCTGTTAAGTTCATCAGAGACGGAGGACCTATTTTTTGGGATGCCAAAGTAGTGTTCTGTTAGTTATTTGTTTTGTCGAACCCATCAAGCTGATTATGTGTGAGGTGGTTTCTCTTTCCTGTTTTGTAAGGTTTTAAAAGTCATTTAAGTTATCTAATAAAGGCAATCATTTACACGCCAACTTATTGAGTTCTCTCTGAAACTTAACAATTGTACCTCTCGAAAAGACAGCAAAAAGGCAGAGGAAGAACATGTACAGAGGCATAAGGCAGCGTCCATGGGGAAATGAACAACTGAAGGTAGGGATCCGAGAAAAGGAGTGAGGGTTTGGCTAGGTACTTTCAACACTGTTGAGGAGGCTGCCATAGTATACGATAAAGAAGCTCGCAAGATTAGAGGAAACAAAACCAAAGTTAACTTCCCAAATGAGGATTCTTAAATAAATTCAATGCCAAAAATATGAATCAATTTGGGTCAAATTCTCGTTCTGGGTTTTCTGCAGTGAACAAAGAGGACCGATCACCTCTAAATTTTAACTGTATGAAAAATGGAAGCGATAGCCTTAATATTGCTAAACAGGTTGAGAAGGTAAAAGAAGAAAAAGAGGAGAGAGAAAATGGATTAGTGTGATACAGGCTAAGTGTTGGTCAAAGAGAGAGATGAAGATGGATTAGTTGAAGAGTAATTTTAAAATGGATTGTGAGTAAACAAAATTTTTTTGGAAAGTAATTGATAAATAATTATATTAAAATACAAATAAATTTAATAAACAATCATTTTGAATTTTTTTAATAAATTACTCATTTCATGTCTCGTTAGCAAATTTTGTCCAGGTGTCAGCTCCGTTTGCCTAGGTGGCAAGTCTATTAACGGGAGGGGCATAGTAGGGCTGAATTTTGTAACTTTAAGAAAAAAAAGTTTAGAGTGAGAGTGGGATATCGGAGTAAACGTCAAGAATATTTTTGGACATTTGTCCAGTGTTAAATTACAAGTTTTGAAAATATCACAAATTTTAACTTTGAAAAGTCAATTTTAACCAAACAAATCAATACTTATATATAAATACATCACAGCCTATCCTTTAAAATCAATTTCAAATCAATTACATAATTGGGTGAGTCAACTCACTCAATTTAAAATTAATTAGGAGTTAACTCGCTAATTGGAATCGAACCTTATCCACAAAACTGTTCCTCTATTCCTCTTCCTCTTCCTCTTCCTCACTACCCTCACCCCTATTTCACTTCCATATACCTGTTCCCCCTTCTCTCGCTCCTTTCAATTTCCCATGCCTGACTTTTGCGATTCTTTCTAATGGCTTTAACGTTTCTGTATTTCCAAAATTAGATGCAGAAAAATCTTATTCCAATTACCCTCATCTCTCTCTTTCGAATTTAGAGCTTCAATTGTAGAAAAATCGTTTGATAATCTCTCCTCCAATTAGGGCCAATAACAGCTCACGAATAATTCAACCAACGTTCTACATCAAAATCCTCTGAAAGACGGGTCAAATTTGTTCTTCTTCTCTCAATTTCAGCTTTAGAGAAACCCAACAAAAGGATCCGGTGATTAGCTTCAAGTCATTTATGCATCAACTTTCTCTATCATCCGGATCGTGTCTAAACAGGGCTGCACCCAATTTTCCTCCTCCATAGATACAAACAAGGTTGTTTTTTCTTCCTCTTCTTCCCTCATCTCACTGATTTTCAATGTTCCCAACTCGATTTGGTGGCCAGATTCGTGGATTTTCATCGGAAGGGTATATTGATGGAAAGAATGATCGGCGGCTCGACGATTGCATTCGTTATTGCATTGTTGCTGGGAAAAAGGCCCTCGAAGATACTGATCTTGGCGGAGATAAGCGCTCGAAGGTTGTACTTTTTATTGAATTTGTTTGTTTTTGCTATTTAATTCAGTAAATTGGGTTTGTGAGTTATGCATTTTCTGCTCAAATTTTAGATGTAAAGGTTGTTTCTTTACTCATTAGTGGTGGAATTGGACATGCAGGACAACATTATTATATAATTAGGTGGTTGAAAGTTTGATTTGGGTATCTTATTATATTGCAGTAAATGTGACGCCCCCAAAATTAGGTATACATCACCGATCTTGGGTCGTCAGATACATGGTACAGAATACAAATACAACTTACTAATACAATTGTCGTGTACAGTACGACAAAACATAATTGTGAGTTTGAATACAATTATTGTCTACTAGAAACTATACAAACTCAAAAGGAGTCCTCATTACAATTATTGTCACACTATTTAATAGAATAGTGAGGACTACTAATACTATCATCTGGTCCATCACTCCGTTTCCCGACTCGTCCCAGCTATATTCTCATTTCCTGAAGAGAACAGTGAAAGAAAGGGTTAGCTCAACTAGCCCAGTAAGAAATATTATGACTAAGATAATGCAAAATAAATTATCATTAGCCTTCAACAGTGTTAAACTGATAAAATATAACGAACATCAAGTTTAACAACAGCGGAACAAGCAATCCATTAAAAGAGTCAAGTAGAGAATAAAATCAACTATCTTCTATGATTTAAAAGGTTTTTCAACACTGTTATCGCTGGGACTCAGCTTAATAAAATAATCCACATCATCGATTCACCCCTGCACTACGGCCAAGGATATTCGTGCATTCATTAATGGTCATGATCATGCCAACAACTGTTCATCAATGCACTACGGGCCAATGAGGACTTTTACCACATCATTTGTAACATTACGGTCATGATTATACCGAATAATCCCTGGTCATAATCATACCAAGTCCATCTATGCACTACAGGCCACAGATGACTTTCAACATTTTATAAACATGAGGATGATGACAATGATATAAGAATTCAATAAAACAAGTTCAAGAATTAATTTATCCAAGAATTAACAACGTCCAAATTGTCAACATGATACTGCTTTGTGGAGTAAAATTCAAGAATGCTTAGAAGAATATTTTCATGAAAAGATACTAGATGAAGCGCAAATATCAAAGATATTCCACTAATTTCATGGAGTATAGAAGTCAAAATTTTAACCAACTGAGTATAAAAAAGAATGGAATAACAAAAGAAATCACCCGGCATGCGATAGACCGCACAGACAGGTTATTCCAACAGAATAATAAATAATGGAACCAGGTCCGGCGTAAACGCACAGACATGATATTCCGACAGAATAATAACTAATGGAACCAGGTCCGGCGTAAACGCACAGACAGGATATTCCGACAGAATAATAAATAATGGAACCAGGTCCGGTGTAAAACACACAGACAGGATGTTCCAACAGAATAATAACAAGACAGAACCAAGTCCGGTGTAAAACACACAGACAGGATGTTCCAACAGAATAATAATAAAAACGGAACCAGGTCTGGTGTAAAACACACAGACATGATGTTCCAACAGAATAACAGAAGAATGTCACCAAGTATAGGGTAGACCGCGTATACAGATTATTCTAACAGAATAATAAGAAATGGAACAACAACAGTTCTCTTCATGAATAAGAAAGAATAACACCCCTTACCGTTTTAAAGAAGAATGAAATAAGGAAGTAGTTAAGTAGCAGAATACTTTTCTTCTCTCTCTCTATAGTTTCTCTCTCTAGAGTTCAGTGAATTCGTAAGAAATAATGAAGGAATGAGCTGCTATTTATAGAAAAATGGAATGCATAGTAACTAATCCATGAACGGTCCAGATTGATTACTTTAATCTGACGGTCCATATTTAAAAAAAAATCTTTTAAATAAAATATAATATATTCTATTTATAGAATAACTTTAATAAAGTATTCTGTTTTATATAAAAAGATGTTTCTGTTTTATTACGTTAATAATACGAATAAAACAAAACTTCATTATCGCTAAATAATTCATATTATTAACTGACAATAATTGAATCAAACTGAGTGACTTCTCACATAAGTATTAATAATCAATACCGTGTGCTACTATGCAACCACACGTGTTACTGTATTTTTACTACCGAGTAGTTCAACAGTATCAATGGTAAATCTTCCGCCGTTATTTTTAATAAAATATTTTTGTCGTTTTCTCAATCTGACAATAATTCCGTTGTGAGGTCCACCAATGATTGTGCCGTTGTACGAATATTCCCTGTTAAAACGAATATTCCCCGACCAATCGAATATTATATAACAACTTGCGTACTTTGCAAAATTTATAAATATTACCCACAACTATAACATTATATCAAATTAACTCCATAATATTCAAAAATGATATTTATAGAAAATTCATCTTTATTTATAAAAGTTGGGGTCTTACAACCTCTCCTTCTTATGAAATTTCGCCCTCGAAATTAGGGTACGTACCTGTTATGTCGAAGAGGTAAGGATACCTTGATTTCATTTTAGATTCTAACTCCCAAGTCATTTCCTCAACATCGTGGTTTCTCCACAAAACTTTGACTTGAGGTATAACCTTGGAGCGTAGAATATGTTCCTTCTTATCCAAAATTTGAACAGGAACTTCTTCATACGTCAAATCTTCTGATATTTCGTCCGGTTCTAGCTCAATAATGTGGTTCGGGTCTTCCACATATTTTCGTAACATGGATATGTGAAAAACGTTATGAACACGAGACATACTTGGCGGTAAAGCGAGTCTATAAGCCACAGTTCCTACTCGATCGAGGATTAAAAATGGACCGATGAATCGAGGATTGAGCTTTCCTCTCTTTTCAAATCTCGTAACTCCTTTCCATGGAGCAACACGTAAGAACACATGATCTCCTATATCAAATTCCACGTCCTTTCGATGAAGATCATCATAACTCTTTTGTCGATCTTGTGAGGTTTTTATACGTTGTCGGATCGTTTGAATCTTTTCTGTAGTCATACGTACCAACTCCGGTCCCAACAACGTTACTTCACCCACCTCATCCCAGCATACTGGAGAACGATATTTTCTTCCATACAATGCTTCGAATGGAGCCATGCCAATACTTGCTTGATAACTGTTGTTGTAGGAAAAGTCCACCAATGATAAGAACTTGTCCCAACTTCCCTTGAAGTCAAGGACACAGAGTCTTAATAAATCTTTTAGAGTTTGAATAGTCCTCTCTGATTGTCCGTTCGTCTGAGGATGATATGCCGAACTATATCGTAAATCCGTGCCCATAGCTTTTTGTAAACTAACCCAAAATCGTGAAGTGAATCTTGGGTCTCGATCAGAAACTATGGATACTGGCATACCATGCAGTCTTACATTCTCGTTTATGTACATACGAGCAAGATGTTCAAGTGTATAAGTTTCTCGTATCGGTAAGAAATGAGCAGACTTGGTCAATCTATCAACAATGACCCAAATCGCATCTATACCTTGAGAAACCTTAGGAAGACCGGTAACGAAATCCATGGTAATGTGCTCCCACTTCCATTCTGGAATTTCAAGTGGTTACAATGGACCTTTTGGTACTTGATGCTCCGCTTTGACTCGTTGACAAGTTAGACACCTTGAGATAAACAGCGCTATCTCTCTCTTCATATTGCTCCACCAAAATGTATGACGAAGATCATGATATATTTTGGTACTTCCAGGATGGATTGCAAACGGTGTGTTGTGCGCCTCCATCATGATTTCATACTTTAAATTAGGGTTGTTAGGAACACAAAGTCTGGAGTTGACTCGAAGTATTCCTTCTTCATCGATTCTTGCTTCCGGCATAGCACCTTCTTGCACTTTCTTCCTCATACGCATCAGCTCCAGGTCTGTAGCTTGAGCAACTTTAACTTTATCGATTAAATTTGGTTCTACTCGTATATTCGCCATCATCACATGGGTCCCTGGAGTCTTTAACTCTATCTCCATCCTTTGCAAGTCACACAAAATGGGCCTTTGTGTTGACAATATCGCACTCGTACTTGCATATGATCTTCTACTCAATGCGTCAGCTACCACGTTCGCTTTTCCAGGATGGTATTGAATGGTATGGTCATAATATTTCAACAGTTCAAGCCAACGTCGTTGTCGCATGTTGAGTTCCTTTTGAGTGAAGAAATATTTGAGGCTTTTATGATCCGTAAAGATCTCCACCTTCTCCCCATACAAGTAATGCCTCTAAATTTTAAGTGCAAAGACTACAGCTGCCAACTCTAGATCATGAGTAGGATAATTCCTCTCATATTCCTTGAGTTGTCTTGATGCATAGGCTATGACTTTTCCATGTTGCATGAGAACGCATCCCAACCTTTTGCTCGAAGCATCACTGTAGATGACAAATCCCTCCGAGCCAGATGGTATTGTTAGAACAGGTGCTGAAATGAGTCTCCTCGTGAGTTCTTGAAAACTCTTCTCACATTCTTTGCTCCAACCGAACTTTGTATCTTTCCGAGTCAGCTGAGTTAATGGAGTAGCGATTCGAGAAAATCCTTCCACGAATCTCCGATAATAACCAGCTAAACCAAGAAAGCTACGTACTTTGGTCACTGATTTAGGTTGCTCCCAGCTTTGAATAGTTTCAATCTTTGCCGGGTCAACCGATATTTCATGACTTGATACTACGTGCCCAAGGAATGCTACCTCCTCCAGCCAGAACTCACATTTCTTCAACTTGGCATAAAACTTGTATTCACGAAACTTTTGGAGTACCAGCCTCAAGTGTTGCTCATGATCTTCACGGCTTTTGGAATAAATAAGGATGTCATCAATAAAGACAACCACAAAGTGATCCAAATATTCATTGAATACCCGGTTCATCATATCCATGAAGGCAGCAAGAGCATTAGTCAATCCAAAGGACATGACTAGGAATTCATAATGCCCGTACCGAGTTCTGAAAGCCGTCTTTGGAATATCCTCAGTTCTAACCTTCAGCTGATGATATCCAGAACGAAGATTGATCTTTGAAAAGAATTGTGCTCCTTGTAACTAGTCAAACAGGTCATCAATACGTGGCAATGGGTACCTGTTTTTGATGGTGACATGATTCAACTCCCGATAATCAATACAAAGTCGCATACTTCCATCTTTCTTCTTCATGAATAGAACAAGAGCACCCCAAGGAGAAGTACTAGGACGAATAAAGTCAATGTCTAACAATTCTTACAGTTGGATCTTTAACTCCTGAAGTTCAATAGGAGCCATTCGATATGGGGCTTTGGAAATGGGTTTTGTACCGGGTTCAAGGTCGATACAAAATTCAATTTCACGCTCTGGGGGTAGGCCAGGAAGTTCTTCAGGGAATACATCAGAGACATTATTAACAATAGAAATATCATTCAAAACTGACGTATTTTTGTTTAGATCCGTGACATGAGCTAAGAAAGCTTGACATCCGTTTTTCAATAAACGAATAGCTTTATGGCTTGAGATGACAGCGATTGATTTTAATGGTTTGGTTGCTTGAATTCGCATAATAGGTCGATTAGGAATATGAAAGCTAAAAACCTTACGAAAATAATCAATTTTTGCATAATGAGTAGTTAACCAATTAATCCCTAGAATCACGTCAAATGAAAGTATTTTTAATGAAATAAGATCGACAGGTAATGTGTGGGTACCAACTTGAACCAAACAAGACTTATAAACCGTGGATGTAATGAAGGTTTCTCCCAATAGAGTTTCAACAGATAAATCAAAGTCTAATTTCTCCGGAGTAAAATTTAATCGATGAACGTAAGTAGGAGAAATAAAAGAATGGGTAGAACCGGTATCAAATAAAGTATAGACTTCGTTAGAGTTTATGATAAGTTTACCCGTGATGATCTCATTCGGGTTCTTTGCTTTCTGGGAGGTCACAACAAACGCTATCCCTTGCACTACCGGTTTTGACTTTTCTGGGACGGCCTTTGGTGTCTCCATCTTGGCTGAACTTATTTTTGGTAAACGACAAAATCGAGCTAAATGACCTTCTCTTCCACAATTATAACATGCTTTAGACGGCATCGCACAGTTTGGACTGATGTGCCCCTCCTCTCCGCATTTGAAACATATGATAGGTGGTCGTTCTCCTTCCTTAACAACGGGTGCTGGTGCTGACGTCTTTCCATCATTGTTGAATCTCATCTTCTTGAAATGACCATTCTTATTATTTTGGCCCTGATTACCACCGAAGTGGTTACCATTTCTGGCCTGTTGATTCCCTCCACGCTTGTTGTCACCGCTTCGATGACTGCTCTCACTGGTATTATCATTTTGCCGACTGCTCTCTTTTGGTTGCGTTGACTCGTTATCGCGCTCCACTAACTGAGCCCTATTCACAACATCTGAATACAAACATAGTTTATGAGAAATAAGATGTTGACGTATCTCAGGTTTCAAACCTCGTAAAAATATTCGCGTCATTCGCTCTTCATTATCCACCAAGTGGGACGCAAATCGGGACAACTCAGCAAATTTAGCCTCATACTGCGACACGGTCATATTATTCTGCTCCAATTTGATGAACTCCACCTCCTTCATGTGACGAATACTTTCGGGAAAGTATTTGTCATTGAACAGCTCTTGAAACTTCTCCCAAGACATCTTCAGTGCGGCAGGTTGAGTACGCTTAATCGATTCCCACCAGTAATCTGCCTCTCCTTGCAACATAAAGGCGGCAAAGGGAACCTTTTGCTCCTCGGAGCATCCCAAGACATCAAATATCTTGGTGATCTGCTTTATCCATGTTTCCGCTATAAGTGGTTTTGGCTCTCCCTTAAACTCCGGTGGTCCCAGCTCCTTGAACTGTTTAGCGGTGACCGTCCGAGAGTTTTCAGTGTTTCCACCTATATTTTGGACAGGAGCCGCTCTCGCCTGCTGTTGCATGAACTGCATAAAGCTTCTGAACATTCCATCATTCATCATCTGGTCAATGTTGTTGTTTACATGAGGATTGTCACCTTCCTGATGCACATTATCCTGATTATTGATATGTGGTGAATCAACAGTCGACTGTGCTCCATTGCTATTCTCAACATTCTCAGATGCCATTTTCAGATACTGTCACAAAGCAAAAGTTAATTGATATGTCATATATTATCCTTATATTATGACCGACCAATTAAATACCATGCAAATAAACTTAGGTAGGGCATACTAGCAAAGGAATTTCTCGTCTCTCCCCTCCTAGTTCTATTCTCACATCTTAGCCAGTGATCATATCCCTAAGCTCTGATACCAACTGTGACGCCCCCAAAATTAGGTATACATCACCCATCTTGGGTCGTCAGATACATGGTACAGAATACAAATACAACTTACTAATACAATTGTCGTGTACAATACGACAAAATATAACTGTGAGTTTGAATACAATTATTGTCTACTAGATACTATACAAACTCGAAAGGAGTCCTCGTTATAATTATTGTCACACTATTTAATAGAATAGTGAGGACTACTAATACTATCATCTGGTCCATCACTCCGTTCCCCGACTCGTCCCAGCTATATTCTCATTTCTTGAAGAGAACATTGAAAGAAAGGGTGAGCTCAACTAGCCCAATAAGAAATATTATGACTAAGATACTGCAAAATAAATTATCATTAGCCTTCAATAGTGTTAAACTGATAAAATATAACGAACATCAAGTTTAACTGCAGCGAAACAAGCAATCCATTAAAAGAGTCAAGTAGAGTATAAAATCTACTATCTTCTATGATTTAAAAGGTTTTTCAACACTGTTATCGATGGGACTCAGCTTAATAAAATAATTCACATCATCGACTCACCTCTGCACTACGGCCAAGGATATTCGTGTATTCATTAATGGTCATGATCATGCCAACAACTGTCCATCAATGCACTACGGGCTAATGAGGACTTTTACCACATCATTTGTAACATTACGGTCATGATTATACCGAATAATCCCTGGTCATAATCATACCAAGTCCATCTATGCACTACAGGTCACAGATGACTTTCAACATTTTATAAACATGAGGATGATGACAATGATATAAGAATTCAATAAAACAAGTTCAAGAATTAATTTATCCAAGAATTAACAACGTCCAAATTGTCAACATGATACTGCTTTGTGGAGTAAAATTCAAGAATGCTTAGAAGAATATTTCCATGAAAAGATACTAGATGAAGCGCAAATATCAAAGATATTTCACTAATTTCATGGAGTATAGAAGTCAAAATTTTAACCAACTGAGTATAAAAAAGAATGGAATAACAAAAGAAATCACCCGGCATGCGATAGACCACACAGACATATTATTCCAACAGAATAATAAATAATGGAACCAGGTCCGGCGTAAACGCACAGACATGATATTCCGACAGAATAATAACTAATGGAACCAGGTCCGGCGTAAACGCACAGACAGGATATTCCGACAGAATAATAAATAATGGAACCAGGTCCGGTGTAAAACACACAGACAGGATGTTCCAACAGAATAATAACAAGACGGAACCAGGTCCGGTGTAAAACACACAGACAGGATGTTCCAACAGAATAATAATAAAAACGGAACCAGGTCCGGTGTAAAACACACAGACAGGATGTTCCAACAGAATAACAGAAGAATGTCACCAAGTATAGGGTAGACCGCGTATACAGGTTATTCCAACAGAATAATAAGAAATGGAACAACAACAGTTCTCTTCATGAATAAGAAAGAATAACACCCCTTACCGTTTTAAAGAAGAATGAAATAAGGAAGTAGTTAAGTAGAAGAATACTTTTCTTATCTCTCTCTATAGTTTCTCTCTATGGTTTCTCTATCTAGAGTTCAGTGAATTCGTAAGAAATAATGAAGGAATGAGCTGCTATTTATAGAAAAATAGAATGCATAGTAACTAATCCATGAACGATCCAGATTGATTACTTTAATCTGACGGTCCATATTTAAAGAAAAATCTTTTAAATAAAATATAATATATTCTATTTATAGAATAACTTTAATAAAGTATTCTGTTTTATATAAAAAGATGTTTCTGTTTTATTACGTTAATAATACGAATAAAACAAAACTTCATTATCGCTAAATAATTCATATTATTAACTGACAATAATTGAATCAAACTGAGTGACTTCTCACATAAGCATTAATAATCAATACCGTGTGCTACTATGCAACCACACGTGTTACTGTACTTTTACTACCGAGTAGTTCAACAGTATCAATGGTAAAACTTTCGCCGTTATTTTTAATAAAATATTTTTGTCGTTTTCTCAATCCGACAATAATTCCGTTGTGGGGTCCACCAATGATTGTACCGTTGTACGAATATTCCCTGTTAAAACGAATATTCCCCGACAAATCGAATATTATAAAACAACTTGCGTACTTTGCAAAATTTATAAATATTACCCACAACTATAACATTATATCAAATTAACTCCATAATATTCAAAAATGATATTTATAAAAAATTCATCTTTATTTATAAAAGTTGGGGTCTTACAGTAAACATATGTAATGACTTGGATTTGTATTTGTTATTGATTTGGGTATCTTGCATTTTTGTAAGTATTTGCTATCTTCAACTAATAGGGCGAGAAACTACCTGGGCTGAAAAATCCCAATTTGAATACGCCATTAGCTGATTCAATGGTACTAATTCCATCTCTTATGGTTTGATTTGCACTTATTTTGTCCAGTGCATTGGAGTTGGCTATCGGTAAAGAGAATATCAAAATGGAGCAAAACAAAATGATGCCAATGCCTTCCATTGATCTGCTCATTGAGTTGCTCTCCATGCCAATTATGTAATTCAGACTTTTTTGTATGGGTTTTCTTAAGGACTTTTGACTTAATTGGAAGGAAGAAGATGCATTCACTGACTCTTTGTAGGGGCATGACAGCAGCCATTAAAGACTTGACTGAATAATGGAGGTTTGCCTCAACCCATATTAATTGCACACCATTATTAGTATGCATCCTATTTTCTACATTATCAATCCAGTCATGAGATCATTAATTGCAAAAATTGTGTATGCCTTAAACTCTGGAACAGAATGTTGTATTTTTCATATAGAAATATTTTCTTTTTACAAGTTGATATTTTCATTTGTTTGGGGGTTAAAAAGCGTCAACATTTTCTTAAGAACATTGTTGATAAAAAGATGCTTGGCTATCTTACATTTTTGTAAGTATTTGCTATCTTCAACAAATAGGATGAGATCGAGATCAAAAGGGAAAGCTTGGAATGGAAAAACTGGAACAAAATTGATATGATCATATTAAATGGAGAGGGTTTTGGTAGGATTTATGATTTCGAGATGACAATGGAAGAAGTTGCATTCTACCTGTTTGTGCAATTGTCCTTTGTCCCAATGGCTTCTGGAGTGCTCTCCTCGGGTACCTTTTATGTTCCTTCTTGCGAATGAGAGTGTGAAAAATATCTGTTTTGAAAGATAAATGGCTTTTCTTCCTTCCTAGCACAGAGAATTTTTCTAAATTTGGCTAGATTATTTAGATTCCAGATTTTCTCTCTTTAATGTAGCATCAATATGTCGTATGGATTTCAAATATTGGGTTATTTTTCATATGTTGTTCTGTACCTGGTGACTATTCATTATCAAAAGTGACTGGAGTCGCAAGGTTTTAAATTTTTGCTTCTGTCTTGGTAATTATTATTATTAATAATTTTTTTTCCTATATAATTTACTTTTTATGATATTGTTTTCTATGTTAGGGTTTCGTTTGAAGTGTTCATAAAAAAATTTCTCTTTGAATTTTCCTCCCTTCTATAACTTTTATGGTACTGGATATAGTATATATCCCTTCTATTGCTCTTTGTTTTGATTATATTTTGTCCCATTTATGTCACAAATCTTTCCCTTAGGTGATAATGGAAGCAAGGTATGAATCTGTCTCTTTGAATTTGGAGGATTGTTAACCCTATTTACTTAAGCATCTAAAATATGCTTGCTCTGCCTTAAATCTTTTTTCTATATTTTTAGAGTTTCTATTATTGCAAAATTTCTTTGTTATGATAAGTTACAATTTGAATGGAACTTAGTAATCAGTTTGTGTTCTTGCAGATTGTTTATCCTGGACGAATTCTTAAGTTAAGAGTTCGTGGAACTTAGAGAGATCTAAAAGAAGATACTTCATTCGAGGAGGTTTGTATTGTGTTGGCAGGTGTAATTGTAAGTTTTAATGGATCTCACATTCAGGTATATACTCTCAACATACAAAATATTTTTCATAGAAACATCTTTTAGCAATCATTTATTGGAGTTGCATGTGTACATGTTGTAACAAATAAGTTGACGCTTGACCCGTTATGATTAATTTGATTTTGGGCGTACATTCTTATTTCTTTACTTTGTTTTTCTGCCAATAATAGTTATCTTTTGTCATGCTCTGTGTATAGAGTGAGGCCTTTAGCTTTCTGGCATATGATTGCCTTTTGTTCTTCTATGCTCTATATAGTGTGTGTGTAATTGGGTTCGGCCCCTTTTTGGCTCTCTTAATGAATGATTTACCTGTGATTTTTTTAATATTCATTGTTTTTGGCATATTTATCATTACTTTTGAAACTCTTAACCTTAAAGCTCTTAATTAGAGACTTCAAAATCTGTGAGTGTTTTTGTTTATTTCTCACTTCTTTTAAAAAAATTAACTTGGGTCTATAATTTGAATATAAACGAATCTGTTCATATGTATCTTTATGATTTTGAGATTGATTTGAGAAATTATTGATATGCCGAAGTATATGTACGTACAAAGTTTCTTTTCTGCCATGACAAAGATTGTCGGGTCCTTGGGCCCCAAGTCTCGATATGTTGATGTTATATCTGGTTGCCTCAAAGCTGAAATGTCAGGTATCATGTTTATTCTCTATTAAATTGTTTAAAATTGTATTCTAAATTGTATATGGTTAGATGAATTGGTATTGAGTTGGATTAGAAGGAGAATGTTCTTTATTTTTCTTTTTGATATGAAATATGGACCTTTTTCTTCTTCTTCTCATTTAATGGTTTTTGGGTTCGTGTTTTGGCAATGGCAAGATTTGATTTTTCGTGGGGAGACCCTGAATATCACCAAGAGACTCTAGAAAATTGAAGCCTACTGTCAAGAGCACCAAGAAACTCTGTATTGTATGTATTAATATTTGTTACTTCCTCTTTACCTTTATTTTCTTTTTAGATATCAAGAAGATTTCATGACTCATTTTCCTTATTACCGTTAAACTCCAATTACAAATTTGGTTCTCTCACACCTTTCTAACAAGACATAACATTATCTCTTTTTTCTTGCAAATTTTTGGAAGATAGTTCTGAAGAAACTTCAAAGCAAAGATGATATTTTTATTTATTTTCTGCATACCTCACTATCGCATAAATGATTAAGTACTTCAGTTTAGCTTCAAGCACACAGTTTACACACACAAGGGAAGCATTATTCTCTAACAAAGCTACGAATTACGATATTTTTTACTTTGAAGATTTATTGGAAGTTTGGGAAAAAATTTGGTCACCACTCTACTTGAACATGCAATTTATCACCTTTAGATATTAATTTTCTGCACATTTGTAACCTACTTTTTAGGAACTTAAAAGCATCACTGTATTAAAAAGGATTCTTGCTCCAATTGTCTATTGCCAGATGGATAAAATCAAAAATGATTTTATTTATTCATTGCTTTTGGAGAGCAATTTATTAGAGACACGAGTTAGTTATGTATTTATTTTTATTATATTTCTTTGGTCAGGATAATAATATAATTTTCAAGTTGCAAAACTGATGCAGCTTGGGTTGGCATATTTATTTGAGTATGCAGATGTGATGGAGGGCTTTGAAAAGTCACTTTTTGTATCTAGATGGAAGCTTAGCGCAGAGGGCTTCAAATGCTTTTTTTTGGGATCATAAATTCAATTTTTGGTGGACAACCTTTATTGATATTAAGAGTTGCAGTAATTATGTACACTTACCTATATGATTTCTGTAATGGCAGACCATATTTTTTAGGAATTTGACTAATTTGAGATGTGTCTTGCGTCCTGTAACTTTTAATTTGGGTGTTGAGATACTGTTTCTATTTCATTTGGTTTAATTATTGATATAATTGTTTTAGCCTTTAATTATTGATCTGTTTTTAACATATGAAAAGATATTGAGAGTTAATCTTCATGTCTTCAGTTATTGAAAAGTCTATATAAAAAAAATATCATTCTCATCCCATATTTGACAAATTATTCAATCTATTCTTCAAACTAGCCCGTGCATTGCACGGGCTATCAGCTAGTAAAATATAAAGTGTTTAGCATAAGTATAACCTAAAGTAATAGTCTATTTTTTTGGGACAAAAAATTTGTACATTTAGTCATTATTTTGGAGACGTAGCGACTATCTACTATTATTTTAATACTTCGTATATTAATAATTACAATTTATAATACAAAATTTCGCAGTAGCAATCGACAATTCAAATAATAGACTATATATGAATTCGGGTTAAAATGCTGATTGCGAAATAACTCTTTTTGTTAATTATTATTTAAATTTTTGGGCTGACATAAGGCACAAGATTTTCGGATCCGGATTCTTTACGAGAATTTTTCTGTGAGAAACTTGTGAGGATTTTCCTGTAGAGTTGACAACACATTAAAAAGAAGATTCAATGACTCACAACTCTTTTCATTATTTGTGTATCAAAACGACGTCGTTTTGACAAGAAATTTTTTTAAGAAGTTGACTTCGTTTGTTTGCTAATTCTTGTTAGTTATGAGGGGCATGACTTTTTTCATGATTGTAATGGGTTGGGTGTTAATCTAGTTGGGACATTTTATTAATCTTTTTTTTGGTGTTTTGGAATCGATATGGTTATTAATCTTTGTCAAAGACTAATAATATTATTCTTTGCTCTTCAAAAAAATAAATTCAACGGACAATATTTATCCTATTAAAAAAATTGAGTTTCCATTGTGATTCTTTAAGTCAACTTAAAAAATTTAAAGAAAAAAAATTGGGGTAAACAATCTGGAGAAAATTTGAATAAAGAGAAAAAAAATCAATTAAAATTTGGTTAATTCTAAACCTTTGCGTGCTATGAAAAGAACAAGAAACGAAGCAAAGAAGGAAAGGAGAAGAAAACAGAAAAGCGAAGCAAACAAATGAAGTAAACTGGGTTTGGTGGCTTCCAATTTTCTATCAAATTGTAAAAAAAATTCCTATTAAAATGACGTCGTTTTGATACACATGCAAGGAAAATAGTTTTGAACCATTAAATATCATTTTTGGTGTGTTGTTAACCCCACAACAAAACTCTCATAAGATTCTCACAGAGAAATACTCATAGAGGATTCGGATCCCTTAGATATCCTTTTTGGTGTGTTGTCAATCCCACAACAAAACCCTCACAAGATCCTCACAGAAAAATTCTCATAAAGGATCCGGATCCAAAACTTTGTAACATAATTCTATTCTTTCTTTTTTTTTAATTTATTTTAATTTTACATCATTTAATTTAAATTATGGACTTTAAAAAAGACCAGCGACTTTGTAACTAAAACTTTCTAAATAGTATTACAAATGATAAGATTTATTATTTTCAATAGTTAAATGACAAGTTTTGAATATATCTCAAATTTTGATTTTGAAAAGACAATTTTAACCTTATAATCTAGAACAAATGTAGTGTAATGTGGCACTTTCAAATTCGGATTTATACAACTCAATTTGAGTCGCTAAAATACAAAACAATATACATAAATTTCTCTAATTATAATAATTACAATACTGTATATAAAACGACAGCACACATACTAAATCCTTACTAAAATTAATTGCACACTATTTTTCAACTTAGTAAGGACTATTACAACAACTAAATCGAACTGCCACTCTATTCTCATGCTCTCCCCGTTAGCTCCATTTACATTTTCATTTCTTTAAAGGAATTAAGAAAAACAAAAGGGTGAGCTGAAATAGCCAAGTAAATGATATCATGATAACGAAAAATAAAATTATCTTTAACCTTTAACAGTAATTAAATCGGAGATTTATACAATGCTAGATATCATAAAGAACGAATAATTTGCAGCGAAATAAGCAATTCATTAGGAGAGTCAAATAAACAATAATATCTACTATTTCCTTTAATTTAAAATTCATCATCAAGATTTCATCAACTATAACACCAATGGTCATGATCATGTTAATCAACAGTTATTCTTTACAGTCAGGCTAAAGAGAATTTCCACCACGTGTTTTCGTCACATAGGCTAAAAACACTCAACAATCATATTATTATTTTTTACTCGGGCCAAAGACATTCACAACAACTTGAATCTTGATAGTTAGTACAAACAATAAAGAATAAACATAAATAATAGTAACAATGAGTGAATATTAGAGATTTGCAAATTCTTTATGTTTAAGGAACAATTTAATTTGTTAATAGTTTAATAATGTCTAAATCGTCAACAAGATGTCTGGAATGTCGTAATGAATTCAAGTCCAAGGGCATAGATAATAAGTTCAATGGTAAGGTTCACGATAGAAGAAATATTTAACAGTTTAAAATATTCACAGTTCAAATAAAAATTTTAAGTCACGATATTCATAGTCCAAATGTAAAGTTCAAAGTCCAAAATTTTCACAATCCAAAAGTTTACAGTTCAAATACAACAATTATTCATTTTGTTTTTTTGTTGATAATTAGATTTGGCAAACGGGCCGGGCCGGCCCGTCCGCCAAAACCCGGGCTTTGGGCCGCATTTTTTCAACCCACAAAAACCCGAGTCTTTTTGGTCCGGCCCAGCCCGTTTGGTCTAAGCCCAAAAAATGCCCTCGGCCCGTGGACTGGCCCGCCAAAACCCGGGCTTTGGGCTAATATTTGTTGGCCAGCCAAAACCCGGGACATTTTGGCCCGGCCCGGCCCCTATTGATAATTATTTTAATTATTGTGCTGACATAAGGCACATAATTTTCATCAAAATGGGCTGATGTATTTATGAAAGATACAGAAGGGATTCTTATGACAATTAAAACAAAAGCTGGAAAAATAAATAAAAGTGGGTCAATCTGGGGCACACCATAATCTGAGCCCAAATCCATTTCTGACAGAAACCCAAGAATCTAGCTTTGGGCTACCCAATTGCTTGACCCATTTCAAATGAACAAGATCCCAATTTCCTTCTCAAATCTCAACCCTTGAAATCAGGAGGAGAAGTTCTTATAAAGTTAAAAACCTATTAAGAAGTTTAAAATGTTTCTAATGTGGGGCAAATTAAATATTCAAACGTTACTATATATGACCATAAATTTATGTTAATATTAAATAAAGATATATGTGTATTCATAGAGAGTGAGAAATAATAATAAAAAAGACTCGCACATTAATATTATATATTATAAATTATAAAATTTCACGTTAATCGTAATCTATATTTACCACCATCCTTTTGCAAAAGGAAAGAAGACAATAAAGGAATTAAAATCCAAATAAACACAAAGCTACAACAAGTCTTAATGCATCTAGGGTCAAGTTTCCCCTAATTTATAAACAATTTTCCCCCCTAATTTAATTCAATTTTTCAATAATAAATAAAATTGTTTTCAAATCCTACATAAAATTACATGACTTTTATATTTTAGAATTTTATGAATTGAGTTCATAAAATCAGAAAGGAACTCATTTTATTGAATAGAAGATATGAAATTAAGAAATAGAAAATTGCACACTTCCCTCGTATACTTATAACTTAAAATATTTATTGGCGACCACTTGGTCTACTGATTTAACTCAATTTTATTGATATAGAGGTCGCTCGAGATGAAGATTGAAAGACGTTAAGTTATTTCCTTTGCTTTAAGTTAGGATAAATTAAATTATTGTAATAGATTAGGATATGAAAAAAAATTAACTTAAAAATTCTTTTTTTTATATATAAAACATACTTTATTTTTTGGTAAAAAAAATAAAATAAAATAAAATATATTAGCCTTAAAGAACCAAATAAGCAGTTGAGTAGAGTTAAGCTGTCCAACATTTGTGGCAAAAAGTGTAAATTAATTAGGAGCATTGCTACGCAGACAGGAAAATGGGACAGGAAAATTGGACCGGCTGCAATTTTTTTTTTTTTTTTTTGTGAATCTCAAAAAATGTATAGTATTTATTTCAACAGAAATTTTTATAAAATATAGTGTTTTAGGTGTAATTTGGATACACATACAAATACAGGGTTATACAGACTGTATAACCCTGTATTTGTGTCTGTATAACCCTGTATTTGTATGTGTATCCAAATTACACCTAAAATACTATATTTTATAAAAATTCGTGTTGAAATAAATACTATACATTTTTTGGAGTCACAAGCCAAAAAAAAAAAAAAAATTCGCCTGTCCAATAATCCTGTCCGGCTAGACTTATTGATTAATTAGGGGATAGATGTCAAGAATAGGACAACATTGGATACACTGCTGACTGCCCAAAAATAATTCATCTGGAAAATTGGTCATTATATGGACCTCTCTTCTCTCTCTCTCTCTGTCTTACACAAACGCGACATTCACGGGTTTACACTTTTTGTATTTTTCTGTTGTTTTCAGCTTTGCATTACTTGTTCCTCTCAAAACTCATCGACTCGTATGGACTATGGGGTAATACTAATTCTAAGATTTGGTTACTGTAAAGTTAACATTATATTAAGTTGATTAATTAATCAATATAATATTTATACGTAGAAAGAGATTATCTCTCGATTTGCGTATTAATATTGTGTTTATTAATTAATTAAAATTAATTTCATATTAACTACTCTCGGTTGATAATCATATTACCAATAAATAAATAAAAATTAATGATTTTAGAGCAAATATATATATACTAGCCGTGTCCCGTGCCTCCGGCACTACATGGACGGTGAGATTTATCCCAAATTTTGGACATTCCAAATGATTTATTAGGGTGAACAGAAAATTCAAAATCAATTGTATTTTGTTATATATATATATATATATATATATATATATATATAGAGAGAGAGAGAGAGAGAGAGAGAGAGAACTAGGATCCTGTCCGGGAGTCCCGGACAAGCTTAAAATACGGACCCAAATTTTATTTTATTTTTACTTTTTTTTTAAACAATTTAAAAAAAGTTTAATATTTTATGGAACTGAAATTTTTTCATAATACAATGTTTTGGGCGTGATTTGGATACCTATACCAAAAAATATATGTACAGTTTGCACAGACTATACAGACATATTTTGTTATATGTATCCAAATCATACCCAAAACACTGTATTATGTAAAAATTCAAGTTCCATAATTTTTTATTTATTTATTTTTAGTTGTTTTTTTAAAAAAAAATCCGAATTTTGATCCGGTCCGAGAGTCCTGACCTGATCCAGCCTCTCTCTCTCTCTCTCTCTCTCTATATATATATATATATATATATATATATATATATATATATATATATATATAAAGAATTTTTGTAAAAGTTAACTTACAAAATAATGTGTTAAAGTTTAATTACTAAATAATTCATCATACATGGATAGATCCAATAATTATAAACAATCACAATTATACACATCTTTTTGTATATCATTTTTTGAAATAATTTTTTAGTCACTTTAGTATTATTACTAATGAAAATGACGCAATTAATGATAAGTTATATGCAAAGGCCACTAATGCAAATAAAACTCAAGTAAAATGGTAGAAGTTCTCTTTTTAAAATGAAAACAAGAAAAAAAAAAGTCAGAAGGTTAAAAATCTGGGATTTTTTACTTTTATTTAAATTTTGTAAATTTAAATATTTTTTTTAGGGTGAAGTCGTTAAGTAAACAATTCATCTAAAGGTTTAACTTTAAAAAGAAACACCAATAACATATATCATGTTAATATGAGTGAATGATGTTTTTATGGAGCTAAGTACTTCAACCAAAAATAAGGGGTTGAGTGTTGATAATTATGATTTGTGTGCCGTAGCAAAGTTAGAAATATTTGTTAGTGGGGTCAAAATTATTATTAAGTTACAAAATAATTTAGCGGGAGTTCGGGAGCAGTGTATCCGAGCCAAATTTTTTTAATACTTTTATTCCTTCCGGGTCTCTCTCTCTCTTTCTCTCTCTCTCTCTCTCTCTCTCTCTCTCTCTCTCACACACACACACACACACACACACACACACACACACACACATATATATATATATATATATATATATATATAGAGTAAGGATCAAGAGCATAAGTCTTAAATAACATAATTCCTTAAATAGCATAACTATTTAAAAATACGTCGTTTTGGAGTGACCGCGAGTGGCATTTTTGTAAATAAAAAAAAATAAGTGGGACCACTCTCTTTTAAGCCACTCCAAAACGACGTAGTTTTAAATAGTTATGCTATTTTAAGAAATTATGTTATTTAAGACTTATACTCTTGATCCTTGCTATATATATATATATACTGTGACGCCCCCAAAATAGGTATACCTCACCCATTTTGAATCGTCAAAAATATGGTATAGAAATAACTACAATTTTATTAATACAATTGTCGTGCAAAATACGATAACACATAAACTGTGAATTAAAATATAAATATTGTCTTCTAGACAATATCCACACTCAAATAAGTCCTCATTATAATTATTGATTCACTATTTTATAAAATAGTGAGGACTATTATAAAAACTACCTTGGAACATCACTCCACATCCCGACTACTTCCCGCTATATTCTCGCTTCCTAAGAAGAAAAATGGAACCAAAAGAAAAAGGGTGAGCTCAACTAGCCCAGTAAAAAATATTATGACTAAGATAATATAGAACAAATTATCGTTAGTCCTCAACAGGAAAAAATCTGATAAAATATAATAGACAAAAAATTTTAGATCAACAACTGCAGCGGAAACAACAATCCATTAGAAGAGTTAAGTATAGAATGAATTCTACTATCTTCTAAGATTTAAAAGTCCATCGTTAATATTTTATCTCTGTAACATCAATTAATATACATCTTGAATGAAATATTCGTTTTTGCACTACAGGTCAAAGATATTCATTTGCATCACCAGTTGGTCATGTTCATCTAAACACCTGTTCATCTTTGCACTACGGGCTAAAGATATTAATCAGTTAATCATTCATCTTTGTACTACATGCCAAAGATATTTAATAATATCATTATTTAGGACTGAGGATGATGAAAAATATTTTAAAAAAACGAAATCAGTGAGACAAAAGAACAAATATTAGGGATTCGTACTTCGGTTTATCCAAGTTCAAAAATACTCCATAATAAACTATTGTGGAGAAAAATTCAAGAATGAAGATCAAAACATGGATACAATAAAAGCTAGTAATCATAATAAACAACTTGGACAAAGAAAAGAAAATTTTAATTTTTCTGTGAATAGTGTCGTATTCGTGAATAGTGTCGTATACGTGAATAGTAACCCCGACACAAAAAGACAAGAATTTCATAAGAAAAATCTTACCAATATTCTGACATAATGATATTAAAAGAAATAATATCATTTTAAAAAAAATAACATCCCTTACCTCTAAATGACAATATTTTTAACTGGAATACCGGATATAGTGCTGAAGGAAACTTGCAGCGTATAGCAACACTTAAAGTATCAAAATACTCACAAGAATACGCTCGATAATATAGAGAGAGAAAACTTCAGTTTCTGGTGTGATTTTCAATTCTAACCTAAGCACCCTATTTATAGGAAAATGCTTAGAACACCAAAGCAGAAAATTTAATAAAATATTAATATATTAATAAAATTTTCACGCCTACCTTAAAAATCTGATTTCAGCTCATTTACCACACATGTGGGGCCCACCAATAATGAAAAAAAATATTTTTCTTTTAAAAAATATTTAAAACTTTAAAAATTAATTATTTCGGAACTTCAATAATTCATAATAAATAGTCTTTTTATCAAAAAAAATTGAATCTTATGTCCATTTCATAGGAAATTCAATTTTCTACAACTTTGTAGTTTTAAGTTTTTCCAAATTTCAAACAGAAATTGACCGAAATCCACATACGGATGATTTTACTGGCTATAATCAAATTTTAGTCAAGAAATGGGGTCCACAAACATGAAAAATATGTTTTAAATATTTTTAATAACAAAAATATTCTTCCTCCTCATATATTCATATATCCCACATTCATTGTAAAAATATCACCATTATTATATTATTATAATATAATAATATATTTAAATGAATTATTTTATCTGAAAAAAATAAAATATCAATTTTCAACAATTGTCACATTAAAAATTTTATCCATCTATATCTATATAAAATAAATATTTTTCTTATCATATAAATCAATAATTAATTATTCACAAATAATATTACAGAATCACAATACTGACAATCACGCCGTTCCCAAGAAAGAGGGGGCTGTTCAACAATTGAAAAGTAATTACTGTAACAATTATTGAGTAGTGCATTCTTACGTAAGAATCAATAATTGATGCAAAACCGTGTGTTACTGTGCAATAATGCGTATTACTGTGTTTTAACCACCGGGTATTTCAACAGTATTAACGGTAACAACTACGCCGTTATTTATAAACAACTTATGCTTGTCGTTTTTGTCATCCAATCGTTTTCCGTTATAGGGCCCACATAAAGTTGCGCCGTTGTATGAATATTCCCCGACAGTAAGAATATTCCACGACCAAACGAATATTCCCCGATAATAAGAATATTTTATAACTACTTGCTTATTTTGCGTATTTTACCCATAACTTAATACATTAATCAAATCAACCCTTACTATTTCAAAATAATAAATAGAGGAAATTCAATTTCATTTATAAAAAGTTTGAGTCTTATATATACACACACACTATATTACAATGACAATATACTAAGTAATAATATGTAGTATATATACACTATATTGACTCATAATAGATTTTTTTAATCACAACGGTTCATAAATAAGTAATTCATTATTTATTTTAAAAATAATATAAATTAGATTATTATTTAGTTTAAAATATTATAGAGAGATATACATATATTGAGATGATATGAATCATATGGTTAAAATTTGATTGACAAAATTATAAATTTTCAATTTGACTCCATATAAAAAAAATTATAAAATTTTAGTGGAGTTAATTTATATATTATACTTAATTTTTTTAAAACTTACCTTACATTATAAAATAATTTTTTTTTCAATGGGGTCAATTGACCCCACAAATTTGTATGTGGCTTCGCAACTGTTTG
The DNA here is from genome assembly GCA_016801055.1 of Panax notoginseng. Taxonomy (NCBI): domain Eukaryota; kingdom Viridiplantae; phylum Streptophyta; class Magnoliopsida; order Apiales; family Araliaceae; genus Panax; species Panax notoginseng. The sequence goes on from CM029023.1 coordinate 138,873,440, forward strand.
TCTGTAATCAAACAGTTGTAAGTTTCGTATTTTTTGAAATTATGTATAAAACTGTGAAATTTTTTCCCACAAAATATCAAACTCACGTTTCTCATACGTTTATGACGATATATAAATTTTAAAATTGGAATGACTTATAAAAGCTTAGAATAAAATAAATTTTGTGATTTATTTTTGTTATATACTATACAATTGTAATATTGTTCAATTAAAATTAAATAAATCTACATCAATTTAAAGTTTAATATGTAATCGTTTAATCTCAAAAATTTAAATTATTTTTTTAATTTTTTTCTATTTTTTTCCAGTGAACTGGAGGGAGCGAACTAAGAACGAACCGGCTACAGCGACGGTTTTTTCTGTCACAATAGCATAGAAAATCGACTTTTTATGCTATAGCGACGAAAAAAATCATCGCTGTAACCGGTTCGTTCTTAACTCGCTCCTTTTATATCGCTGTAACCGATTCGTTTTTAACTCGTTCCTTTTAATTCGCTTGAGAAGCGCTATCGGCAGTGATAATATTATTTTTACGTTCACTTGTTGACAAGTTCCATATGTAATTAATTATCCTTCCGTCCGGACCGTCCAGTCAACATGAAAACTATATTTTGGCAAGCTCTTAGCCTCTTAGGCGTTGGTAATGGTGGGTGTAGTGTCACTTTGGCCTAACATATATAGTGTAGATGCTCTTTGGGTTTGGGGATACTGAAATGATGATGCTTAGGCTACAAGCCTAAAACCATAATATGATTGACTACTCGTTGCATTAGGTTTCCTCTCCTCCTCTTTCTTTTACGCTTCCCTAATCAAATTTCGAACAAAATTTTGTCCTCTTCTAAATATACTTTAGACGAAACAATGTCAATACGCAGGATAGGAGATGATTTTTTTTTACGTGTAAGTACTGTATTGATCAATTGATCAACCTATTATAAAGTTAACTTTATAGTAATCACCTAATCAGATCCACATTAGAGTCACGATTGACCCATCATATATCTTGAGTTAATATTGTTAGAATTTAAGATCAAAATATAACACAATCACACATAAATTAGATGAAAAACTTGAAAAATAAGAAAACACAATATATTTATATGTTTTATCAATTTGGCTAGTCTTCTGATATATTTATTTGATACTGATACCTCATACGCTTTATAATGATTCACACATTAAATAATATTTAATAGCTAGAAAACTCTGATGGTTACATTAATAAAACTCAAGATTAGGCAACTAATAAATTCCCAAGCCCAAATGCAAATTACACTTTGCTTCCAGGTTGCAACCCCTGTTAACTCACGGGCGAGTTAAGCAGCCGCTCGCTCACCGGATAGCGAGACTCCCGATTATCATGTCGCAATGATCATTAATTAAACTCGTAGAAATATGAGTCAAATCTCAACATGTATTTATTTTTATATTGAAATTATCTATTGCATGTCCAAGCTGTCCAAATGTATGTAAATTTAGAAAATAGTGATTTTTTTTAAAAGAAAATCAAAATCAAATATAAATATGTATGAAAAATGAATAATAAGTAATTGATAGTTAAAATAACTGCAGTAAAATTTTTATATTTCATTATCTTTTCCTCTTCCTTTTCCTACCTTTTTCTTTCGAGTTTTTTTTTTAAAAAGAAAGAAAGAAAAAAGAGATGTAGTACAAATGTCAAAATATAATAGGAGGATGAGGTTTTTATTTCCACTCGAAAGAAGGCCTACCTACCCATTAATGAAACATTATCTTCACCCTCTAGTTTCATAATAGTATTACAATATGAAAAGTACACTTGAAATGAAATGTTTAAAATGCTCTCCTTATTGCAAAAAAAACGTGGTCAAGTTTCCACCACTCTCTCTCTCTCTCTGTGGTTGCATTAATTATGGTAGTATGATTGCATGCATTTTTGCTTAATTAATGTCAAATTATATTATGTTGCTCCACATAAAAAGGATGAATAATTGATATAAAGGTAAAATAATGAGAGGAATTGACATATATATATATATAATCCGAATTTTAAATTCCCTCCTTATTCAATTCACCCGAGCTCACTCCCCTTTAGCGACGGTTTAGTAATACAACCGTCGTCTATACTTTTAGCGACGCTATATGTTGTCCGTCGCTAAAAGTATAAACGACGGTTATATGACCGAACCGTCACCAGATCTGTCGCTAAAGGGAGGTGAGCTCGGGTGAGTTAGATAAGAGGTGAGTTTAAGATCCGGACTCTCTCTCTCTATATATATATATATATTATGGGCAATATAACTATGTCCTTTTGACAAATTTAAAAAAAAAACAATTTCTCTTATGTCTAATCGACATAATTTAACCGAATGTACATAAATAAAATATACATAACTGTGTATGATCATTATAAATAATAAAATAGGTGTACATATTTTATCTCCAATTAGGTCCCTAATAAACTGATTATGTATACATCATAACATAGTTGTACATATTTTATCTCCAATTAGGTCCCTCTTTTCATGCATAATTGGTGGAAAGCGTACTTTCATTCTTTATGCAAGTCATTTGGACAAAGATTCTCAAAATGCGATTACACTAAGGAATCATTACATAATTAAATACTATTTAATTTTATTAAATTATAATACTTTTTCTGTTCTAAGACAAAAATCTTAATTAATATTTTAGATAATCTCAAATTAAAAATTTACCTATCTTAAATAATTTATTTTTAAAATAATGTATAGAAAATTATACAATTAAATAAAAATTTATATATAAATAATTTTGTCATTTAATTATCTTTTTTAATATACGTAAAAAATTAATTAGGATTTTTATGGTGAAATGGAGGGAGTATTTTATTTATTTGTTTATTTGAAGACCAAAACAGGTCGGCATTCATTGTACTAAAAGTATATACTACTCTACTACTTATGTTGTTCTTTTGTCTCAAACCTAAAAGTTAGGTTCACCGATTTTCTTGTGGAAGTTCTATTGATTGTAATGCGATTGTAATTTGTGCCCATTGTCAATTAGATTTTAAAAACAATTAATTTTAAACTAGATTAATATTTTATAAATACAATTATATTAAATTTTAAATGAGATTAATTTGTATAATTATAAATATATTAAATTTTAAAAGAGATTTATATTTTATAATTATAATTATATTAAATAATATGAAATAAATTTATACCCACATTTAAAGATAGAATTTTATTAATTGACCTCAAAAGGTCTGAATGAAACTTTTTATTTTGAATCTGGCTATGTATTGCGATAAATACATAGCCATAAATTTTTGACGACTTATAATTAAGAAATTTATTAATACATGGTATTTGTTAGAATTATAAGAGAGCTCGACTTATTAGTTATTCCGCATATTTTCAAAAAACTTACCACTAATATTTATTTATATAACTGATAATCAAATAGTTATCATAAATATTATTTTTCTTTTTATTTTTAGTTTTTGTAAAACATGAGGAGTGCCATTACTTTTATGTACATAACATAATTAGTTTAAATACATGTTGTGAAAAAAACATGTTATCATTAGAGTTAATCATGTGGTGTAATGTAATGATAGATGTAATTTGTTTCTTTTATCTTATTCTTTAATTATGTTAGAGTCAAAAACATGTTTAGTAAGAGCATTTACAATAATTTTTTTTATCTCTATCTCTACTCTATAGTACTATTGGGTCATTCCGCAGAATAGAGATTCAATTTTTTCACTATATACCCAACATGTTCTTTATATTTATTCTTTAAATAATGAAATTTAAAATTTAAAATTAAAATTTGAAAGTTCTAACAGTCAAAACATATTTTGACAGTCATAACTAATTGATCTTTATATTGGCTACTATAACCTCTTGTTTTTAATTATAAAATTGCTATTAATTTATTAATCTTTTTTGAAGTAAGTGTGTGATATTTTTAATTTTAAGATTAATATAAATTTAATCAATACATACTGTAACTGTGACACCCCCAAAATAGGTATACATCACCCATTCTGAGTCGCCAAATACATGGTACAGAAATAAATACAACTTCAGTAATACAATTGTCGTGCATAATACGACAACACATATACTGTGAGTTTGAATACAAATATTGTCTACTAGAGAGTATACAAACTCAAAAGGAGTCCTCATTACAATTATCACACTATTTCACAGAATAGTGAGGACTACTAATGCAACCATCTGGACCGTCAATCCATTCTCCGACTAGTCCCAGCTATATTCTCATTTCTTGAAGAGAACAGTGAAAGAAAGGGTGAGCTCAACTAGCCCAGTAAGAAATATTATGACTAAGATAATGTACAACAAATTATCATTAGTCTTCAACAGGAAAAAATTTGATAAAATATAATAGACAACAAGTTTTAGATCAACAACTGCAGCGAAAAAAGTAATCCATTAGAAGAGTCAAGTAGAGCATAAAACCTACTATCTTCTATGATTTAAAAGATTTATCATCAATTTTATTGCTGAGATTCAGCTTAATAAATAATCCACATCATCGAATCATTCCTGCACTACGGGCCAAAGATAATCGTGTTTTCATCAACGGTCATGATCATGCCATAAAATAATTCAGCTTTGCACCCTTAGCCGAAGAGAATCCATGGCCATAATCATACCAAAAATTATCCATCAACGCACTACGGGCCAATGAGGACTTTTACCACATCATTTGTAACATTACGATTATGATTATACCGAATAATCCCTGGTCATAATCATACCAAGTCCATCTATGAACTACAGGTCACAGATGACTTTCAATAGAATATAAACATGAGGATGATGACAATGATATAATAATTCAATTAAACAAGTTCAAGGATAAATTTTAAAGATTTATAATTTAATTTATCCAGAAATCAATAACGTCCAAATTGTCAACATAATATTACTTTGTGGAGTAAAATTCAAGAATAATACTCAGTTGGTCATGTTCATCTCAACACCTGTTCATCTTTGCACTACGAGCCAAAGATATTCATCAGGTAATTATTCATCTTTGCACTACAGGCCAAAGATATTCAATAATATCATCATTTAGGACTGAGGATAATGAAAAATATCTTAAAGAAAACGAATCCAGTGAGATAAAAGAATAAATATTAGGGATTCGTATTACAGTTTATCGAAGTTCAATAATACTCTGAAATAACCAATTTCGAAGCAGAATTCAAAAATAATGATCAAAACATGGATACAATCAAAGATAGTAACCATAATAGCCATCTTGGATAAAAAGAAGAAAATTTTATTTTTCGGTGAATAGTGTCGTATTCGTGAATAGTGTCGTGTACGTGAATAGTGCTGTATACGTGAATAGTAATCCCGACACAAAAAGTTCCAATTTTGATAAAAAGTTCAGACCAATACTTTGGCATAATGATATTGAAAAAAATAATATCATTTACGAAGAAAATAACATCCCTTACCTCAAGATAACAATACTTCTGTCTGAATTTCGGATATAGTGCTAACAGAAATTTACACTGAATAACAACTCTCAAATTATCAAAATGCTCACAAAAATACGCTCAAGAATATAGAGAGAGAAAGAGAGAAAACTTATGAATTCTGGTATAATTTTCAATTCTAACTTAGCCCTCTATTTATAGGAAAATATTAGCACGCCGAAGCAGACTTGACCTGCAATGTAAAACTCCAGATTTTATGAATAAAGATTTAATTTTTCAAAATATTTTTTTAAATATTATGGTGTGAATTTGAGATAATGTTATAGTTGTGGGTAATATTTATAAATTTTGCAAAGTATGCAAGTTGTTGTATTATATTCGATTGGTCGGGGAATATTATTTTTGTCGGGAAATATTCGTACGACGGCACAATTATTGGTGGACCCCACAATAAAATTATTGTCGGATTGAGAAAACGAAAAAAATATTTTATGAAAATAACGGCGTATTACTGTATTTTAATCACCAGGTATTCCAACAGTGTTAGCGGTAACAACTACGCCGTTATTTATAAAAACTTAATTTTGTCGTTATCTTCATCCGACCATTTTTCGTTATGGGTGTAAGACCCCAGCTTATTAATGAATAAAATCAAATTTTCTCTAAATATTATTGTGAATAATAAGTGGTTAATTTGATATAATACTTTGGTTATGGGTGAAATGTGTAAATTTTGCAAAATAAGCAAGTGGTTATAAAATATTCATTTTGTCGGGGAATATTCGTTTGGTCATGGAATATTCTTGCTGTAGGGGAATATTCGTACGACGACGCAGCCTTGTGTGGGCCCCATAACGGAAAGCGATTGGATGAAGAAAACGACAAGTATAAGTTGTTTATAAATAACGGCGTAGTTGTTACCGTTAATACTGTTGGAATACCCGGTGGTTAAAATACAGTAGCACACGATATTGCACCAATTATTAATTCTTACGTAAGAAGGCACTACTCAATAATTGTTACAGTAGTTATTGTTCAATATTTTATTTTATTGATTCAATAATTACTGCGTTGATATTTTATATTATTGTTATTTCAATAATTGTTGCTGCACAGTATTTTCATTTATCATATCAATAATTCATATTATTTGAATAATATTATTAGATAACATTATTGACAATGTTTAGAAAGTTCTGTCTAAGGAGAGGTTTGGTCATCTAATTGCGCGCCAGTAAAGAGAAATTCTTATTGGAAAGCCCCCTCTTTCCTGGGAACGGCCTGGTTGTCATAAATGTGATTCTGTAATATTATTTGCGAATAATTAATTATTGATTCATATGATAAGGAAATATTTATTTTATGTGGATATAAATAAGGGATATATTTTTGTGGTTAAAAATGAAGGAGTGAATGTTGAGGTTTTTATCAGTATTTTTGTCGGAATGGAGGTATTAAAAATCAGGGTTTTTAAGATATTTTGCGGGGGTTATAATTTTTAATCCGATAGTTGGATCGTGGTAATTTTTGGATATGTTATACATATATAAGTTGAGTATATGTCCACAAATTTTGAACCGTTAAAAATGGACGTATGATTTATTATGAATTTTACGAGATGACTGGTTCAGAAATTGTTGAATTTTCGGAGTTAATCATTTTGGTGGAAAATTCTAGAATTGTTGTGCCCCACTCTTGGTTGGTGAAGAAATGTGCTGAGATTTTTATTCAAATGTGGTGGGTGAGAATAGTAGCAGGTAAAACCATCAGGTTGCAGGTTAAGTCTGCTTCGGCGTGCTAACATTTTCCTATAAATAGAGGGCTAAGTTAGAATTGAAAATCACACCAGAAACAAGTTTTCTCTCTTTCTCTCTCTAGATTATTGAGTGTATTTTGTGAGTATTTAGATACTTTGAGAGTTTCTATTCATCAGAGCAAGTTTTTTTCAGCCTTATACCGATATTCCGACCAGAAGTACTGATATTTTGAGGTAAGGGATGTTATTTTCTTCTTAAATGATATTATTTTCTTCAATATCATTATGCTGAAATATTAACATGAGTTTTTATCAAATTTAGAACTTTTTGTGTCGGGGTTACTATTCACGTATACGTTATTATTCATGTATACGACACTATTCACGAATACGGCACTATTTACCGAAAAATAAAATTTTTCCTTTTTGTCCAAGATGTCTATTATGGTTACTATCTTTGATTGTATCCATGTTTTGATCTTTATTTTTAAATTCTGCTTCACAATTGATTATTATGAAGTATTATTGATCTTGGATAAACTGTTATACGAATCCCTACTATTTGTCCTTCTGTCTCACTAGATTCGTTCTCTTTAAGATATTTTTCATCATCCTCAGTCCTAAATGATGATATTACTGAATATCTTTGGCCTGTAGTGCAAATATGTATGATTACTTGATGAATATCTTTGGCCCGTAGTGCAAAGATGAACATGTGTTGAGATGAACATGACTGACAGGTGATACAAATGAATATCTTTGGTCTGTAGTGCAAAGATGAATATTTGGATAAAGATGATTATTAATTGATGTTACAGGGATAAAATATTGATGATGGACTTTTAAATCTTAGAAGATAGTAGAATTCATTCTCTACTTGACTCTTCTAATGGTTTGCTGTTTCCGCTGCAGTTGTTGATCTAAAACTTGTTGTCGATTATATTCTATCAAATTTTTCCCTGTTGAATACTAATGATAATTTGTTGTATATTATCTTAGTCATAATATTCTTTACTGGGCTAGTTGAGCTCACCCTTTTCATTTTTGTTCCATTTTTTCCTCAGGAGGTGAGAACATAACAGGATCTAGTCGGGGTATGGAGTGATGGTTCTAGAAAGATATTTTAGCAGTCCTCACTATTTCTGTAAAATAGTGTTTGAATAATTGTATTGAGGACTTATTTGAGTGTGGATATTGTCTAGAAGACAATATTTGTATTTAAACTCACAATATGTGTTGTCGTATTTTGCACGACAATTGTATTATTGAAGTTGTAGTTTGCTTTCTGTTCCATATATTTGGCGACTCAGAATGGGTGTTGTATATCTATTTTGGGGGCGTCACAGTTGGTATCAGAGCTTAGGGATATGATCCCTGGCTGAGATGTGAGACAAGAACTAGGAGGGGAGAGACGGGGAATTCCTTCGCTAGTATGACCTGACTAAGTTTATTTGGTGTTTATTTGGCCGGTCAGAGTATAGGGATAATCCGAACGAGGTGATCACGGGTAAGCTAATCTTGAATTCTTGCGAAATTTATACTTTACTAGATACCGGTTCTACCCATTCTTTTATCTCTCCTGCTTGTGCTCAACGTTTAAACTTGACTCCGGAGAAATTGGACTTTGACTTATCTGTTGAAACTCCGTTGGGTGAAACCTTCGTTACATCTACAGTTTATAAATCTTGCATGATCCAAGTTGGCACTATCACATTACCTATTGATCTTATCTCTTTAAAGATACTTGCTTTTGATGTGATTTTAGGAATTGATTCGTTAACCACTCATCATGTTAAAATTGATTGTTTTCGTAAGGTTGTTAGTTTTCATATTCCTAACTAACCTGTTATACGAATTCAAACTACTAAACCACTAAAATTAGTCACTGTCATATCAAGCCACAAAGCTATTCGTTTATTGAAAAACGGATGTCAAGCTTTCTTAGCCCGTGTTATGGATTTGAACAAAGACAAGTCAAATTTGAATAATATTTCTATTGTTAGAGAATTTCCCGATGTATTTCCTGAAGAACTTCCTGGTCTACCTCTAGAACGTGAAGTTGAATTCTTTATTGACCTTGAACCCGGTACAAAGCCCATTTCTAAAACTCCATATCGAATGTCTCCTATTGAACTTCAGGAGTTAAAAGTCCAACTACAGGAATTGTTGGACATCGGTTTTATTCGTCCTAGTACATCTCCTTGGGGTGCTCCTATGTTATTCGTAAAGAAGAAAGACGGGAGTATACGACTTTGTATCAACTATCGAGAATTGAATCATGTCACTATCAAGAATAGGTATCCGCTACCTCGCATCGATGACCTGTTTGACCAGTTACAAGGAGCACAATTCGTTCTGGATATCATCAGCTGAAGATTAAAACTGAGGATATTCCAAAGACTGCCTTCCGAACTCGGTACGGGCATTATGAATTCTTAGTCATGTCTTTTGGATTGACTAATGCTCCTGCTGCTTTCATGGATATGATGAACCGTGTATTCAAAGAATATTTAGATCAGTTTGTTGTTGTCTTTATTGATGACATCCTCATCTATTCCAAAAGCCGTGAAGATTATGAGTGCCATTTGAAGCTGGTATTGCAAAGGCTTCGTGAAAACAAGCTATATGCCAAACTGAAGAAATGCGAGTTCTGGCTTGAGGAAGTAGCATTCCTTGGGCACGTGGTGTCAAAACATGGAGTATCTGTCGACCCGGCGAAGATTAAAGCCATACAAAGTTGGGAGCAACCGAAGTCGGTAACCGAAGTACGTAGCTTTCTGGGCTTAGCTGGTTATTATCGGAGATTTGTGGAAGGATTTTCTCGAATCGCTACTCCGTTAACTCTGCTGACTCGGAAAGATACAAAATTTATATGGAGTGAGGAATGCGAGAAGAGTTTCCAAGAACTCAAGAGGAGACTCATTTCGGCACCTGTTCTGACAATACCATCTGGTTCGGATGGATTTGTTATCTACAGTGATGCTTCAGGCAAAGGGTTAGGATGTGTTCTCATGCAACATGGAAAAGTCATAGCCTACTCAAAGAATATGAGAGGAATTATCTTACTCATGATTTGGAGTTGGCAGTAGTCGTTTTCGCGTTGAAGATCTGGAGACACTACCTGTATGGGGAGAAAGTGGAGATCTATACAGATCATAAAAGCCTCAAATATTTCTTCACCCAAAAGGAACTCAACATGCGGCAGCGACGTTGGCTCGAGCTGTTGAAAGATTACGATCATACCATCTAATATCATCCTGAAAAAGCAAACGTAGTAGCTGGCGCATTGAGTAGAAGATCATATGTGGGTACGAGTGCAATGTTGTTAACACAAAGGCCCATTCTGTATGACTTGCAAAGGATGGAGATAGAGATGAAGGCTCTAAGTACCCACATGATGATATCAAATATACGAGTATAACCGACTTTAATCGATAAAGTTAAAGCTGCTCAAGCTACGGACATAGAGCTGATGCGTATGAAGAAGAAAGTGCAAGAAGGTGCTATTCCAGAAGCAAGAATCGATGAAGAAGGAATACTTCGAGTCAACTCTAGACTTTGTGTTCCTAACGATTTTGACTTGAAACATAGAATAATGATGGAGGCACACAACACACCGTTTGTAATCCATCCTAAGAGTACCAAAATGTATCACGATCTTCGACATACATTTTGGTGGAGCAATATGAAAAGAGAGATCGCGGAGTTTATCTCGAGGTGGTTAACTTGTCAACGTGTAAAGGCGGAGCATCAAGTGCCAAAGGGTCCATTGCAACCACTTGAGATCCCGAAATGGATGTGGGAACACATTACAATGGATTTCGTTACAGGTCTTCCCAAGGTTTCTCAAGACATAGATGCGATTTGGGTTATTGTTGATAGATTAACCAAGTCTGCTCATTTCTTACCGATACGTGAGACTTATTCCCTTGAACGTCTTGCTAGTATGTATGTGAACGAGATTGTGAGATTTCATGGCATGCCAGTATCCATAGTTTCGGATCGTGACCCAAGATTCACTTTAAGATTTTGGGTTAGCTTGCAAAAAGCTATGGGCACAGATTTACAATTTAGTTCGGCATACCATCCTCAAACGGACGGACAATCAGAGAGGACTATTCAAACTCTTGAAGATCTATTAAGACTTTGTGTCCTAGATCTCAAAGGGAGTTGGGATAAGTACCTACCATTGGTGGAATTCTCCTACAACAACAGTTATCAGGCGAGCATAGGTGTGGCTCCATTTGAGGCGTTGTATGGAAGAAAATGTCGTTCTCCAGTATGCTGGGACGAGGTGTGTAACGACCCCAAAATAGATCCATTCCATCCAACCTATTCTGAGTCGCCAAATACATGGTACAGAAAATAACTATAACTTTATTACAACAATTGTCGTGTAAAATACAACAACACATATGCTGTGAGTTTGGATACAAATATATACCAAATATGACTCATGTTCCAGCCGTGGACATCACCTCACAATGACACCTTACATAAAGGTATAGTCAAAAATTGTTTTAGAAATTAGAATCTTTGGGAAGTGCTCAAGGAAACCTTCGTACATGGGAGGCCATGCATCTAGGTTATGATAGATATCATATGGCCACAGAATTATCCTTGGTTTACCCAATAAACCCCAAAGAAAAACGAGAAGATTACTATCATATTCTTCCCAATGGTGAGTCTTCTCTTGACTTATCATTATCTCCACTGTCTCTAATTGAGAATTATACTTCAAACAAACACCAAGATTATATAGGTAGTGCCCATAGATATACTCAGTAAGTGGATGAGCACATCCCTGTCTTATGATGACACGAGGTTGTATGTCGCTAGACATCTTGTATGATAGTGGCAAACCACCCTTCCAACGTTAGGTACACCTTACCCTTTTGGATTCACCAAATATAACTACTAAATAAACTTTTCTATACTGCTTCGGGAGAACATCCACAGCTAGAGACCACCGTTCTATTTCTCCGTTACCCTCGCTCGACCCAGCTACACTCTTATTACCTGAAAGGAATTGTGAAGCAAAAGGGTGAGCACAACTAGCTCAGTAAAGAATATCATGACTAAAGATAATTAAATTATCAATAGCCTTCATCAATAATAAATTAGAGATTTAGAACATATGGTAAATGATAAAAATTTCAACCATAGTTGCAGCGGAACGAGCAATCCATTAGAAGAGTCAAATAGACTATAAAGTCTATTATCTTCTCCATGTTAAAAATCCACCAACAATGTTTTATCCATGTAACATCACTCAACAGTTCCTTTCCACAATCATATGAATAACTCATAATCATAATTGTGACTATAAATTTTTCTTCGCACCCAAGACGAAGAATATTTTCATCACCTGTCTTTACCTGAAACATCGAAGATCATGGTTATACCAAATCACAGTTCCTGTTTATAATCATACTAACAAATCCATCTTTGCACTACGGGCCAAAGATATATTCATCAACAAACCATCTTTGCACTACGGGCCAAAGATATTCAACAACAGTTCATCTTTGCACTACAGGCCAAAGATATTCATCAACAGGCCATCTTTGCACTACATGCCAAAGATATTCATCAACAATTCATATTTGCACTACAGGCCAAATATATTCATATCTCAAAGAAATATATAATCATTTCAGAATTTGTATAAACAATAATTATAACCATGTTGATCAATTCACCTTTGCACTTAAGCTTAAGATATTCAATTATAAATTCAATGGTCATGATCATACCAGTCACAATTCAACTTTGCACTACAGGCCAAAGAGAACCCTAGTCATGATCATACCAATAATCTACCCATCTTTACACTCCAGTGAAAGAGAATTTCAACATCAGGGTTATAAAAATGTTATATATGATGATAAAAATAATATGATCAACATATAGTTTTAATCTCAAGAGTAATATTCGTAACTCATGAATAGTAAATCGTGAATAGTAACCCCGACATGAAAAAGATAGAAATTCTACAATAATATACATACCAATATTTCGGTATAATGATATTGAAAGAATAACATTTCTTGAGCTTATAAACAATTTATTTAAATTGTTTACACTTTACTAATTAATGCATTTAATCATCATAAAATGCCAACTCTTAAGATTTCATCATCAATAACCAAAACCCTCATCAAAAATCTGCATATACCTCATATAGGATTCTCAAGCCATAAAATCCTATTTTCCAATTTTCTTACTTCACATAACATATTTAATTCATTTACTCATAACTAGTCCATTTTCATGAAAAATACCAAATCAGTTCCAAAAATATTTCTTTTCTGAGATTTAGCATAATATAGTCCCATAGTGAACATATATTTTTCTCAGAATTTTTAAAAGTCATTTACTATTTTTCATATGGCCAAAACAGCCGAATATTTAGACATTTATCAAAAATTGTACTTTTGTTCAAAAATTCTAAAATTAACAGAGTATACTTCATCATATACATGTACTCCCAATAAAAATTTCATCAATTTTGGAGTTAACCACAAGAATTATAAGCAGTTACTTTTAAAATAGTCTTTTCTCATAAAATTCATAACTCTCAATCTATACATCCAAAAATCACCATTTTTGGACACAATCAATAAAACTCATCAAAATATCATTTCAAATTTTTCCAGAATTTTTGAAGATCAGAAAAATTACGAAACTGAAAATCATAACAACCCTTAAAATCCATTACTATCCCTTACTATCCCTTACCTCAAAAGAGCAGTACTTCTGACTGGATATCGGATATGATGCTGAAGAAAACTTGCACTGATGAATAGTAACTCACCAAGTATCTAAAAACTCACAAAATATGCTTCATAATATAGAGAGAGAAAGAGAGAAATCTTATGTTTCTGGTGTGATTTTCAATTCTAACTTAGCCCTCTATTTATAGGAAAATTTTGGTAGGTTTGACCTGCAACCTGATGGCTTTACCTGCTACTATTCCCACCCACCACATTTAAAATATAATTCAGCACATTTCTTCACCAACCACAAGTGGGGCCCACCAATTCTAGAATTTTCCACCAAAAATGATTTATAACCTGATTTCCGAATCAGCCACATCTTAAAATTCATAACAAATCATACGTTCATTTTTAACGGTTCAAAATTTGTGGGCATATACTCAACTTATATATGTATAACATATCCAAAAATTACCACGATCCAACGGTCGGATTAAAAATTATAACCCCCGCAAAATATCTCAAAAACCCTGATTTTTAATACCTCCATTCCGACAAAAATACGGATAAAAACCTCAACATTAACTCCTTCATATTTAACCACAAAATATATCCCTCGTTTATATCCACATAAAATAAATATTTCCTTATCATATGAATCAATAATTAATTATTCACAAATAATATTACAGAATCACATTTATGACAACCAGGCCGTTCCCAGGAAAGAGGGGGCTTTCCAATAAGGATTTCTCCTTACTGGCGCGCAATTAGATGACCAAACCTCTCCTTAGACAGAACTTTCTAGACATTGCCAATAATGCTATCTAATAATACTATTCAAATAATATGAATTATTGATCTGATAATGGGAAATACTGTGCAGCAACAATTATTGAACAACAATAATACAAAATTTCAACGTAGCAATTATTGAATCAATAAAATAAAATATTGAACAGTAATTACTGTAACAATTATTGAGTAGTGCCTTCTTACGTAAGAATCAATAATTTCAAAAATACTATGCAATACCGTGTGCTACTGTGCAATAACGCGTATTACTGTATTTTAACCACCGGGTATTCCAACAGTGTTAACGGTTAACAACTACGCCGTTATTTGTAAAAACTCAAATTTGTCGTTTTCTTCACCCGACAGTTATTCTGTTATGGGGCCCACAAATAGCTGCGCCGTCGTACGAATATTCCCCGACAGAAAGAATATTCCACGACCAAACGAATATTCCCCGACAACAATGATTATTTTATAACCACTTGCTTATTTTAAAAAAAAAAAATTCCTATTTCACCCATAACTTTAAACTTTTATCAATTTAACCATTTACTAAATAGAAAAATTGAATACTTTTATTTCATAAAATCCGGGGTCTTACAATCTCCCCTCCTTATGAAATTTCGTCCCCGAAATTTACGTACCTGGTATTTCAAAGAGTTGAGAATACCTTGCTTTCATTTCAGATTCCATCTTCCCTGTCATCATGATTTTTCCATTGCTCATCTCCTGTATTTCAGATATCATTCTAGAATACAGCTTCAAAACAAGGGTTAATTGAACAAATTAACATATCACATAATATCCCGATATTATGACTGACCAACAAATAAGCTTAGGTAGGACACACTAGCGAAGGATTTACTCATCTCTCCCCTCCTAGTTTTATTCCCCGATCTCCGCCAGAGATCATATCCCTAAGCTCTGATACCAAATGTAACGACCCCAAAATAGGTCCATTCCATCCAACCTATTCTGAGTCGCCAAATACATGGTACAGAAAATAACTACAACTTTATTACAACAATTGTCGTGCAAAATACAACAACACATATGCTGTGAGTTTGGATACAAATATATACCAAATGTGACTCATGTTCCAACCGTGGACATCACCTCACAATGACACCTTACATAAAGGTATAGTCAAAAATTATTTTAGAAATTAGAATCTTTGGGAAGTGCTCAAGGAAACCTTCGTACATGGGAGGCCATGCATCTAGGTTATGATAGATATCATATGGCCACAGAATTATCCTTGGTTGACCCAATAGACCCCAAAGAAAAACGAGAAGATTACTATCATATTCTTCCCAATGGTGAGTCTTCTCTTGACTTATCATTATCTCCACTGTCTCTAATTGAGAATTATACTTCAAACAAACACCAAGATTATATAGGTAGTGCCCATAGATATACTCAGCAAGTGGATGAGCACATCCCTGTCTTATGATGACACGAGGTTGTATGTCATTAGACATCTTGTATGATAGTGGCAAACCACCCTTCCAACGTTGGGTACACCTTACCCTTTTGGATTCACCAAATATAACTACTAAATAAACTTTTCTATACTGCTTCGGGAGAACATCCACAGCTAGAGACCACCGTTCTATTTCTCCGTTACCCTCGCTCGACCCAGCTACACTCTTATTACCTGAAAGGAATTGTGAAGCAAAAGGGTGAGCACAACTAGCTCAGTAAAGAATATCATGACTAAAGATAATTAAATTATCAATAGCCTTCATCAATAATAAATCAGAGATTTAGAACATATGGTAAATGATAAAAATTTCAACCATAGTTGCAGCGGAACGAGCAATCCATTAGAAGAGTCAAATAGACTATAAAGTCTATTATCTTCTCCATGTTAAAAATCCACCAACAATGTTTTATCCATGTAACATCACTCAACAGTTCCTTTCCACAATCATATGAATAACTCATAATCATAATTGTGACTATAAATTTTTCTTCGCACCCAGGACGAAGAATATTTTCATCACCTGTCTTTACCTGAAACATCAAAGATCATGGTTATACCAAATCACAGTTCCTGTTTATAATCATACTAACAAATCCATCTTTGCACTACGGGCCAAAGATATTCATCAACAAACCATCTTTGCACTACGGGCCAAAGATATTCAACAACAGTTCATCTTTGCACTACAGGCCAAAGATATTCATCAACAGGCCATCTTTGCACTACATGCCAAAGATATTCATCAACAATTCATATTTGCACTACAGGCCAAATATATTCATATCTCAAAGAAATATATAATCATTTCAGAATTTATATAAACAATAATTATAACCATGTTGATCAATTCACCTTTGCACTTAAGCTTAAGATATTCAATTATAAATTCAATGGTCATGATCATACCAGTCACAATTCAACTTTGCACTACAGGCCAAAGAGAACCCTAGTCATGATCATACCAATAATCTACCCATCTTTACACTCCAGTGAAAGAGAATTTCAACATCAGGGTTATAAAAATGTTATATATGATGATAAAAATAATATGATTAACATATAGTTTTAATCTCAAGAGTAATATTCGTAACTCATGAATAGTAAATCGTGAATAGTAACCCCGACATGAAAAAGATAGAAATTCCACAATAATATACATACCAATATTTCGGTATAATGATATTGAAAGAATAACATTTCTTAAGCTTATAAACAATTTATTTAAATTGTTTACACTTTACTAATTAATGCATTTAATCATCATAAAATGCCAATTCTTAAGATTTCATCATCAATAGCCAAAACCCTTATAAAAAATCTGCATATACCTCATATAGGATTCTCAAGCCATAAAATCCTATTTTCCAATTTTCTTACTTCACATAACATATTTAATTCATTTACTCATAACTAGACCATTTTCATGAAAAATACCAAATCAGTTCCAAAAATATTTCTTTTCTGGGATTTAGCATAATATAGTCCCATAGTGAACATATATTTTTCTCAGAATTTTTAAAAGTCATTTACTATTTTTCATATGGCCAAAACAGCCGAATATTTAGACATTTATCAAAAATTATACTTTTGTCCAAAAATTCTGAAATTTACAGAGTATACTTCTATCATATACATGTACTCCCAATAAAAATTTCATCAATTTTGGAGTTAACCACAAGAAATTATAAGCAGTTACTTTTAAAATAGTCTTTTCTCATAAAATTCATAACTCTCAATCTATACATCCAAAAATCACCATTTTTGGACACAATCAATAAAACTCATCAAAATATCATTTCAAATTTTTTCAGAATTTTTGAAGATCAGAAAAATTACGAAACTGAAAATCATAACAACCCTTAAAATCCATTACTATCCCTTACTATCCCTTACCTCAAAAGAGCAGTACTTCTGACTGGATATCGGATATGATGCTGAAGAAAACTTGCACTGATGAATAGCAACTCACCAAGTATCTAAAAACTCACAAAATATGCTTCATAATATAGAGAGAGAAAGAGAGAAAGCTTATGTTTCTGGTGTGATTTTCAATTCTAACTTAGCCCTCTATTTATAGGAAAATTTTGGTAGGTTTGACCTGCAACCTGATGGCTTTACCTGCTACTATTCCCACCCACCACATTTGAAATATAATTCAGCACATTTCTTCACCAACCACAAGTGGGGCCCACCAATTCTAGAATTTTCCACCAAAATGATTTATAACCTGATTTCCGAATCAGTCATCTCTTAAAATTCATAAAAAATCATACGTTCATTTTTAACGGTTCAAAATTTGTGGGCATATACTCAACTTATATATGTATAACATATCCAAAAATTACCACGATCCAACGGTCGGATTAAAAATTATAACCCCCGCAAAATATCTCAAAAATCCTGATTTTTTATACCTCCATTCCGACAAAAATACGGATAAAAACCTCAACATTAACTCCTTCATTTTTAACCACAAAATATATCCCTCGTTTATATCCACATAAAATAAATATTTCCTTATCATATGAATCAATAATTAATTATTCACAAATAATATTACAGAATCACATTTATGACAACCAGGCCGTTCCCAGGAAAGAGGGGGCTTTCCAATAAGGATTTCTCCTTACTGGCGCGCAATTAGATGACCAAACCTCTCCTTAGACAGAACTTTCTAGACATTGCCAATAATGCTATCTAATAATACTATTCAAATAATATGAATTATTGATCTGATAATGGGAAATACTGTGCAGCAACAATTATTGAACAACAATAATACAAAATTTCAACGTAGCAATTATTGAATCAATAAAATAAAATATTGAACAGTAATTACTGTAACAATTATTGAGTAGTGCCTTCTTACGTAAGAATCAATAATTTCAAAAATACTATGCAATACCGTGTGCTACTGTGCAATAACGCGTATTACTGTATTTTAACCACCAGGTATTCCAACAGTGTTAACGGTTAACAACTACGCCGTTATTTGTAAAAACTCAAATTTGTCGTTTTCTTCACCCGACAATTATTCTGTTATGGGGCCCACAAATAGCTGCGCCGTCGTACGAATATTCCCCGACAGAAAGAATATTCCACGACCAAACGAATATTCCCCGACAACAATGATTATTTTATAACCACTTGCTTATTTTAAAAAACAAAATTCATATTTCACCCATAACTTTAAACTTTTATCAATTTAACCATTTACTAAATAGAAAAATTGAATAATTTTATTTCATAAAATTCGGGGTCTTACAAGGTGGGTGAAGCAACATTATTGGAACCAGAGTTGGTACGCATGACTACAGAGAAGATCCAAACGATTCTATAACGTATACAAATGGCACAGGATCGATAAAAGAGTTATGCGGATCTTCATCGGAAGGACGTGAAATTTAATATTGGGGATCATGTATTGTTACATGTTGCACCATGGAAGGGAGTTACAAGATTTGGGAAGAGAGGAAAGCTCAATCGAAGATTTGTTGGTCCATTTGAGATTCTTGAGCGAATAGGAAATGTGGCATATAGACTCGCATTACCTCCAAGCATGTCTCGTGTTCATAATATTTTTCACATATCTATGCTTCGTAAATATGTTAAAGACCCGAACCACATTATTGAGTTAGAACCAGACGAGATAGCTGAAGATTTAACGTACGAGGAAGTACCTGTTAAGATCTTGGATAGGAAAGAGCATGTCCTACGCACAAAGGTTATACCACAAGTTAAGGTTTTGTGGAGAAACCATGCTATTGAAGAAATGACCTGGGAGTTGGAATCAGAAATGAAAGCGAGGTATCCTCACCCTTTCAAAATATCAGGTACGTACGTCAATTTCGAGGACGAAATTTCATAAGAAGGGGAGGTTGTAAGACCCCAGCTTATTAATGAATAAAATTAAATTTTCTCTAAATATTATTGTGAATAATAAGGGGTTAATTTGATATAATACTTTGGTTATGGGTGAAATGTACAAATTTTACAAAATAAGCAAGTGGTTATAAAATATTCATTTTGTCGGGGAATATTCGTTTGGTCGTGGAATATTCTTGCTGTCGGGGAATATTCATACGACGGCGCAGCCTTGTGTGGACCCCATAACAAAAAGCGATTGGATGAAGAAAATGACAAGTATAAGTTGTTTATAAATAACGGCGTAGTTGTTACCGTTAATACTGTTAGAATTCCCGGTGGTTAAAATACAGTAGCACACGGTATTACACCAATTATTGATTCTTACGTAAGAAGGCACTACTCAATAATTGTTACAGTAGTTATTGTTTAATATTTTATTTTATTGATTCAATAATTACTGCGTTGATATTTTATATTATTGTTATTTCAATAATTGTTGCTGCACAATATTTTCATTTATCAGATCAATAATTCATATTATTTGAATAATATTATTAAATAATATTATTAGCAATGTCTAGAAAGTTCTGTCTAAGGAGAGGTTTGGTCATCTAATTGCGCGCCAGTAAGGAGAAATCCTTATTGGAAAGCCCCCTCTTTCCTGGGAACGGCCTGGTTGTCATAAATGTGATTCTGTAATATTATTTGCGAATAATTAATTATTGATTCATATGATAAGGAAATATTTATTTTATGTGGATATAAATAAGGGATATATTTTTGTGGTTAAAAATGAAGGATTTAATGTTGAAGTTTTTATCAGTATTTTTGTCGGAATGGAGGTATTAAAAATTAGGGTTTTTGAGATATTTTACGGGGGTTATAATTTTTAATCCGACCGTTGGATCGTGGTAATTTTTGGATATGTTATACATATATAAGTTGAGTATATGCCCATAAATTTTGAACCGTTAAAAATGAACGTATGATTTATTATGAATTTTACGAGATAACTGGTTCAGAAATTGTTGAATTTTTGGAGTTAATCATTTTGGTGGAAAATTCTAGAATTGGTGGGCCCCACTCTTGATTGGTGAAGAAATGTGATGAGATTTTTATTCAAATGTGGTGGGTGTAAATAGTAGCAGGTAAAGCCATCAGGTTGGAGGTTAAGTCTGCTTCGGCGTGCTAACATTTTCCTATAAATTGAGGGCTAAGTTAGAATTGAAAATCACACCAGAAACAAGTTTTCTCTCTTTCTCTCTCTAGATTATTAAGTGTATTTTGTGAGTATTTAGATACTTTGAGAGTTTCTATTCATCAGAGCAAGTTTCATTCAGCCTTATACCGATATTCCGACCAGAAGTACTGATATTTTGAGGTAAGGGATATTATTTTCTTCTTAAATGATATTATTTTCTTCAATATCATTATGCTGAAATATTAACATGAGTTTTTATCAAATTTAGAACTTTTTGTGTCGGGGTTACTATTCACGTATACGTTACTATTCACGTATACGGCACTATTCACGAATACGGCACTATTCACCGAAAAATAAAATTTTCCCTTTTTGTCCAAGATGTCTATTATGGTTACTATCTTTAATTGTATCCATATTTTGATCTTTATTTTTGAATTCTGCTTCACAATTGATTATTATGAAGTATTATTGATCTTGGATAAACTGTTATACGAATCCCTACTATTTGTCCTTCTGTCTCACTGGATTCGTTCTCTTTAAGATATTTTTTATCATCCTCAGTCCTAAATAATGATATTACTGAATATCTTTGGCCTGTAGTGCAAATATGTATGATTACTTGATGAATATCTTTGGCCTGTAGTGCAAAGATGAACAGGTGTTGAGATAAACATGACTGACAGTTGATACAAATGAATAACTTTGGTCTGTAGTGCAAAGATGAATATTTGGATAAAGATGATTATTAATTGATGTTACAGGGATAAAATATTGATGATGGACTTTTAAATCTTAGAAGATAGTAGAATTCATTCTCTACTTGACTCTTCTAATGGTTTGCTGTTTTCGCTGTAGTTGTTGATCTAAAACTTGTTGTCGATTATATTCTATCAGATTTTTCCCTGTTGAATACTAATGATAATTTGTTGTATATTATCTTAGTCATAATATTCTTTACTGGGCTAGTTGAGCTCACTCTTTTCCTTTTTGTTCCATTTTTTCTCAGGAGGTGAGAACATAGCAGAATCTAGTCGGGGTATGGAGTGATGGTTCTAGAAGATGTTTTAGCAGTCCTCACTATTTTTATAAAATAGTGTTTGAATAATTGTATTGAGGACTTATTTGAGTGTGGATATTGTTTAGAAGACAATATTTGTATTTAAACTCACAATATGTGTTGTCGTATTTTGCACGACAATTATTTTATTGAAGTTGTAGTTTGCTTTATGTACCATATATTTGGCGACTTAGAATGGGTGTTGTATACCTATGTTGGGGGCGTCACAATGGGGCCCACAAATAGCTGCGCCGTCGTACGAATATTTTTCGACAGAAAGAATATTCCCTGACTAAACGAATATTCCCCGACAACAAATGAATATTTTATAACCACTTGTTTATTTTGCAAAATTTGCACATTTCACCCATAACTAAAATATTATATCAAATTAACACCTTATTATTCACAATAATAATTAGAAGAAATTTAATTTTATTCATTAATAAGTTGGAGTCTTACAGTAACTTATTTAGAAGAAAAAAAATACAACTAATAATATTTATTATTTTTATAATTCTTAGCAAAATTATTAAGTTTGAGAATGTATCAAATTGACTTATAAACATTAATAATAATTTTATAATTTATAAAAGAGAGTATAATTTATCAATTGTATCCCACTGTAAAATGAGTTTTATTTTAAAATGACTTTTATTATATCCCACTGTAAATGACTTTTATTTTATTTAAATTTTAAGTAATTTATGGAGTGAGTATTGAATGGATTGTAACTGCAAATATACATAAGATCAATATTAACTTTTAAAAAGTTAATTTGGGATATTTTTTAAATTTAAAATTAATATGATTCATTTAAAATTTGAAAATAATAAATTTTATAATTTATAGTACTTTTATAATATTTATAATTATATTGACATGAATTAAATAAATTTATATCAATTTTAAATTTGAATACGTTTGAAATTAATTTTTAAAAAATAAGTCAATATTAATTTTAAAATTTAAAAATAAAGATGAGTTGGATAATGATTGATGAGTTGTCCACTTAAACAAGAGTGTGAAATGTCATTTTGTATACATAGAGAATAATTTTTGACTCCCTCATCTTGAGGAGTAAAATTCTATACAGAGAGTTAAGGATAAAGAAACTGTTTGATAATAATTTGTTGATGTATTTTTCAAAGTTGGAGAAAAAGATTTTATTAGGGAAACTGTTGTAAATGCTCTAAGAGCATTCACAACAGTTTCTTTATCTTTATCCCAACTCTGCAGTGCTATTGAGTCATTCTAGAAAATAGAAATTTAATTTTTTTTACTATAAACCCAACATGTTCTTTATATTGATTCTTTAAATAATAAATTTAAAGTTTAAAAGTTTCAACAGTCAAACTATCAAATTAATAATAATCTTATAATTTATAAAAGAGAGTAAAATTTATCAAGTATATTCTATTGTAAAATAATTTTTATTTTATTTTAAATTTTAAGTAATTTATGGAGTGAGTATTGAATTGATTGTAGTTGTAAATGTACATAAGATTAATATTAACTTTTAAAAAGTTAATTTGTGATATTTTTAAATTTAAATTTAATAATTAATAGTACTTTTGTAATATTTATAATTATATTGACATAAATTAAATAAATTAATATTAATTTTAAATTTGAATATGTTTGAAATTAATTTTTAAAAAATAAGTCAATATTAAGTTTATAATTTGAAAATGAAGTAGTAAAAAAATATCAAAATATGATTGATGAGTTGTCCACTTAAATGAGGGTGTGAAATGTCTTTTTGTATATAGAGAACAGTCTTTTAACTTGTGACGCCCCTAAAAATAGGTATACATCACCCATCTTGAATCGTCAGATACATGGTACAGAATTCAAATATAACTTAATAATACAACTGTCGTGTACAATACGACAAAATATAAACTGTGAGTTTGAATACAAATATTGTCTACTAGAGAGTATACAAACTCAAAAGGAGTTCTCATTACAATTATTATCACACAATTACATAGAATAATGAGTACTACTAATGCTATCATCTGGTCCATTACTCCGTTTCCCGACTCGTCCCAACTATATTTGTAAGACCCCAAATTATTAATAAATGAAATTTAAATTCCTCTATTTATTATTTTGAAATAGTAAGGGTTGATTTGATTAATGTGGTTAGTTATGGGTAAAAGGCACAAATATTTCAAATAAGCAAGTGGTCCTAAAATATTCATTGTTGTCGGGGAATATTTATTTGGTCGTGAAATATTCTTGTTGTCGGGAAATATTCGTACGACGGCGCAGCCTTGTGTGGGCCCCATAACAGAAAGCGATTGGATGAAGAAAATGACAAAAATAAGTTATTTATAAATAACGGCGTAGTTGTTACCGTTAGTACTGTTGAAATACCCGGTGGTTAAAACACAGTAATACATGTTGTTGCATAGTAGCACACTGTATTGCACCAATTATTGATTCTTACGTAAGAAGGCACTACTCAATAATTGTTACAGTAATTACTGTTCAATATTATATTTTATTGATTCAATAATTGCTGCGTTGATATTTTATATTAATGTTATTTTAATAATTGTCACTATACAGTATTTTCTATTATCGGAACAATAATTCATATTATCTGAATAATATTATTAGATAAAATTATTGGTAATGTCTAAAAAGTTCTGTCTAAGGAGAGGTTTGGTCATCTAATTGCGCGCCAGTAAGGAGATATTCTTAGTGGAAAGCCCCCTCTTTCCTGGGAACGGCCTGGTTGCCAGTATTGTGATTCTGTAATATTATTTGTGTATAATTAATTATTGATTTATATGATGAGGAAAATATTGATTTTATGTGGATATAGATGGAGAAAATTTTTAATGTGACAATTGTTGAAAATTAATATTTTATCTTTTTCTGATAAAATAATTCATTTAAATATATTATTTTAATAATATATTGATGGTGATATTTTTACAATGAATGTGGATATATGAGTATATGAGGAAGAGTATTTTTGTGGCATTAAATGATTAACACATGTGTTGTGTGTTGGTGGATGCAATTCTTGACCGAAAATTTATTATTGACTGTAAAATCGTCCGTTTATGGATTTCGGTCAATTTCTGTTTGGAATTCGGAAAAACTTTCTTCTGCAAAGTTGTAGAGAATTGAATTTCCTATAAAAACTCGCGAGATTCGAATTTTCTGATAAAAGGACTATTTATTATGAATTATTGAAGTTCTGAAGTTCCGAAATAATTGATTTTTGGAAGTTTTATTTATTAGTTTGAAGAAAAACGTTTTTTGTATTTTGTTGGACATCATTAACATGTGTGGCTGGAGTTTTTGACCAAAGGTGGGTTAAGGAAAATTTGGTTATAAATATATTATTATATTCAATTTTCTACTTTGGTGTTCTAAGCATTTTCCTATAAATAGGGTGCTTAGGTTAGAATTGAAATCACACCATAAA
This sequence comes from Panax notoginseng, assembly GCA_016801055.1. NCBI lineage: Eukaryota > Viridiplantae > Streptophyta > Magnoliopsida > Apiales > Araliaceae > Panax > Panax notoginseng. The sequence continues at coordinate 138,899,215 of CM029023.1, forward strand.
CACAAGTTTCTCTCTATTTCTCTCTCTATAACGAGCGTATTCTTGTGAGTATTTGATACTTTGAGTGTTACTTTACGGTGCAAGTTTCCTTCAGCACTATATCTAGTATTCCAGTCAGAAGTACCGTCTTTCCGAGGTAAGGGATGGTAAGGGATGTTATTTCTTCTTAAATGATATTATTTTCTTCAATATCATTATGCCGAAGTATTGATCTGAACTTTTTATCAAATTTAGAACTTTTCATGTCGGGGTTACTATTCATGAGTTACTATTCACGAGTTACTATTCATGAGTTACTATTCACGAGTTACTATTCACCGAAAAATGAAATTTTCTTCTTTTTGTCCAAAATATCTATTCTGGATACTAGCTTTGATTGTATCCATATTTTGATCATTCTTGAATTTTACTCCACTATAATTATTTATGAGGTATTTTTGGACATGGATAAACTGTAATACGAATCCCTAATATTTGTTCTTTTGCTTCACTGGATTCGTTTCCTTTAAAATATTTTTCATCATCCTCAGTCCTAAATGATGATATAATTGAATATCTTTGGCCTGTAGTGCAAAGATTGATGATTTCTGATGAATATCTTTGGCCCGTAGTGCAAAGATGAACAAGTGTTGAGATGAACATGATCGACTGGTGATACAAATAAATATCTTTGGCCTGTAGTGCAAAGATGAATATTTGATTCAAGATGGTTATTGATTATTATTACAGGGATAAAATATTGAAGATGAGCTTTTAAATCTTAGAAGATAGTAGAACTCATTCTTACTTGACTCTTCTAATGGTTTGCTGTTTCGCTGCGAATATTGATTGAAAACTTGTTGTCTATTGTATTCTATCAAATTTTTCCCTGTTGAAGACTAACGATAATTTGTTGTATATTATCTTAGTCATAATATTCTTTATTGGGCTAGTTGAGCTCACCCTTTTCCTTGTTGTTCCATTTTCTTCTCAGGAGGCGAGAATATAGCGAGTACTAGTCGGGGTATGGAATGATGGTTCAAGACAGTTATTTTAGTAGTCCTCACTATTTTGTAAAATAGTGTATCAATAAGTATAATGAGTTCTTAATTGGGTATGAATACTGTCTAGATGACAATATTTGTATTTAAACTCACAGTATATGTGTTGTCGTATTTTGCACAACAAATGTATTAATAAAGTTGTAGTTATTTCTGTACCATGTATTTGGTGACTCAGAATGGGTTGGGTGGAATGGACCTATTTTGGGGGCGTCACAGTTGGTATCAGAGCTTAGGGATATGATCTCTGGCGGAGATCGGGGAATAGAACTAGGAGGGGAGAGACGAGTAAATCCTTCGATAGTGTGTCCTACCTAAGCTTAATTGTTGGTCGGTCATAATATAGGGATATTATGTGATATGTTAATTTGTTAAATTAACCCTTGTTTATGGCAGTATTTGAGAATGTCGATTGAGAATGTTAACAGTGGAGTAAATGAGACCGTGAAGACACCTTTGCTCACCAACGAGGAGAACGTGCAACAGGCTGGCAATATTCCTCCTGTAAACAACACCACTGAGCAGACGATGAACGACGGGATGTTTAGGAGTTTTTTTCAGTTCATACAAAGCCAGACGAGGGAGACTCGTGTACAAAATACGGGTGGAAATGATAGCAATGCGCGGCTTGTCACAGCCAAGCAGTTCAAAGAGTTGGGACCACCAGAATTCTGGGGAAAGCCGAATCCGATTAAGGCAGAGACGTGGGTCAAACAAATTACCAAGATATTCGATGTCTTGGGATGCACGGAAGAACAGAAGGTTCCATTCGCCACTTTTATGTTCCGCAATGAGGCAGATTACTGGTAGGAATCTGTGAAGCGTACCCATCCAGCCGCGCTTAGCATGTCTTGGGAGACATTTCAGAAACTGTTCAATGACAAATACTTTCCTGAAAGTGTTCGTCATATGAAGGAGGTAGAGTTTATTAGATTAGAACAAAATATCATGACGGTGTCCCAATACGAGGCGAAGTTCGCAGAGTTATCCAGGTTTGCACCTCATTTAGTAGAGAATGAGGAACGAATGACGAGGATGTTTCTGAGAGGTTTAAAACCCAAGATTCGGCAATATCTTATCTCTCATAAATTTTCTTTATATTCAGATGTTGTCAACAGGGCTCAATTATTAGAGCGAGATAACGAGTACGGTCAATCGAGGGACCACAACCAGGGTCATACCGGTGACAGCGGTCATCGGAGCAATAACAACCAGAGGGAAGGAAAACATTCAGACAAAAGCGGTAACCACTCTGGTGGTAATCGTGGCTATGAAAATAGAAGAAGCGAGTCGGGAGGAGATTTTAAAAAGAGGAGATTCAACAATGACAATACGAAGACGTCAGCACCAGCAGCAACTGGTTCCAAGGGAGGAGGACGACCACCGATCATATGCTATAAGTGCGAAAAAGAAGGACATATCAGCCCAAACTGCCCACAACAGTTTAAGGTATGTTATAAATGTGGAAAGGAAGGACATATCGCTCGAGATTGCACTGTAGCGAAACCAAGTCCAACGGGGGTGGTGACTCAAAAAGTTGTCCCAAAAAAGTCAAAGTCAACGGTTCCTGGAAGAGCGTTTTTCGTGACTGGTCAGAATGCGAGGAACCCGAACGAAGTTAGCACGGTTAGTTAATTATAAATTTTTACGAAGTCTATACCTTATTAGATACCGGTTCTACCCATTCATTTATTTCTCCTGCTTGTGCTCAACGTTTAAACTTAACTCCGGAGAAATTAGACTTTGATTTATCTGTGGAGACTCCGTTAGGGGAAACTTTCATCACATCCACTGTTTATAAATCTTGTTTGATTCAAGTTAGCACCATCACATTACCTGTTGATCTTATCTCTTTAAAGATACTTGCTTTTGATGTGATTTTAGGGATCGATTGGTTAACTACTCATCATGCCAAATTGATTGCTTTTGTAAGGTTGTTAGTTTTTATATTCCTAAGCAACCTGTTATTCAAATTCAAGCAACCAAACCATTGAGATCAAACTCTTTCATATCAATCCGTAAATTCATTCGTTTATTGAAAAACGGATGTCAAGCTTTCTTAGCTATGTTATGGACTTGAACAAAAATACGTCAGATTTGAATGATATTTCTATTGTTAGTAAATCCCTGACGTATTTCCTGAAGAATCTCTTGGCCTACGCGTGATATTGAATTTTGTATCATTTTTGAATCGGGTACAAAACTCATTTCTAAAATCTCATATCGAATGGCTCCTATTGAACTTCAGGAGTTAAAAATTCAACTATAGAAGTTGATAACTGAGCCTTTATCTGGTAATTTCTTTTGTGGAATGCACTGAATCCAGACTCTCTGTAGGGGACGCCATATTCGTGCGGTAGTAAACTGATAGGTGTCATTGTGACGTGCTATCCAAGATTGGGATATGAGTCACAGTTGAGAGCAAACCTAAGTCAATAATCAAAATACGTAGCTTTATAGGCTTAGCTGGTTACTATCGGAGATTCGTGGAAGGATTTCTCGAATCGCTACTCCGTTAACTCAGCTGACTCGAAAAGATACAAACTTCGTATGGAGTAAGGAATGCGAGAAGAGTTTTCAAGAACTCAAGAGGAGACTCATTTCGGCACCTGTTTTGACAATACCATCTGGTTCGGATGGATTTGTTATCTACAGCGATGCTTCAGGCAAAGGGTTAGGATGTGTTCTCATGCAACGTGGGAAAGTCATAGCCTATGCCTCGCGACAACTTAAAGAATATGAGAGGAATTATCCTACTCATGATCTAGAGTTGGCAGCAGTCGTTTTCGCGCTAAAGATCTAGAGGCACTATCTATATGGGGAGAAAGTGGAGATATATTCAGACTATAAAAGCCTCAAATATTTCTTCACTCAAAAAGAACTCAACATGCGGCAACGACGTTGGCTCGAGCTGTTGAAAGATTACGACCACACTATTCAATAGCATCCTGGAAAAGCAAACGTGGTAGCTGACGCGTTGAGTAGAAGATCATATGCAGGAACGAGTGCGATAATGTCAAGTATACGCGTAGAACCAACTTTAATCGATAAAGTTAAAGTTGCTTAAGCGACAGACCGGGAGCTGATGCGTATGAAGAAGAAAGTACAAGAAGGTGCTATTCCGGAAGCAAGAATCGATGAAGAACGGAAGCAAGAATCGAAGAAGAAGGAATACTTCGAGTCCACTCCAGACTTTGTGTTCCTAACGATTCTGATTTGAAGTACAAGATCATGATGGAGGCACACAATACACCGTTTGTAATCCATCCTGGGAGTACCAAAATGTATCACGATCTTCGACATATATTTTGGTGGAGCAATATGAAAGGAGAGATCGCGGAGTTTATCTCGAGGTGTTTAACTTGTCAACGTGTAAAGGCGGAGCATCAAGTGCCAAAGGGTCCATTGCAACCACTTGAGATTCCGAAATGGAAGTGGGAACACATTACTATGGATTTTGTTACGGGTCTTCCCAAGGTTTCTCAAGGCATAAATGTTATTTGGGTTATAGTTGATAGACTAACGAATTCTGCTCATTTCTTGCCGATACGGGAGACTTATTCCCTTGAACGTCTTGCTAGTATGTACGTGAATGAGATTGTGAGGTTGCATGGCATGCCAGTATCTATAGTTTCGGATCATGACCCAAGATTCACTTCAAGATTTTGGGTTAGCTTGCAAAAAGCTATGGGCACGGATTTACGATTCAGTTCGGCATACCATCCTTAAACGGACGGACAATCAGAGAGGACTATTCAAACTCTTGAAGATCTATTAAGACTTTTTGTCCTAGATCTCAAAGGGAGTTGGGATAAGTACCTACCATTGGTGGAATTCTCTTACAACAACAGTTATCAGGCGAGCATAGGCGTGGCTCCATTCGAGGCGTTGTATGGAAGAAAATGTCGTTCTCCAGTATGCTTGGGACGAGGTGGGTGAAGCAACATTGTTCGGACCAGAGTTGGTACGCATTACTACAGAGAAGATCCAAACGATTCGACAACGTATACAAACGGCACAGGATCGACAAAAGAGTTATGTGGATCTTCATCGAAAGGACGTGGAATTTGATATTGGGGATCATGTATTATTACGTGTAGCTTCATGGAAAGGAGTTGCAAGATTTGGGAAGAGAGGAAAGCTCAATCCACGATTTATTGGTCCATTTCAGATTCTTGACCGAGTAGGAAATGTGACCTATAGACTCGCGTTACCTCCAAGCATGTCTCGTGTTCATAACGTTTTTCACATATTTATGCTTCGTAAATATGTGAAAGACCGAAACCACATTATTGAGTTAGAACCAGATGAGATAGCTGAAGATTTAACGTACGAGGAGGTACCTGTTAAGATCTTGGATAGGAAAGAGCATGTCCTACGCACGAAGGTCATACCACAAGTCAAAGTTTTGTGGAGAAACCATGCTATTGAGGAAATAACCTGGGTGTTGAAAACGGAAATAAAAGCGAAGTATCCTCATCTTTGTGAAACACCAGGTACGTATGTCAATTTCAAGGACGAAATTTCATAAGGAGGGGAGGTTGTAAGACCCCAAATTATTAATAAATGAAATTTAAATTCCTCTATTTATTATTTTGAAATAGTAAGTGTTGATTTGATTAATGTGGTTAGTTATGGGTAAAAGACACAAATATTTCAAATAAGCAAGTGGTCCTAAAATATTCATTGTTGTCGGGGAATATTTATTTGGTCGTGAAATATTCTTGTTGTCGGGGGAATATTCGTCGACGGCGCAGCCTTGTGTGGGCCCCATAACAGAAAGCGATTGGATGAAGAAAATGACAAAAATAAGTTGGTTTAATAAATAACGGCGTAGTTGTTTACCGTTAGTACTGTTGGAATACCCGGTGGTTAAAACACAGTAATACGTGTTGTTGCATAGTAGCACACTGTATTGCACCATTATTGATTCTTACGTAAGAAGGCACTACTCAATAATTGTTACAGTAATTACTGTTCAATTGTATTTTTATTGATTCAATAATTGCTGCGTTGATATTTTTTATTAATGTTATTTTTAATAATTGTCACTACACAGTATTTTCTATTATCGGAACAATAATTCATTTATCTGAATAATATTATTAGATAACATTATTGGCAATGTCTAGAAAGTTTGTCTAAGAAGAGGTTTTGGTCATCTAATTGCGCGCCAGTAAGGAGATATCCTTAGTGGGAAAGCCCCCTCTTTCCTGGGAACGGCCTGGTTGCCAGTATTGTGATTCTGTAATATTATTTGTGTATAATTAATTATTGATTTATATGATGAGGAAATATTGATTTTACGTGGATATAGATGGAGAAATTTTTAATGTGACAATTGTTGAAAATTAATAATTTATCTTTTTTTGATAAAATAATTCATTTAAATATATTATTTTAATAATATATTGATGGTGATATTTTTACAATGAATGTGGATATATGAGTATATGAGGAAGAGTATTTTTGTGGCATTAAATGATTAACACATCTGTTGTGTGTTGGTGGATACAATTCTTGACCGAAAAATTTATTATTGACTGTAAAATCGCCCGTTTGGGATTTCGGTCAATTTTTGTTTGGAATTTGGAAAAACTTTCTTCTGCAAAGTTGTAGAGAATTGAACTTCCTATAAAAAACTCGCGAGATTCGAATTTTCTGATAAAAGGGCTATTTATTATGAATTATTGAAGTTCTGAAGTTCCGAAATAATTGATTTTGGAAGTTTTATTTATTAGTTTGAAGAAAAACGTTTTTGTATTTTGTTGGACATCATTAACATGTGTGGCTGGAGTTTTTGACCAAAGGTGGGTTAAGGAAAAATTTGGTTATAAATATATTATTATATTCAATTTTCTACTTTGGTGTTCTAAGCATTTTCCTATAAATAGGGTGCTTAGGTTAGAATTGAAATCACATCAGAAACACAAGTTTCTCTCTTCTCTATAACGAGCGTATTCTTGTGAGTATTTGATACTTTGAGTGTTGCTTTACGGTGCAAGTTTCCTTCAGCACTATATCTAGTATTCCAGTCAGAAGTACGTCTTTCCGAGGTAAGGGATGGTAGGGATGTTATTTCTTCTTAAATGATATTATTTTCTCAATATATTTGCCGAAGTATTGATCTGAACTTTTTATCAAATTTAGAACTTTTCATGTCGGGGTTACTATTCATGAGTTACTATTCATGAGTTACTATTCACGAGTTACTATTCATGAATTACTATTCACGAGTTACTATTCACCGAAAAATGAAATTTTCTTCTTTTCGTCTAAAATATCTTTCTGGATACTAGCTTTGATTGTATCCATGTTTTGATCATTCTTGAATTTTACTCCACTATGTTGTTTATGAGGTATTTTTGGACATGGATAAACTGTAATAGAATCCCTAATATTTGTTCTTTTGCTTCACTGGATTCGTTTCTTTAAAATATTTTTCATCATCCTCAGTCCTAAATGATTATATAATTGAATATATTTGGCCTGTAGTGCAAAGATTGATGATTTTGATGAATATTTTGGCCCATAGTGCAAAGATGAACATGTGTTGAGATGAACATGATCGACTGGTGATACAAATGAATATTTTGGCCTGTAGTGCAAAGATGAATATTTGATTCAAGATGGTTATTGATTGTTGTTACAGGGATAAAATATTGAAGATGGGCTTTTTAAATCTTAGAAGATAGTAGAACTCATTCTCTACTTGACTCTTCTAATGGTTTGCTGTTTCCGCTGTGAATATTGATTTAAAACTTGTTGTCTATTGTATTCTATCAAATTTTTCCTGTTGAAGACTAACGATAATTTGTTGTATATTATCTTAGTCATAATTTCTTTACTGGGCTAGTTGAGCTCACCCTTTTCTTGTTGTTCCATTTTCTTCTCAGGAGGCGAGAATATAGCGAGTACTAGTCGGGGTATGGAATGATGGTTCAAGACAGTTATTTTAGTAGTCCTCACTATTTGTAAAATAGTGTATCAATAAGTATAATGAGTTCTTAATTGGGTAGAATATGTCTAGATGACAATATTTGTATTTAAACTCACAGTATAAGTGTGTCGTATTTTGCACGACAAATGTATTAATAAAGTTGTAGTTGTTTCTGTACATGTATTTGGCGACTCAGAATGGGTTGGGTGGAATGGACTATTTTGGGGGCGTCACAAATATTAATCATTTCTATGAAGAGAACAGTGAAGAAAGGGTTGAGCTCAACTAAGCCCAGTAGTAAGAAATATTATGACTAAGATAATGCAAATAATTATCATAGTCTTCAACAATGGTAAACTGATAAAATACAATAGACATCAGTTTTAACTGCAGCGGATCAAGCAATCCATTAAAAGAGTCAAGTAGAGAATAAAATCTACTATTTTTATGATTTAAAAAGTTTTTCATCATGTTATCGCTGAGATCAGCTTAATAAATATTCACATCATCGAATCACCCCTGCACTACGGCCAAGGATATTCTTTAGTATCACGACCACGAATTATCCATGCACTACGGTAAAAGATAATCATGTTTTCATCAACGGCCTGATCATGCCATAAAACAATTCATCTCTGCACTACGGTGAAAGAGAATCCATAGCCATAATCATACCAAAACTGTCTATCAATGCACTACGGGCACCAATGAGGACATTTTCCATATAATTTGTAATATTACAGTTATGATTATACCGAATAATCACTGGTCATAATCATACCAAGTCATCTATACATAAGGCCACAGATGACTTTCAACATAATATAAGCATGAGGATGATGACAATGATATAAGAATTCAATAAAACAAGTTCAAGAATTAATTTATCTAGGAACTGATAACGTCCAAATTGTCACATGATACTGCTTTGTAGAGTAAAATTTAAGAATGCTCAGAAAAATATTTTCATGAAAAGATACTGGATGAAGCGCATATATCAAGGATATTCCACTAATTTCATGGAGTATAGAAGTCAAAGTTTAACCAATGAGTATAATAAAGAATGGAGAGTAACAAAAGAAATCACCATGCATGCGATAGACCGCACAGACAGGTTATTCCAACAGATTAATAAATAACGGAATCAGGTCCGGCGTAAAACGCACAGACAGGATATTCCAACAGAATAATAAGAATGGAACCAGGTCCGACGTAAAACGCAGAGACAGGATATTCCGACAGATTCATAAAGAATGGAACTAGGTTCGGCATAAACGCACAGACAGGATATTCCGACAGAATAATAAATAATAGAACCAGGTCCGACGTAAACGCACAGACAGGATATTCTAACAGAATTATAAAGAATGAAATAACATAAGAATTTCACCAATTATAGGGTAGCCCGCGTATACAGGT
>CM029023.1:138908713-139091243 GCA_016801055.1 Panax notoginseng
TGGGCCCCACAATCTCACAAAAAAATGTTTTTCTCAAAATAATTAACTTAAACTCCCAAAATCAATTATTTCGGAACTTCGAAACTTTAATAAATTCATAATAAATAGCCCTTTGATCAGAAAATTCGAATCTCGCGAGTTTTTATAGAAATTCAATTCTCTACAACTTTACAGAAGAAAGTTTTTTTAAATTCCAAATAGAAATTGACCGAAATCCACAAACGGACGATTTTACAGTCAATAATAAATTTTCGGTCAAGAATTGTGTCCACCAACACACAAAACATGTGTTAATCATTTAATGTCACAAAAATACTCTTTCTCCTCATATACTCATATATCCCACATTCATTGTAAAAATATCACCATCAATATATTATTAAAATAATATATTTAAATGAATTATTTTATCAAAAAAGATAAAATATTAATTTTTAACAATCGTCACATAAAATTTTTTTCCATCTATATCCACATAAAATCAATATTTTCCAATCATATAAATCAATAATTAATTATACACAAATAATATTACAGAATCACAGTACTGGCAACCATGCCGTTCCAAGAAAGAGGGGGCTTTCCAATAAGGATCTCTTCCTTACTGGCGCGCAATTAGATGACCAAACCTCTCCTTAGACAGAACTTTCTAGACATTGCTAATAATATTATCTAATAATATTATTCAGATAATATAAATTATTGCTCCGATAATAGAAAATACTGTGTAGTGACAATTATTAAAATAACAGTAATATAAAATATCAACGCAGTAATTATTGAATAAATATTGAACAGTAATTACTGTAACAATATTGAGTAATGCCTTCTTACGTAAAAATCAATAATTGGTGCAATACCGTGTGTTACTGTGCAACAACGCGTATTACTGTGTTTTAACCACCGGTGTATTCCAACAGTGTTAACGGTAATAACTACGCCTACGCCGTTATTTATAAACAACTTACTCTTGTCGTTTTCTTTATCCAATCGCTTTCCGTTATGGAGCCCACAAAAGGCTGCGCCGTCGTATGAATATTCCCCGACAGTAAGAATATTCCACGATCAAACGAATATTCCCCGACAACAATGAATATTTTATAACCACTTGTGTATTTCGAAAAAAAATTCATATATCACCCTTAACTTTAATATTTATCAATTTAACCATTTACTAAATAGTAATTATAAGAAAAATTGAATACTTTTATTTCATAAAATTCGGGGTCTTACACACCATTGGAAAGAATATGATAGTAATCTTCTCGTTTTTCTTTGGGGTCTATTGGGTCAACCAAGGATAATTCTGTAGCCATATGATATCTATCATAACCTAGACGCATGACCTCCCATGTATGAAGGTTTCCTTGAGCACTTCCCAAAGATTCTAATTTCTAGAACAGTTTTTGACTATACCTTTATGTAAGGTATCATTGTGAGGTGATGTCTACGTTTGGAACATGAGTCACATTTGGTATATATTTGTATCCAAACTCACAACATATGTGTTGTTGTATTTTGCACCATAATTGTTGTAATAAAGTTGTAGTTGTTTTCTATACCATGTATTTGGCGACTCAGAGTAGGTTGGATGAAATTGACCTATTTTGGGGTTGTCACAGCTTTCTCAATAATATATTCTTGAGTTATCTTACCTCATCACATGTTCATCCAAAAAGTTCTAACGAAAGGTATTAATGATAGCAGCTTTTAGTGCTTATATACATATTCAAATATTCAAAAATCTCATATATATGAGATTAAAATGTTATATTTATTGCTCTAAAAATACTTATTATTTTTGTTTTTATAATATCAACAGTCTAATATTTTTATTTCATTAAAAATGGCAATACTACTATAATGTACTTCATCCGTCTCATAATAGATGACGTTTTAGATTTGTGTACAAGAATTAAGAAAATGATTGTATAGTATTAAATATAATATTAATCGTCTATAATACCATTTACAATATATTTATCTCATATTCTCTTTTATCTGTAATATTTTTCAATAAAAAACAATTTTAAAATGATTATAATTAATTTTTCTAAATAATATAAAATGTCAAATAATTTAAAAAATAAAATCTTCTAAAATATCATATAGTATTATTTTATGGCACAGACGAAGTATATTATTACACTAAATTATTACTTCGAGGTTAATTAATAGCGGCGTACGTACCATATTACATCATTATGCTTTTCCCTTTTTTCTTGAAAGAAATAGCATTTCCCGTGACAAAAATTTGCTTCCTTTTTCCAATTAATAAGAAGGAAAGAAAAAGGTAAAAGGTGATTCACTTCACCAACGCTCAAAAGAGAGTGAAAGCTCTTCTTCTTAATCATCCCCCTCAAATCAAATATTTATCATTACCGGTAGGACCAGTATCACCACCGCTCACATACTCACATACTAGTGACGTGACAGTATATAATTTATTATTAATATAATTTATTTAACTTAATAACAAATCATGTCAGCAATATATGATCTTTATATGATAGTAGTATTATTTTCTTATTTATTTGTTGATTGTATTTTAAAATAAAGATCGGGTTATCATGAAGTTAATTTTATATTAAGTTGATCGATTAACCAATACAGTACTGACATATAGAGAGAAATTATCTTCTGACCTACGTGTGTATTGATCAATTGATCAAAATTAACTTCATGCTAACAACTTTCTTAAAAAATTAATATTTTTGTTGGGAAAAATTAAGAGGAATAAATATTTTTATTTACACTTTTACGGCCTGATTGATAGAGCGGTGCGGGGTGATGAGATGATATGAAATACTTTTAAATAATTTAGAAATTTTTATAAATGTGTTTTCATAAGAACGTTAAATAGTGTTTGGTAATACCCAAAGTGATTTTAAAAAAAAAATACAAATTATACAAATTTGTGGAGTATGAATTTTTAAATATTCTTCAGCTACATAAGCATAAATTTGTATATTAGGGTTCGACAAAAAATATAGCTATCAAAAATATAATTTTATTATATCAAATAGACTCTTGTTATATCTCTATTAAATACTCTCATTATACTCCTTCGATCCTCAAAATAATGATTAAAGGTATAATTTTTTTTTTATTCTAAAAAAGATGAGATACAATACATAAAATGAAGGACAAATATATCATTTAGTGAAATTTATTAATAAAAAAAATAAAAATATTTATCATTTTATATGATCTTGTGGGGTCATTAAAGATAAATTTAAATTTTTTTACTTTTTTTATTCTATTTAATTTTTTTTAATACGTATATAAATTTTATTTTATTCATCTTTTTAAAGGCTTACAATAATTATAATATTTTAATACGATCATTTTTTTGTCCTGCCAAGTGCATTTGTTGACTGTCTCACAGTCACAAACTGCTAGCTAGCTAGCTAGCTTACCCCATCTATTTACTTTTTGTATACAGTATATAATATATTCATGGAAATTAATATGTTTATATTATTTTTTGATATTTTTATACGTAATATTTATATATTAATTAGTTAAATGTATATTATATATATGTAAATATTAAAAAGATATTCATTCATGTGACAAATAGTTGAATTTACAAGAATCTCAGTAAAAAGGTAGACAGACAGATAAAAGAAAGACTAATTGACAATCCCAATGGAGAAATAGTATCCGCAGTACTGTCTGCCCCTGCCAGGAATTTTTTTTGACCTCTTCCAAAACCTATTCTCCATCATCAAAATCATGCACATACATAGAAAAAGTCCAGGGGACCGTGTGGTGGCGACCGGTCTAATTTTTTTTTTTTTAAAAATGTCTCCTAAATAGTTTATAAAATTTATTAAAATTAGAATTTTTACAGAAAAAAATATTTTAGATGTCATTTAGATACATGTACAAAAAATGCTTATACATTTTTTTCTGTAAAAATTCCAGTTCCAATAAATCTTATAAATTATTTGGGAGATATTTTAAAAAAATAAAAATAAAAATAAAATAAAATTGGACGATCGCCAAGCCTGATCGCCATATCCGGTCACCCCGGAATCATTCTACATACGAACAATCTTTATTACTTGCAGTCAGTATTCAATGAAAAAATAGTCCTTCTATGGGGACCGGCCTTTTCCGACCGGGGTAGTGATCGGTGGGAATTTTTTTTTTGTTTTTGACTACAAAATAATTAATATGATTTATTGAAATTAAAATTATTATAAAATACAGTGATTTAGGTGTCTTTTTGGATACACGTAACAAACAGGGTTATACAGTCTGTACAATTTTATTTTTTATGTGTATCCAAATGACACCTAAATCACTGCATTTTGTAAAATTTTCAGTTCCAATAAATCACATTAATTATTTTATAATCAAAAGTAAAAAAATAAAATAAAAAATTCTGGCCGGTCACTACCCCGGTCAGAAAACGCCGATCCCCCTAGACTTTTTCATGAAAAAAACACATATGAATCCAATATTCATATGCAGTCACATTAATTGAGATAAATATGTATAATATACTCCACAATTACTAATTCACCATGTTATTCTTCATCAGTTTTCTACTCCTTTGAATACACGTAAAAAATAAGATTATACAGACTATACAACCCTATTTTTTTATATATATTAAAATCACATCCAAACCACTGAATTCTATAAAAATTTCAATTTCAATAAATCTTATAAATTATTTGGGAGTTACTAAAAAAAATAATCCGGTTGCTGCCCTTGTCGCCAAACCACTGTCGCCCTAAAAGGACAGAAAAACCTAAGTACGATAGAAAAATAAAAAATTTGTAGGTAATTTATGTGAGTGTTTGGTTGCTGAGTGTTTGTGTTGTTTGGTGCGTTTAGAACGTTTGTAAGTTCAAATGTGTTTAAAAATTTTGTTCGTCAAGTAACTGCTTATTTTAAATATAACTTATTTAACTTACAAATACAATATTTGGATCTCAATCGCAATATACTAATTTGATGAAGTGCGTTTGGAGATCCAAATGCCGCAACACTATTGCAAACGCTGCAAATATGGGTAGCCGAACAAACGTTATAAAGACAATGAAAGAAAATTTAAATTTTATATTAAAATGATTATTTATCCTAATAGTATTACGTTTGTATGCATAGGTTATAGTAGAAATTATTACAAAAAACTACACTTAGTCGGATTCATAGTGATCGTTTATCAGGTATGAGCATGGGGCCGTTGGAGTGTCACAACAGGGGTTATACCGGAATTCGGGAAAAAAAGACCTCAATATTTATATAAAAACAAAATTATATAAAGATAATAAAAATAAATTTCAATTTCAAATAATTTATATCATTTAATTTTTCATTTAAATTTGTTTATATTTAGGCACAAATTTTTGCCAAAAAAATGGCCAACAACCCCATCCCATCCCATTATTTTCCATTTTATTTTGTGAAAAACTCATAACCAAAATTATTTTAAAAAGTACGCACATTTTCTATCATTTGTTTTTGCTTTTTTTAAAAATAATTTAAATAACTAAAATATATTAAAATTATAATTTATTACAATGATTAAAAAATTACAAATAACACATCAAATCAAGAATTAAAACTCAGTAACACAGTGTTAGTAAGGACAAGGGAAATTCGAAATAGAGTAGCATAATGTACTGGTAGTAATGATGGTGGGGTTTCTTTTCTTTCAATTCATGAACTGCCTCCGTCCCCATTGCGGATGCAGTTAGCATGAATTTCCCTAACCAAGACCATCGATCAGTTAAGTCTTACAGTGCCAACACATTATTGCATCAAAAAATAATGGGCAAGATTTAATTGGGGTGTAAGACATCATTTGGTAAATTTAATTAGGATTATTTAGATGCAAAAATCGGCACAAGGGGCTTCTAATTTTTATTTTAAATAGATGTTTTTTTTAAAAAAATATATTTTTTTTAAAACGCAAACACCAGTTTAACTGACATTGGTTGAGAATTCTTTTTTATTAAGCAACTTTGAAAAAGAAAAAGTCGGGTAAGTTAAGAGGGAGTGAAAGAGTAAACGCATGTGGAATTGACGTTTGATTATTTATTTAAAGTAAAGATGTCTGAATGAAGAGAGAACGAGAGAATGAACGCCACTTGAATTGGCGTTTGAAACATTATTTTTTAAGCGAGAAACAGAGTTTAACGCCACTTGAATTGGCATTTGAAACATTATTATTATTATTATTTAAAAAGTAAAAATGTGAGAAAGCAAATTTGAGAGAATGAGTTGAACGCCACTTGAATTGGCGTTGGAACTCTTTTTTATTGGCAAAATTAAAAATAAAAAGGGGTTCCAACGCCAATTCAAGTGGCATTCAACTCTCTCTCTCTCAAATTTGCTTTCTCACATATTTATTTTTTAAATAATAATAATAATAATGTTTCAAACACCAATTCAAGCGGCGTTAAATTCTGTTTCTCGTTTAAAAAATAATGCTTCAAAACGCCAATTCAAATGGCATTCACTTTCTATCTCTTTATTTCTGACATCTTTGCTTTAAATAAATATATAAATAATCAAACGTCAATTTCACTGGCGTTTACTCGTTTACTCTCTCTCCCTCCCTCCCTCTTAACTTACCCGGCTTTCTTCTTTTTCAAATTTGCTTAATAAAAAAAAATCCCAACCAATGCCAGTAAAACTGGTGTTTGCGCCTTTAAAAAAAAATTATTTTTTTTTAAAAAAAGTCTATTTAAAATAAAAATTAGAAACCTCTTGTGCCGATTACTGCATCCGAATAATCCTTGTGCCGATTACTGCATCCGAATAATCATAATTAAATTTACCAAACGACGTCTTGCGCCCCAATTGAATCTTGGCCATTAATTTTTGATGCAATGACATGTTGGCACTATACAACTTAACTGACCGATGGTCTTGATTAAGGAAATTCATGCTAACTGCATCCCCCATTGCTAAGGGACACCAGAAACAAATCAGATCACAATCCCCGTTACATTGCGAGAACAAAAAATTGTAAATCAGATCGCAACCCTACCATTATTTATAAAATTTGTTTTATCCGATTATTATAAAGTTAATTTCATGATAAGTTAGTTAATTGTTCAATACAGTACTAACACGCAGATGAAAAAATCACATCTCGACTTGCATGTCGACACTGTATTAATCAATTGATCAAAGTTAACTTCATGTTAGTCACTCTCATAAAATCTGTAGGCACAATGCGATGCGATTTTTAAAATTAAGAACTACACATTTACGATTACAACAATAATCGCATGTCAATCGTATAGATAAAACGGTATATATATAACTTTATATAATTAAATTATATATAATTATATTTACATATATGTAAATATATAAATTTTTATATATATTAATTAATATTTTTAATTTGTGCAATGTATATATATATTTTTGTTTAAATGTAGTTTTGTATCCGCAACTACAATATAACAACAAGAAATCACAATCCTAAGACCGCACCAAACCGCATTGTCCGCCCATCATCTTCCTTAAGGGGCATATGTTCTGTACTTTTTTTGTTCATTAACCATCTTAAATTCTTCAACTTTCTCTAGGGTATCAGTCACACTGAATAGTGCTCTCTGTTCCTCTTTTCTTTCAAGAACAATACCCATCAGATTAATGAACAGAACATAGCCCCAACTTCATTCTCATACTTTTACTCTCTTGTCTCTCTAAAAAATAACCATCTAAGAACAGAACAGAGCCCAAAAAGAAAGATTACCAAGAATGCTTAGCTGCAAGTTCATCATCTCCATCCTCTTTTTGACCTTTACATTTATTAGTTCTCAAAATCACCATAACCGCAGAATTCTGCATCAGCCATTTCTTCCGGTGATTAATTCTATCTCTCCTTCTCTTTCTCCTAATCCCCAACCCCAAAAGCAACAACCCAAATTCCCATTTGATTCCCAATCCCCTCCCACCGCCAAACAGAGTAACCACTTTTTCCCTGCTGACCAAACTCTGCCACCACCGCCGCCCTCGGCAACCAACTCTCTACCCACTTTTCCGGCCAACATTTCCTCTCTCATCGTTCCCAACAAACCTTCGTCTAAACCCAGTTCCCGAAAACTCATCGCCATCGCCGTCTCCCTCTCTCTTTTCTCCGCCGTGCTCATCACCGTCATCGCCGCCTTCCTCCTCCACAACCGCTGCCGGCGCGGTCAAAATCCAATTTCTAAAGAACCAAGATCAGACAGCCTCCGCCTCTTCCCACCAAACGCCACTGCCTCTGACGCCAAGCCACGGCCACCTCCGCCGCCGCCGGACAACCCACCAAGCACCAGCTCAGAGTTTATCTACGTCGGCAAACTCTCCGGCTCTAGAAAATTTGACAATGTGAGCAGTTCCTCTTCTATCTCCGGCTATCAAAAGCTCGACTCACCTGAGCTCCGGCCTCTCCCCCCATTACCCAAACAAAATCTCTCCGGCAACAATATTATTATAACAGCGCCTACGACGAAGACGAAGAAGAGTTCTTTTCGCCCAGAGGTTCTTCCGGGAGTCCAAATGCTGACGTTTTGAGCTCCGGCAGTCCAAATGCCGACGTTTTGAGCTCCGGTAGACTGTTCAGAGATGACAATTTCAGAAGCCGAAGCTTCAATTCAGGAATAGCATCAGACCCATCTTCTCAATCTGCTTCTCCTAATCAAACAATGTCTACTAGTCCTTCAGTAGCGTTCAATTCGAGCCCCAGGAGCTTAACATCAAAATCACCGGATTCATTTGTTAATTTTCCGGCACCTCTCCGGCCAATACCACCACCGCCGCCACGGGAACGAAAGGTTTTATTGCCATCTCCACCGTCTTTGCCACCTGAGAGAACTTCAGGGGAAACCCAGAATTCCCCTGAAAGAGTTTCTTATGGAAGTGTTTATGCTCAAGAAAAATTGCCACCAAGGCCACCTCCATTGCCACCGCCAAGGTTTTGGGAAATGCAGCCGCAAAGACAGGTTTCCATTAATGGGCCGCCTTTGCTTGCAGTGCCGTCTAGGCCTGTTGTTGAATTGCAAAAACCAGGACAGAATTTGGAAGGTGGAGAGATAAGAGAAGTTTTTAAGCCCAAGCTGAAGCCTTTGCATTGGGATAAGGTTAGAGCTAGCTCAGACCGGGTAATGGTGTGGGATCATCTCAAATCCAGCTCTTTTCAGTAAGAATTTTGAGCTCTGAAATTTATGATTGTGGGGTTTAGACCAAATGTTAGCTAATGTTTGTTTTATTTTTGCTAGTATGTTTTTTGTTTATACAAATAATGTTCTTAGAATGTGAATTTGAATACAGGTTGAATGAGGAAATGATTGAGACATTGTTCATGGTAAACTCGTCAAAATTGCCTCCAAAAGATAATAACACCCCGCGTCCCCTTTTCCCTCCAGTGAATCAAGAGTACCGGGTGCTTGATCCGAAGAAGTCCCAGAACATTTCAATTTTGTTGAGGGCACTTAATGTGACCATTGATGAAGTTTGTGAAGCTCTTTTAGAAGGTAACCGATTGGCCTTTTAATTTTTATGGGTTTGTTTGATCCCAGTACTTTCCAAACATTTCTGAATTATAATTGCTCTTTTTGCATAGTCTAGCATGACATCAAAGGGGAGGGGTTGGCTCTATTTTCAAATATACGAGATATTTGAGCTTAACCCCATTGGTCACCCCCGTGACCATAAAATCAAGGCTCTAATACTAGCACTTCCCCGAACTTATGTTGGAGAAGCTTTGTACCAACCACAGCGTTTTATTCAGCTTGCTGTAAGCAAATCAAAATCATCTAGCATTATTGTGTTGATTGGGAATAATGCCAGTTGAGATCATTTTTATACTTGAGAGGCAGACTTTTTCCCTCAATTAGAAAGAAAAATAAATCATTAAGGAAATGCTTACCCTTACATAGGTCTTGATGTTCAATCTATTGCAATGTTTTCTACCCATGCTCTTAAATCTCATGTTAAATATATCAATCCTATATATTTGCTGAAGAATGATGAAGAGGAATTTGCTGAAATGAAATGCCACTCACAAATAATAGAAGCTAATCTATGAGCTAGGAAAACTGCTAGTATTGAGGCTCCTGTATACTTAACTATTTTTATATGGTTTGATTTGGATCTGGTTAGTATGAAGTTTATTTTTTGGTAAATTGGTCAATTGGCCAATAGAATGTTGACACATATAGAGCTTCGCCTGCGTGTCAATACTCTATTGGCCAATTGACCAACTTACTCAAAAATAAACTTCATGCTAACCACTTCCGTTTGATTTGTATGCGTCTGCAATATTGCAATTGACATTCCCTACATGTGCCTATTTGTGGTAAGGAAAAAAAGTAGGGGCGGGGACAGAAAGAGAGAGAGAGAAATAACCTGATCTTGATTGTTCTGAATTACATAATCAGAGTTGTGTTTTAAAGTATAGTCCATTTCATTCATCTCTCCTCCTCTTTCTCCTGCATGCACTGTTTTTGTAATCTTTATCAAAATATCTGCAAAAAATTATATTAATCTTTGCTCTACAATGTAAACAGGTAATACTGATACACTTGGGACCGAACTTCTTGAGAGTTTATTAAAGATGGCTCCGACCAAAGACGAAGAACGCAAACTGAAGGAGTTCAAAGATACATCACCATTCAAGCTGGGTCCTGCTGAGAAATTTCTCAAGGCCATACTTGATATACCTTTTGCATTTCAGAGGGTCAATGCAATGCTTTACATAACCAATTTTGATTCAGATGTTGAGTACCTTAAGAGGTCTTTCCAAACACTAGAGGTAAACTTGCCTTCTCATTGTTTGAATATGACTATGCTATCTTTTGTAATCGGTATTAGTATAATGATTGAAAACATGGAGAAATGGTCAACTAGGCTCCCACTCCTGAACACATGCTGCAATAATATCTGTTACCCTGGACCAGCTTCTTGTGTCAAATGTCAATCACACATAAGTCATATCTTTGAGCTTCATTTTTTCTTTTTAATAGGTGGTAAAGATGATATATGCTGATTGATGTGGCCCGCCACCCGTTTTTTACTTCAACTTTCTGCTGGTCATTAGAAAGCTATGTAGTAATTTAACTCATTATATTTATATCCTATTTTCATTTCCTTTTCAGTTCCCCACTCTATCTATCCAAGTCACAAAATCAATTTTCAGACCCCACAAAAGGATGATGTTGTCCATCCTAATTATTGAACTTTTAACTATTTACTACATTATCACTGATTGGTCGTTTTCATCCAGTCATGTTTCCATAGATTTACCCATGCGTTACCATCATAAGAGTAGTTCGATTTCCTTTCTACTGCTGACATATGTAGAGTTCATAGCATACTGGACATCAGGATATGGTATCATTATACATAGGATGTTGTAATGCCATATGATTTTTTCTCAAAAAAAATTGGTAATGTTCCTGGTTATGACGAGTGTTTGTTAGCGATTTAGAGCATAGAAGTGTATACGTTTATTTGTGGTATCTTGATGTGCATTTAGTTGGAAATGTGATGGAAGATGTACAACTGCTTGTTCCTGAGTTCTTGGCTAGAAAATCTTTTGCTCTACTTGCAGTATCATCAGTGGATTATAGATTCTAATATCACTGAAGTACACTTGCCTTGGTCATTTTTGCTTTTGCTTTTCACAGGCAGCTTGTGAAGAACTCAGACACAGTAGATTGTTCATGAAGCTTCTCGAGGCTGTTCTAAAGACCGGGAACCGCATGAACGTTGGAACCAACCGCGGCGACGCTCATGCGTTCAAGCTCGACACACTACTCAAGCTTGTAGATGTCAAGGGCACAGATGGAAAAACCACCCTCTTGCATTTTGTTGTTCAAGAAATCATCAGAGCAGAAGGTTCTCGTCTTTCCGGTGATCAGAGTACAAGTGCTGAAATAAACCAGCAATCTGCCTTAAGAGATGACATTGAACTCAGGAAGCTCGGTCTGCAAGTTGTTTCCAGCCTGAGCGGGGAGCTAACCAATGTGAAAAAATCCGCTGCCATGGATTCAGATATCCTCAGTAGTGAAGTTGCAAAACTATCCACAGGAATCACTAGAATTGTAGAAGTTCTAAAATTAAATGAACTTGCATCGATTGAGAGTAGCAGGAAATTCTCTGAATCAGTGAATGGGTTCTTGAAGAAGGCAGAGGAAGAGATTATCAAGATCCAAGCCCAAGAGAGTGTCGCTCTCTCAAAGGTAAAGGAGATAACCGAGTATTTCCATGGCAACTCAGCCAAGGAAGAAGCTCATCCATTTCGGATATTCTTGGTGGTTAGAGACTTTCTCTCGATCCTTGATCAAGTATGTAAAGAAGTTGGGAAGATAAACGAGCGAACTGTAGTCAGCTCAGCTCGTCAGTTTCCATTACCAGTAAACACAAGCCTTCTGCCAGTTTTTCCTGGACTTATCGAGAGGCAGTACAGTTCCTCCGATGATGAAAGCTCATCCTCATTGTAGCACCCAGTTTTTCTTATCAGGTGCTTTTCTCACTGGCACACCTATAAAATGTTGACAATGCAATGGAATTGGTACCCTCTCAAGCGCTGCCAAGACTTTTTTCGGGTACTTGTATAAATCGGTTTAGAAGATCTTGATGTTAGTATATCTAAGTTGTAATATACAGAGATTGTTATCATGTCTAATAATAATAACATGGTAATATTGGGAGAGTAGTGGGAGCTAGCCTGTAAATCTTTCAGATATTGATTTAATGAATTGTTAGTTACAGAAGCAACCTTCAGGATTCCGCGTTTTCCCATGGCAACGTTTTTGGTGTTAAAAGTGTTGAAATAGTTATTTTATCACACATTCGTATAGGGATGGGCACACACACATACATATAAGCGTTTCTTAGCCAACATTGGCCATGGACATTTTCAGCCAACTCATCTATAACCGTCACACAAATAATATTCTTTTAATACATTAAATAACTATTTGACAGATTCTTCCTCCTGACAGACTCTTTCAAACTAAAAGGCAAACGGATGGCTTTAAAGTTTGCCTTCCACAACCTACTTGCATGGCTATAGATGAGTTGGCTGAGAATAAGGTCATAGTCGACGGTGGCTATGGATCAAACGCGCACACAGCTACACACATACACATACATACAGGAAGAAGAAAAGCAAATACACTCGATATCTAATCTCCATGGCATTAGCCCTTTTGATGTAGAGGGCAGACTAAAATGTACCATGAGCATAAAAAGCTCCATGGCATTATCCCTTTGATATAGAGGGCAGACTAAAATGTACCATGAGCATAATGCGTGCGAAGCAACTCCTTCCAGAGGTATTGCACTCTACAAATTATGAATAATTTTATGCATCAATTCAAATAATTTTACAAAAGCTACAGATTTATGCATCAATTCAAATAATTATACAAAAAGCTATCTATGGATGCTATACCGGATCAAAATTACCGAGGTTTCATTTAACATGTCAAATCATAATTCACAAATGTGGGATTGGGGTGTTACAATTATGGCATACCTAGTCTAGCACAACACAAAAAAAATTTGTTGAGAATATAACTGCTGAACATTTTCTGCAATTTTAGCAATCCTGGTGGTTGCAGTGTGCCAATTTTCAGTTGCCTACACTTTCAGCCGTTTAGGTGACAAGGAGCAGCTTGTTTCTGCAGCATTGATATAATCGCGATCTCTCTTGAAGCTATAAACCCTATTGTCAATTTCCATCATGTCAAGTGAAGATGATTCATATATCAGATGAACCCCAATCCTCTCCACCTGCAAATGATCAGCTTTCAATAAAGAGGTGGAAATCTGAATTTTATCTCCACCTTGTGTTGGATCTTCTTCTGATATATATGTCACCCAAGAAACTTCTCCATAGCTTCCCAAACAGCATACTTTATGGCTCCATCCAATACCATTTGTTTTATTCATGATAACAACCTGAATTTCACAACACCCTCTTTGAACACCATAAATAGTATATCCTAAGAAATGATTTGTTGGGACATTATTCATGTGTGGCATATCAAATGAGATTGATGACCCTGTTTTCTGATATTTGAAGTAATCTGGAATCTCCATCCTCGGCAGATATAAATCAAAGCCTGGGCGAAATTCAATGTATAGCTGTTGCATAAAGAAATAATACGAGACACAATCAAAGAGAGTAGTCCCCAAAAAAAAAAAGAAAAAAAGAGCAACCAACCTTAATCAAACGTTGTACAAAAGTAGTTTCCAGGTTGCTGCAGCCACCTAGATCCATCAAGCGGAAAGAACTGAGGTTCTCCAAGCCTTGAATCTCAGCCAGTCTACTACAATTCTCAAGACTCAAGCTTTGCAAGCTTTCTAAGCCTTCTAAGTTTGGTATTTGTTTCAGGGATGTACAATCACTCGCTATTAGAATTTCTAGACTACGAGGAAGTTGAGGGAGTGACTGGAGACTTGTGCAATAAAACAACCATAGTGATTTTAGATTGCAAGGAAGTTCAGGGAGTGACTTAAGATACTTGCATTCCCGCAAGTAAAGATTTTTTAGATTGGATAATTGACGAAGGCTATACGGTAGGCTACAGAAATTGTTCCAAGATAAATCCAGCTCTTTCAGTGAGAATAAACTCCCGATATCATTTGGAATGTCTCCGTCGGTTAGGTTGCACCCAGAGAGATTTAAAATTTCTAAGGAACACAAACTAGAAATGGAAGGTGGGAGTCCAATGGAATAGGGTGATATTGTCACAGTTGTGTTGAGTATATTTAAGCCTTCTGTACTCCAAAATTTTTCAGGTAATCCTTCCAATTTTCTGCATCTACGAAGATCTAGAGTTTGCAGTGAACTCAGATTGCAGATGCTGATCGGAAGACTTGTGAGACTCTTGCAATCTGTCATATTAAAGTAAACCAGTCTGCTCAAAAGTCCAATTGATGGATGAACCTCATTCAAACTTGTACAATTGTAAAGTTTTAATTTCTCAAGCCTTGGTACTCCAGTGAAGTCTGGTGCTGTTGTCAAATATTTAGAGTGACTGAGATCAATGATCTTCAAGTTTTCTAGCAACTGTGTGAGAATCAAGAAAATTTTATTAAATTAGATTATGTCTTTATCTTTCTTTGAAAAGAATTGCTAGACCAAGACATGAAATGTAGTAAGTGCATGTTTGGTTACTCAGCGTTTGGAAAATCTTGTTCGTCTGGAAGTATTTATTTCAAACGTAGTTTATTTAACTCATAAACTCAACGCACCAAAAATGATGTGTTGTGTTTAGAGGTCCAAACACACCAAATGCTAACACGGTGCAACTGAAAAAGAGAAAAAAAATTGTGAGTAATGTCTTACCATGGTACCCTCCCACAATATATTGAGCTCGCTGTGCTGCAAGTCGAGGACAATGAGATTTTCAGGATGAAAACCGGATGGTAAACTCTTCAAAGGGCAAAACGTCCAACACAACCACCTTAACTCATGGAAGATATGCTCAAAGCTCCCAATGAGATGTACGTTATTGATATTGAGCAATCTTAATTTGTGCATCCTTTTAAATGTTTGTGTATTCAAATATACTCTCTCTTCCCCCGTCTGGTCTAGGATGATACCTTCAATGTTTCCGGTCCCCTGATTTAAAACCAACAAGATAAAACACTGAATATAATTATATACACTTAATTGTGAATCTTTCCATCGAAAAAAAAGCATTGAAAATATGAGTATTTGTCTTGTATTTACTTTGTTCTTTTTCAGCACATCAATTACATCCTTTTGAAACCACAACCGACTACGCTTTCCAGGTTCACGTGGGAATTCTTCACAAACAATTTGTCTTCCCATGTCACGGAGAAGGTCATGCATCCCCAAAACTTTTACCTCATTGATTGTTAGTAAACATTTTTCTCTTAGAATTGTAAGTCCAGTTTTGGGGAAAAAATCACAAGCATCCAATATACTTATCGCATACCCTTGCTCTGTTCCAATGAAAAAACATGCAATATCAAGAAAAATATCCTTCTCACAAGCATTTAATCCATCAAAGCTTATTCTTAGCTTATTCTGAATCTCATCGTTGGGAATTTGTTTTAATTTCTCAAAGGCATCCTCCCATTGCACCGTGTTTCTTCCATACAAATAAGAACCTAAGACCTCGAGAGCTAATGGAAGCCCTCCGCAGTAACTTACAATGCTGTTAGAAAGTCCCGCATAATCTTCCAATGGAATGTTTGTTCTGAAGGCATGCCAACTAAATAGCTCCAAAGACTCGGTGAAATTCAATTTCTCTGCCTCGTACTTGTTATCCACTTGAATCAAGTCAAGCAAATGCTCATCTCGTGTCGTAATGATGATTGTACTTCCAGAACCAAACCAATCCCGTCCTCCAACTAATGATTTTACTTGACTTAATTTGTCCAAATCATCAAGAACAATTAGTACCCTCTTAGAACATAATCTCTCTCTCATCAAACTGATACCTCTATCAACACTATCAACCTTGAGCTTCTCTATCATTAGGATGCTAGAGAGAAGCTTTTCTTGCAAATGAGCTAGACCACCGAGTTGTTCCGAAACTTCTCTAACATTTTCAAGAAAACAGCTGCATTCATAGTGTTGTAAAATCATATTGTATACAGCTTTTGCAGTGGTCGTTTTTCCCACTCCACCCATCCCATATATCCCAATCATGCACACAGAATCCGATCTATTGCTCAATAACATCTTTAAGTCTTCAGCACGAGAATCCATCCCGACTGGGTGGGTGCAAACATCCAAGTATGTATAATTTTTTATAACACGCATAACCTCCTTGACGATCTTCAGTATAAACTTGGATTCATGCCTGCCAATGTTTATTATGCAGGCAAACTGTGAGTACTATATATATATATATATATATATATATATATATATATATATATATATATATATATATATATATATATATTGTATAGCATGCAGACTGAGACTATGTAGAGTAATAATTTTGAGAACGCAATGTTCTAATTTTTCAAACCAAATACTTGTGCACACATATATATAGAAGTGGTATGTTTAAACCGAAGAGAGAAACATATGAAATGCGCCAAAGTATGGAAAGAGCTATTCATCTAATTTGATCAATTAGGTTTCATACCAGGGTATCAAAGGAGAATATATGTAAGGGATGGAGTGAAGAAAATTTTAAAAATTAATACATGGAACAAAATAGAACAGTCAAAACAAAAGAAGAAGAAATCAACTTAAACATGGTTTTTACCCATTAGCAACATTTTTCAAATCCCATCCTGAAATGGTTGCAACTTGAGTTAGTGCTGCTCTCCAAATCTCCACCTTTTCCAAGCCTCTATGTATTGCAAAAGCATTTGCAAAACTACCAGTTTGGTGACGAACATCTGATGGATCAACATCGTAAAATATAGGAAGGACCAATTGTCCGAATGTTTTCTTGCATTCGAGGATCTTGGCAAGCTCATCAAGGCACCACCTAGAAGAAGCGTAGTTTTTGGAAAAAACGATAATAGAAACCCTTGATTGCTCAATTGCTGTCAGCAGTTCTGAGGAAATATCAGTTCCTCTTTGTAGTTCACTGTCATCTAAGAAGGTTCGGATTCCAGCCTGCGTCAAGGCCGTGTATAGATGACTAGTAAAAGTTTTGCGGGTATCTTCACCTCTGAAACTCAAGAAAACATCATGGGCGGTTGAAGAAGATGAAGGGAAGCAAGAAGAGCTTGCCTGGTAACTAGTAGCAGCCATGACAGATGATGACAATTATTACTGTAGATTGATATTCAGAAGAAAGAAAGAGAAAGTCAAGTGGCTTCTACATTGCCTCACTTGAGTTTCAATATTTAATGGATACATTTGTGCTGGCCTACAATCATTTGCTATAACAAATGCTGCAAATAACCTATAAACTTCATAGTTGTCAAGAGTGTGACAACTTCACCCAGTTATTTTGGCCACCATATTAAAAAAAACTAAAACAAAAAAAAATAGTCTATTTCTTGGCAACAACGAAGAAATATTTATATATTTTCATGTGAAAGTTCCAAGCAATTTGGTTGGCGAGCTTTACAATGAGGACTCTTATACTACAAAGTTCATAGTATTATTAAGAAATGATACAAACACAAATTATTTTATAAACTACTGATGTGATATACAACACCTCAACATATTGATCAACAAATTGTTTCAATGTAGTCTTCGACCCCACACAATATGCTGAGGTAGAGTATGTCACATCAACAATTTGTAAAATGTTTATAGAATAGTTTGTGTCTCTAATATTATTCTATTAAGAATGCGGGACTGTTTGCACATTCCCTCTTGTTAGTTTTAATTTTAGGAGAAAAGGAGAGAAAGGGGGAGAGAATAAAAATAACATAGTTTCTTGGAGTTCTTTTTTAGGAGAGAAAACAAAAGAATAATTCTACAAACACAAAGTTCCTATACAAATTTTTGTTTATAATATTTACGCATAGAATTACTAAAAACAAAATAGGGGTGTGCTCGAGTCTTTTTAAGAGAGAAAGGGGGAGAGAAATAGGCCTATTTTCTCTCCAAAAAATATTCTTCTAAAAAATGGGAAGATATGGAGAGAAAAGAAGGCCTTTATTTCTTTTCCCTTCTCTGCCTTCCTCTCCTTTTCTCTCCTCTCCATTTCTTCTCATTAAATAACTCATAACTTCTTAAAGAGGTATCAAAACTGCCAAAATTTCTTCCTTTATTTCAGAAACATACCATGAAGGCATGAACATGAACCTGTTAACAAATTCTGCACCAACTAAAAATACTAAAAATAACGAATTTATGCATCAATCCAAATAATTACATAAAGCTACAGAAGAGGCCAAATTTACAGAGGTCTCATTTAACATGATTCTAACTTCCAAATCATAAGTTTGGGAACCTCCAAAGGAAAGAACTCTACTCATCTTGCTTTGCCTTTGCCAGAGGGTAGATAAATTCATGAAGTAATTAACAGCTATGAGCTCTCAGCATCCATGCGTTCAATCACCCGACGGGCTTCCTCCTCAGTCGATGGAACAACATTTCGTATCTGGATACCAGCCATTATGGCCTCTGAAGATACAGTGAATGTGAAGTAGAACTTGTTGGATACCTAGTCAAACAGAAAGCACAAGTAAAATTCATATTTCAGTAAAATGTGGTTTCAAACAGTAAGAAAAAGATCATTAAAAAAAAAGTATAACACCACAACAGGGATCCAAACAGGGAGACGAAATATTGTTTTATGGATACTTGGACCAGTTAAAATTATGTATGTATACAATTTTGTAAAAAATAGGGCCTAGTACCAGAGTCTGAAGGCTGAATTTATGGCTTCAATTACTCTGGATACCAAATGGGAATTGTCTCATCGATTTCATCATTGTGTACAATTTTCTTTTGCAGGTACAAACAAAATGATCGCAGTACAGATTTTGAGTCACCAATTTATGTTCCTTCCTCAAATAATATAAATTTTTGATGTTGATACCAGTTGCTTTTGATGCATCCAATAGGGCTGGGATCTATGAGAGCCATTACAAAAAGATGGAACTGTGTCTTCTAAGACAAATGGAAGAGAAAACCGACTAGTTTTGTAGTATTATGTGTGCAGAACAGATGCTTGTTGAGAATGAAACTGTTGAACATCTACTTTATATATGTGTGTGTGCGCGCGCGGGCGCGTGCGCATATGTATGTATATAAACACATGCTTATTCAGGAAATAAACATAACTCAAAACATATAGTACTACATTATATGCTTACCTCACTGATCCTTAGCTCAGGCCGTGTAACATGAGCCACAACTTCGACGTTGATCAGTGGTCTTGCTGGGTTGTCAAGTTCCGTGTACAAAATGCAAGACTTGAAACGGAGGAAATTTCCAACATCAACCTGCATCAGCAGACCATATATCATACTACTAACATAAATGCATATATATTGTTAAAACCCTCTCTAACAGCGTAACGTTCAGCACAGAATCATAGTGTAAGTAGGATGTTCTGTGCTTGAACCCTGTTATCTCACTACTGATATACTTTTAGGTAATTCCATGCAGAAAATTCAATCGGGCCTGACTAACAGGTCAATTGGCAAATTTTTTGTCATAAGAATGCTTCAGCATTTAAGACCAGAATACCCTTGTTGCCTGCTAGTAAAATGGTAATAAGACTGTGTCTAGAGAAGCAAGAGAAATAGTCAAAGCATTTCTAAAATGAAGGAAATTGAAACTTCTAAATGTCGAATGCATGTATATACACTAAAGCATTCAGGCCGCTTGTATTTTTTTATTTCCATTTCTATAAATCCAGACCATAACTATTGACAGTTTGAAATAAGTACGTTGAGTGGAATCACAAACTAAACTAAAGGTATAATCGAAGTTAAAAGTTAAATAAAAAACATTGGTACTGAGGCTACTCACAGGTTTTAAGAAATCAACATGGTCAACTTCAACAAAGCATGGTGCACTGCCAGCAAAGGAATAAGCTGTTGCAAAAGCCAGTTCAAAAGCCCTTCGCATTAAAAATCCTCCAAAAATCCGACCATGGATGTTCCTTTGCTGTGGTTGGCAGATCAAAGAATTTTGAAGACAAGTATCCGCTATCAGAATGCTATTTCTGTCTGCTAAAGCTGGCATGTCACAGAAGATTCGCCCTTCAGACAGCAACTCATTGAGCCTGTTTATTTCTGCATCATCCATCTCCTTCTTTTGTTCTCCTCTCTTCTTTTTCCTCATTTTGTTCCTTTCTTCTGCTTCTTCCCATAGCAATCTTTCAGTTTCTTTTTCAGGTACTATCTGGTTAATTAGAGCTGATTTTCCGGTATGAGAGTCACGTGCGACAAAAGTAAAATTTGCTATAAGAGCTAGTGAGTCTGAGTGACTAGATTTTTCTGCAAAACAATGATTTTCAATATAGTAGAGAGAATCAAATATCAACTGCAATCTGACACACTAATGATACATATCAAGATGAAAAACATGAAAAGTAAACACGATAATAAGTTGAATAGATATCTACAGGATAATAAAGAACGTTAATAATTTAACAAGAAAAGTAAACATGAAATAATTTTACTAAAAGTACCTTCTGTGATCTGAGTAACTTCCAGTTGAATCTCCATAGATGATCGGCCAACCCAAGTAACAGAACCAACTATTGTCAAATCTCTAACAACCGGAATTGGTTTCTTGAGTACCATCTTGTCCACAGAAGCAGTGACTAATATTAAGGGCCTTGTTGTGCTATCATCGTTGGAACAGTGCTGGTTCAGAGAGATGGATAAAAATCACATCAAGGAAAAAAATGAATGTAGCAAACAAATAATGAAAGAGATATTTCAAAATTGTGCGAGGTATGCTCAAGTCAGGGCAGAAGCATTGATCTACAAAAGAAGCTTTAGGCAAGTTTACATATCATAGAATATATAAACACAAGTAGACAAGAACAAACTTAAACATGTAATTAATAGATAGTCAAAATAAAGTGCAGCTGTTTGTCAAAATTAAAGCAAGCAGTGTATATTATATAAGGGTGCAATTCAGTAATTGTCTAGAATCAGAAGCTAGCTAAACTGCAATCGAGCCAACACAAACCAATTTAAGCAAATTAAAATATATTTCCATCGGTTAGTTACCACATACTCTTATTGACCTAGCGAATTATGTATTGGTACTTATGTTCCCATACATGGTACTCTACTACTCTTACATACGGATACTCTAAATTTAGATTACCGAAATATTTCTTTGTTGTTTTAGCCAAAGTTGCACAAATATTATTATTCTAACTTAATATTTGATTCTCAAACATCACATTTGTACTAAATTATTCATAAAATAATCTACTTAATGATTCAACTAAACATCTTCAATAAAACCTTGTCTTATAGCATTTAAATTCTAACAGTCCTAACTAGAAGCACTTAAATAAACCTACCCTAGCTTACAGCATTTTAGACTATGTAGCTTACCACTACCCGCATCGAGCACCCCCAAGAACATCCATTTTATAAATGCTAATTTAAAGCTTTAAGCAACAACGCCCATGAATCCCAACCCAACAACTAACGGCAAAATACACACACGACACAAATTTAGTTAAGAATAGAATAGATTCATTTTTTCAGAAACTTTAGTACCTTGAATGATATGGTTCCAGCCAGAGCATCAAGGTCTTCAAGTAATTTCCCCATCCTAATCTCATTCCAAGGATTCCTATACTGTTCTCTAAGTATATAATCAGATGATAATTGATAGAGAATACTAGTTCGGCTCATTGATGGAGTTTTCGGGATTAATTCTTTCTGTGGAGGGGCATCAACAGGAGCATTGGACAGTCTTTCAAAAATATTGGATCTAGCTTCCCACAGTGCATTTGTTACTGGTGAATGGTACATTCCAGGCCATAAACTAATAGGCTTTCGAATCGAAGAGCCTGCATCAATTGGCTTAGGGGCCTCACCTGGTCGGCTCACTGAAGAAACAACAGGGATTGTGTCGGAAGATATGGAGTTGGGTTCCATTGGGTCTGATGGTGTATCTGAAAATGATCTGGTCTGTACAAAAAGCAAGCAGTTATTGAAAAAGCCATACTTTTGGTGTTCTGCAGAAGAAATAACGGAACTGAATTTGGTTTTGAAGGTGGGTCTGGGTTGGTTTGACGAATTGAGCAAGTGGGTATTACCAAATTTATTGCTTTGGGGCTTTGGAGAAGGAATTAGATCAAAAGAGTCAGTTTTAATGGCGGGCTTGGGTTGGTTTGATAAAAGAGGCAAGTAGGTATTGCCAAATTCATAGTTTTGGGGGTTTGGGGAAGAAAGTAGATCAAAAGATGCATTTTTGAAGATGGGTTTTGGTTGTTTAGATGTATCAGATTTAATGGTTTCATTATTTTGGGGATTTACAGAGAAAGAAGAAAGATTTTGGGTGCGATTAAGGTGGGGTTTTGGTGATGGGGACGAATCTAGATAAAGAAAGTAAGAAACGAGGGCATTGATTGATGATTTGGGTGAATGTTCAGCAGAGGGTGGATTGAAGAGTTGGTTAGAAAAGGATTTGTTTGGCGGTCTCATGGTTTTTCCTCAAAGAAATGGAGGTGAAAAAGTTCTTTGATTTGCTTCCATGGGAGTGAAGAGGGAGTTGGTTTCCACTTTCCAACATAGTAGGAAGTTAGAATTATTCCTCTTTTGGTTGATAATTGCACTTGTAAGTTGCAACATTTTTGTATGATCCATCCTTTTAATCTTACTTGTCATTTTTGTGTTTAGTATTTTTTTTTTGAATATTTATAAATTTGTTCTTTTAATTTTTAAAATTTAAAAATCCCTAATTTTATATATTTTAACATACATAAAAGCGTAAGGGGACATAAATATTAAATTCATACTCAATAATTTTATAAACTAAGTACTATAAGTTATAATAATTTTATAATAAAAGGGGAATGACTTATAAATTGAAATTTTAAATAACTTACGAGTTATTTTAAGTTGTGATTTATAAACAAAAGTGTTTGACATCATTTTAACGTATAAATTAAAATAAGTTATGAAGGTGTTTAGCTAAAATAACTTATAAGTTAAAATAAATTGTAAAGATAACTAAAACAATGGTAAAATAAGTTTTATATTTGGTCAAACTTACTTATTTAAAAATAATTTAGAAGTGATTTTTCGAGAAGTAAGAAATCATACTTCTTAAAAATGATTTATAAGTCATTTTATAAGTTAGAAATAAGTCACAGGCGAACACTTTAACAATAAAAAAACTTGATGGAGATGAAACCAATGAAATATAAAAAGTAAAACCTAATCCTTGAAACTTTTAATTCTAAAATTCAATTTTCAAATTTATTGTGTAAGCTATTTTCTTATTTTGTGTGAGTTTTTTATTTTCTCAATTCATTTGAGACTATTGTGAGTTCTCTTCAAAAAAATAATTATCTTAATTATGTCACAATTTGTATGAAATTCACCCCTCCCTCCCTACTTTTTAAACTAGACTAACAATTCAATTCATAAATAACTAAACAAACCAAATATTATTTTCTAAAATGTGACTAGCAATACAATATTTCTAACCATGTAAAACAAATAGTACTATTTTAAATTTAAAATGAATAAATAAGCTTGGTCTAATAATCTATTATAACTATCAATAAATTCAGAAAATAATTTTAAATTAAATTAAAATTATAATTTTTTCTACTTCTCGAGATATAATAAACCGAGTGACTCGACTAGATTAGCTTAATAATTTTCCGAATTTTTTTAATGTATAAAATAAATTATCCTTATTTTCATTTTTATCTCAAAATAACAAAAAATAAAATTTTAATTCCTCCCGTATCTTACCAAATATAGACTGTGCTCAAATAATTTATTAGAGTAAGCGGATAGAATCGTAGAATTTATGTTTTTTCTGCCCTCCATTTCATATAAACTCAGCGTTAGGGCACGATTGTGTTTTTCTTGGAAACTAGATTCAGAGCTTCATAAAATCAGACGAGAAGTAGACGAATTCACTCTTTTGAAATTACTGGTAAATCTATTCCACCATTATATAATCCATTTTAGTTCTCTGTTGAATCTTTTTAATTTCTGTTAATGAGTTCAAATTTAACCCCTAATTGAACTGCACGAGGATAGAAGAAGAAATTTTCTTCATGTGAAATCCGTCGTTGAGAAAATTAGATTACATGCTGTATGCGTTTTTAGTATTTGAAGTAGAGCTAGGGAACACAATATTTGTATTTGTATATCCATGTTTATTTGTGATTAAGTTGATTTAGGACTAATTCCTTGGATTTATATTGCCGTAAAATTTTCGTTAGTGTTATATTTGTGATTATGGAAATTTGATATATACTGTGAATTGCTTCATGGGTAACTTTTGAAGGCCTTCATGCTTGCTCTGATGTTGGTGATTGAGATTGAGGTAGTTCTTATGCTAGTGGCCAGAAGGGTCTGTTGTGTTGACATATTTGTGATGAGGTTAATTATTTAATTTATCACTTGAAAAGGGTTCTCCAGTTTTAGGAAAAAAAATATTTTTGTTGTTTTCCCGTAATTGACTTGCTGAAATCAGAAGTGTAACTCAATTTGGAAAACCAATGTTAATTCTACATTGATCCGCGGAATATTATTATCATTCATCTTATTTATGTTATTAAACTACCGAAATTGTGGAACTAGTTGAGGAAAATGTTTTCCCTGAGACAAATAGTGCCTTAACATTCTTTTTTTGTTACAATTTTGAGGGAAAAGTATTGAACTTTTTTAAGGTTGATGTTGATCATTTATATTATGTGTATTTTGTTGCTCATTGCTTTGTTGCAGAAATGTTGATTATGTTATTAGTATTGGTAATGGAATTTGTTACCGATCATATTCCTTCATTTGCTAAAGGAGTTGAAGTGTAAGGAGAAAAGAGATGAGTGGAACAGTAGAGAAAGGGTCAGCAACCACAAAAACACCTGCTGATTTTCTCAAATCAATCCGTGGGCGACCAGTTGTGGTCAAATTGAATTCTGGCGTTGATTATAGAGGTGTGTAACTCTAAGTCTTCTTTCTGTTCTTCTATTTTTGGTTTTGTTTTTTCTTTAAAAAATATTTTTTTTTCTTCCTACCTACTTGCTCAAAATTGATGATGATCTCATCATAAGGTCAGTTTGTTTTTTAGCTTTTCAATGTTAAAAATAATGATTAGTTTGTTTCTATGTTGCTTTGATCAGTCTGAGAGATTTTCAAGCATTTTTTTTTGGGTTTCTTGAATTGAAAAGTGTGTCAAGTGGCAATACGTCACATTAATGAACTGACTTGTTGAGAATCAAAGGAATATACTTCAATACAAGCTAATTTTGCTCATACAAAACCCACAAGATATGCTAGTTGAGCCAAGTCGGTAAATAAGTTGCAGCCTGCAGGTTCAATATGCGTGCATCAGTCATGGCTATAACTGAAATTGGTGAGATACCCCTGAATAAAAACTCAAGCAGTCATCACACAAACCTTCAGCAAGTTCTAGCTGAGATATTTTGCCTCGCATATGTATATTTTTTGAATCAAGCTTTAGTTTTCCTTTTAACTTCAAGTCTTTGGAACATCTATTTCATCTTTCATGTTCACGGCTATATCATAAATTGTTGATTATGCATTCAAGTGTACACTAGTTTTCACACAAGTAGTTAATATGGACTCATTTGATATGAATTTCTCTCTCAGACACTATGTAAATTTTAAATTAGTGGAGTACAACCCCTTATAAAAGAGGCTAATAGCCTCCGAGCCTTAGAACCTTGAACCATGATGGCAGATTATCAAAATTGCTCCACCTTAGTTATAGTAAGGTGCTTCAGGGCCCTCTCACCTCACCATAGCGCGTAGGCAATGTACCCCTTTTCCTTTGGCAAACCTATCAAATAATATATCTTCACGGTTAGGTGTATAGATTCTGCATTTTTTGTTACTAGTATGATTGTTGCATACCAGGGAAAGCCACATGGACATTTAATGTAAATTTTTTCTCCGACATCTTGTGCATTTTTTTTGATAGTTTTTTTGTCATACTTGGTTTATTGTCAAAAAGTATACCTGTCTGGAAAATCTTGCATACCCTTGCTAGCCATGACTTGAAAGGCCCATCCATGTATTGCTTGTATGAAATTTGGAGGTGATTCTTTGTCAGCTGTTTTACGTTGCACTTGAGATACTTGTATTCTGAGCAAGTGCTTCCAAGTTTCCTACTTCACTGACGTGATAGGAATGCAAAAAAGTAAACAGCGCCTGGTAATCTCTTTCTTTTTGCAGGCATTCTAGCATGTCTTGACGGATATATGAATATAGCAATGGAGCAAACTGAGGAATACGTCAATGGGCAACTGAAAAACAAATATGGTGACGCATTTATCCGAGGAAACAATGGTAAATAGCTTTTGAAATATTATAACAATGTCAATTATCATTTTACTATTATCATTAAATTGAAATGGCAAAAACTGGGTGTTCCTCTTGATACAGTGCTTTACATCAGTACAACAAAGAGAACACTTGGAGAAGGGGCTTAGTATTCGATGTTTCTAAGTAACCACCCTAAGTTCTTTGTTCATCATGTTCTTTATGGTTTTAGGAGTTTCAGTAAATTGTGGATTCTGGCATTGATAGGTAAGAACTTTAACAACTGAAAGACGGTTAGTATCATGTAATATGCTTTTTCATAGTTGCCTCCCTTTAAAATCAGGCAAATTACTGGTGCTTGCTGCACTTAATATCCTTTGTACGGAGTCAATTTTCAATTTTCTACTTGGTAATTTCGATCATATGCTTCATTTTTTGCCCTTTCTATTGGGATAATTAGAGAATTTCTATAGATTGAGGGGGATATTGTTTGGATCTCAAATCTTAGGTTCCAGCTCCTCTTCATGGTGCTTTCTCAATTTCCTTGGATGGCAATTTATATTTTTCCGAATGGAAGCTAGATATATGCCCTTTTTTGTTTCAAAAAACAATAAAATAATAATAATTATAGATTTTAAAGAAGAATCCCTAACATTAGCTAAACTGTTTCAATAGTAACATGATAGTTTTCAATCAAGAATTAAGTTAATGATATGTTGGTAACGCCTAGCAAGTTTAGAATACAAAAATAAAAATGTATCTTCATATTAGAATGCATAAAAAATGAAAAGTTATCTTTAATTTTAGAACAAAAGGAGTAATTAATTTTTTATATGAAGTGAATAAAAAATAAAAATTTATTTTTTATTTTAGAACAAAGGGAGTAGTTTTTTGAAACTATAGTTAACGAATAGAGAGTCCCTCCAATATTATGTACAAAATGATATTTTTATTGTTATTATAAAAAAAAGTGATGTTACAGACACAAATTATTTTACAAACATTTTACAAATTATTGATGTGGCATATTCTACTTCAGCATATTGATCGACAAATTGTTTTCATATAGTTTTCGGTCTCACACAATATGCTGAGGTGGAGTATGTCATATTAACAGTTTGTAAAATGTTTGTAAAATAGTTTGTGTCTCTAGCATTATTCTATAAAGAAATACATCATAATAGAGCGTCAAGTGTCCCTCATCTCCCGTGCCCACTATAACTATTACTCTCACATTTTGTACAATTATTTATGCATGCAAAAACAAAACTAGTCTACTACCCACAAAATGTGGTCACACTCTTCACATGGATACATCTCTCTCTTCTCTTCTAAGTTGAGGTGAAAGTGACCATCCATAATATATTGCCAAAAAGTTGCAAGTTGTTTTGACACCATCCATACACAACTAGAAATCAATTTAGTAACCTTCATTCATAACCATTTGTAGAGGAATTATGAGCATCCCAACCATTCATGCAACTTTGCTATTAAAGTTAAGATATAGACATGGTGGGGTTATTGTAATTCTCACCAATTATAACTTACTACATCAACAATGTTTTCCTTGAGACATAGACATACCCATTTTGCTAATTCACCATCAGTCCACATCCAGATGGCCATAACCCCCAAGTAGCTAACTTGATAGAACAGTTTTCTTTTCATCTTTGAAATGTGCATTACAATTATTACGTTATTTGTAACTAAAGCCAGCAAAATATTGGCTGCTTATGATGATTTAATAGACAACAGATGTATATAGAGGTCATAAAAAAGCTGACCGCCGAGATGAGAATGGCCCCATAGTATTTTTTGCTGCTACCACTTTGCTTACCAACAGTTTCCACTTTGTTTCATCCTTCTTGCTATGCTGCTGCATTTTCTCCTTGAAATGCCTGAGAGATAGAATACCACCATTCCAATCACACGTAGGAAATCCCGGAAATTAATAAAATACAGCATCTTAAGATCATAGCACCTTGTTAAGTTAATCGTCATTAAAGCATATACAACGAAGGGACAAAGTTGAACATCATGTCAATTTTAAATTTGAAAATATTTGACTTTTTGAAAGTCAATACAACAGAGGGACGAAGGGAGTATATTTTTGAGACAAGGTATGTTGTGCTACACATCACAAATAGTAGGCACAGAACACCTAATATGCGTCCTGCGGTTACTACAAGCTATAAGCTTACCTACAAAGAGGAACCTTGCAATAATCAGGATCATTGCACATGCGAGAATGTAGTTCAAGAAGCTGCCACATGCGCTTGCAGTGCATGCATCCACCAGGGACTCGGGTCTTACAGCCAGAGAAATGGCGGACTAGAGTCTCAAGCCCCTTGCAGGCTGGGAAACTACAAGCAACCTGGCTTCCTTTCAGCACTTTATCACGCGGCCCAATTGTCCTACATCCATCCCGAAAAATATGAATTAGAGCTTCCATTGCCTCGTGCAGTTGCAGGTACACCTTTTTCTCTTCAATTTTCTTCAATCGCTCTCGTTTACTCTAATACACATAAAATAAGTTAGGATCCTAGTTTCTTAATGTTGAATTAGGACGAAAGAGAAAAGCATTACGCCATGCTAGATATTACTCCCTCCGTTCCACAAAAAAAGTCCCATTTGTCAATTTTTATTTTTAAATAAGACTTATTTCTTTTGAAAATAGTAAAATCATCAAGTTTACAATCACAATTCATTACCATGCCATCACTCTAAACTAAACACTCAATACATTTAGGGGTAAAAACTTGGAATAAAAGTTGATCCATAAAATTTGTAAATCTAGTAAAATGGGACTCATAAAATAATGCTAGAAAAAATATGATGGAAATTATGGAATACTCTTGGATACGTTGCTAGCATAATATCACTTACACAGCACATGTCTATTTTACAAATAACATCTCAAGTAATTATTTAACCCCCCAGATATCTAGTACTAGATCTTGTAGTTGGCTATAGTTCCTAAAACCACCAAATACCTGAACCAAAGGCTGTCTCCATAAAGTAGAATTCTCAGTTCTCACAATAGTATAATAGAGAGCTTTCCTTCACGTTGACTGTGACTAACTAATACAAAAAGCAATCTACCCAAAAGATGAAACACAACTTAGGCACAGTATTCAAATTTTAAACAAAAATATAGTCTAGGCAGATAACAGGGGCTGGCTTACAGAATCTGCTTCAACAACCAATTCCAGGAGCTCTTGTTCAAGTGCAGGATTGGCACGCATCATGACTTTCCATCCTTGGGTGGAAGATATGGTTTTAAAGTCTCTCACAACCATACGAACACATATAAAGGAGAGCCGGGGAGCATCACAATCCCGTGCTAACTGAAGCACGTCTATCACGTTTTCTGTATGTAGCACACCTTGCTCTAATATGTGCTCGCAAACTCTTTTAAGTGATGGCACCGAGTAGGAATGTGATAAAACCAATAAATGGAGAACATACTTGTTCATCTCATTTTCTTCATAGCTGCATTAGGATATTCAAAGGAACAGAGGTTTGTCAATGCCTATGGAATAGCTACAGATTCAACTCAGAAAACACTAGACCACAAGAGTATTGAACGGGCAAAACCCAATTGAACCAAGGTCACATGTCAACTAAATTAAAACTTTAAAAGGGATATTACATTAACATACCAGGATGAGTAAAGAAAGCGTATGAATGCACGGACAGCATCATATGGTACTCCAGGAATCTTCAAGTATCTGAAACCATTTATGACTTTTGATTGCTTCAGGAAATTCCCAAGTACAGATGATGCCACACTCTACACAAACAAAACAAATTAGGAATAGTAGATTATTATGCGATGAACCTCGTGATATTAGACTGAAATTATTGATGGCGTGAGTATATGATGATGCCTCACCAGAACAATGAAATGAGCTGGAATTATAGCCTTTTCCTCGTTGATGATACAGACATCAGCTGCGTATCCTTCCTTAAACAGCTTGTCCCATGTGTGCTTTGTTTCCTCCGGGACAAAAGCCAGACTACACCGCCCTGACCGATAATTGTTTTTCAACTGCATTTTACTAGGAGGGAATGAAGGTGGTTTGGGGATAATACTAGGATTCTGACATACTCGCAATGCTAAACTATCATCTTCAGAATGCCCTTCCTCTTCCTCTTCCTCTAATTGAATATAAAAAGATCCAATAAAAGTTTCATCGGTTGATGAGGATGGCCAGGGAGGAGAATTAAGATCTGGCGAACCCATCAATAATATTGATATGTATATTATGATCGAGATCAATAACAAAGTCTGCACAGAAAGTAAAATAAATTGAAATCAACCATTAAAAAAACATAAACCAAAATAAAATCCACCCAACCAAAAATCAAAACAACATCAATTACATATAATCAATCCTATTACACTGGATATAGTGAAGCAGAATAAAGAAAACTGAAAAGGCCGGGTTGAGTAGAAATTCCAAGAAACGAAAGCTCTGATCAAACCAAATTCACATCAATCAATTGATTTCTGTCAAAACTCCTCCAATGTATACACATGCATATACACAAATAATAATAATATATATAATTCTAGAGAGAGAAAAGGGGAGATGGGTAGCAGAAAGGAGGAGGAGGAGTGTGATACTTTGATATGTATTGGACGGAAAAGGATAGGAAAGGGACGAGACGAGGTGGCGGCAGAGTTTTTATTAATGCGTGTTCTAGTAATACGGAATTTGTATGTTTTCTTTTTCTTTTTCTTTTTCGTTTTTTTTTAATTAATTAATACTCACTTCCTTTCATAATAATAAGGCTTAAATATAATTTATTACCCTAAACTATAGGTCATATTCCACTTCGATGATCTACCTTTTAATTTTGTCTGATTGAACTATTAATTTTTTTCAATTTCATTCAATTAACTCTACCACGTTGCTGACGTGGGCATTGAAGTGGGGCCATCTCCAGCTGATGTGTCTTAAAAAAATAATTTCTTTACTATTTTATTAAATTAAAATATTAAAATAGGGATAAATTTGACAAATCATTTTTTATTCTCGATTAAAACAAAACAAAACAAATTCTTGACCGAGTCCGACTCTGAGTTGCCGTTCGAATCGGCAATTAGTTCCGGTGGCTCGGGAGCATCCGACTCTAAATCCTCATGCTTGCGCTTGTGATCATAAGGGGTGTGGCTCGGGGAAAACTCCATCGTACTCGTTGGAATCGAAACTCGGAGACTGTTATTGAGCTGCGTTGATTCGGCGAGAGGCGGTGCAGAGGACTACGGAGAGGTCTTTGGTGGGATTGCTGTTGGAGGGGTTCGATTATGAATCGATATTGGGCCAGTGTTGTGAGATGCCGATTGGGTATGTGCAAATTTCAGTGGGGATTGCGGGTCCATTGTTACTCAATGGGTGCGAGTTACTTGGTGCCAATGGCCACCACGGAGGGCTGTTTGGTTGCGAGTACTAACAGAGGATGGAAGGCAATTTATGCTTCAGGGGTGCGACGGGGATTTTGTTGAAGGATGGGATGACCAGAGCGCCTGTGGTTAGGTTTACTACGGCGAAGAGGGCTTCGGATTTGAAGTTCTTCTTGGAAGATCCTCTTAATTTTGATACACTGGCCGTCGTTTTCAATAAGTATTTATCTTTCTCCCTATACATATGCAATTACAGCTCTAGGAATATTATGGCGACTGAGTTGTTTGTTTTTATGCTTAAATGGCCTTGCTTTTTCTTTTTTCGTTAGCATTTCTAGAATTTCAAACTTGTTGAAACTCAGTCATTTGACGCATTTCTCTATTTCTGATTTTGGCGTTGAGCTCTCAGTAACATTTAATCTTTTCTTTGTTTGGGTTCGTTCTAATGAAGAACGATGGAATGAATTGATGGTTGTTTAATTGTTTTTTTCTCTTATGTTATACTAAAATGATTTTTATTTTTACGGAATAGTTTTTGTTTATTTTGATTGAATATAATATGAATGTTAAATTATTATTTTGCCCCTTCATTTTAATAAAATGATTTACAATAATTTAAAAATTATATTTCTTTTGACACATAAGCATGGTATGCCACATGTTCACGTCCACATCAGCAATTTCTGACGTTATAGAGCCAATTGAATAAAATTGAAAAGAATTAATAGTTCAATCATCTAATTGACAAAATTAAAAGGTGGATCATCGAAGTGGAATATGACCTATAGTTTAGAGTAATAAATTATATTTAAGCCTAATAATAATAATCATTTTAACCTCATGGACATGAATTAAGAAAGTCATTTAATAATTAAAATTTGTGTGAAATTTCATCGCTATCCCTTTATGAGAAATTGAAAATTACTAATACAAGGGATAATTTTTTTTTTGAAATAATAAGAAAAGTTAGGAACCATATAAAAAAATAAATAATTTATTCTTTAAAAAAATTATAAATTACAAATAAATTAAAATAATTTTTTTCTTTAAAATTTTTATTATTATGAAATGG
The DNA here is from genome assembly GCA_016801055.1 of Panax notoginseng. Lineage (NCBI taxonomy): Eukaryota > Viridiplantae > Streptophyta > Magnoliopsida > Apiales > Araliaceae > Panax > Panax notoginseng. The sequence goes on from CM029023.1 coordinate 138,942,085, forward strand.
AGGGAGTATATTTAATGATAACTTGTCATGCCTATTTATCGTTTTCACGATTCTCTATGAAACTTTTGTCCGAACTATTGTTTTTTTAAACCATATATTTCATGGGTATCCTTTCTGCCTTTATACGTTGGGTTAAATATTATGATTAAATGAAATAGTATAATTTTTTTAAAATTTTTTCTTACTTTATGATGATTTTATATTTAAAATTATTACTTATTATTTTTATAAAATATAAATTACACAAAAAGTTATATATATCTCCTCATTATTCATAATATTACATTTCTAGTATTTGATGATTTTATATTTGTTTTTATTTTTATTATACTTCTTTTCACTATTTTTATGGCAATTAATATTATTAGGCTAATAATTATATTGTTAAAACTTTAAAATAATTATACAAATTTACTATCAACAACTTTTAAATATATCATTCTTCTTGTTTTTTTTAAAATTTTATTTTTATTATGAATCCTAATTAGTGTAAGTGCAAATAGTAGTAAGTTGTAAATAACCACCTTAACAGATTTCAAGCTTGCAAATATTGTTGTTATGTGCAGAGTCTGGACGATCCCTCCCACAAAAATGGCTGTGCATGGCAGCGATTATTGACTAGGCAACGTTCAAGTTTGAGGACACAGTTAGAACGGATCCGGTTATATATTTCATGATAAGTTGGTTAATTGACAAATATAGTATTGTTCTCTCGATCTGTATTGGTCAATTGACAAATACAGTACTGATACGAGAGAATATCTCTCGCCCTGTATTGGTTAATTGATAAATACAGTATTGACACGCAGAGGGAACACCTCTCGATCTATATTGGTACTGTTAAAACTTGTTTGGTGCAGATTTTGATTGAACTAAACATACATTTAAATTAAATTTAAAAATCTTTTAGTGTTTATTGATTCTCTAAAAACATTTTATAATTAATGAGCATAAATTTTAGATTTAAAACATTTTTGGTTAAAACAAAAAATTTGTACTTCTGATGGAAGCACAAAATATAACTTTTATCAATAAATTGTGGAGAAAACTCAACAGGTTTTTAATTATTATTAATATTATTATCTAATACTCCCTCCGTCCCAGATAAAAATCCTGATGGACTTTTCACGCATATTAAAAAGATAAATAAAATGACAAAATTGCCCATAATAATGTCATTAAATATGGAGAGAGAATTAGAATAAGAAAAGTATGAGATATTTAATGCTACGGGTATAATAGGAAAATATGTATAACAGTTTGGTTATTAAAAGAAAATGGACAAAATTGCCCATAATAATGTCATTAAATATGGAGAGAGAATTAGAATAAGAAAAGTATGAGATATTTAATGCTACGGGTATAATAGGAAAATATGTATAACAGTTTGGTTATTAAAAGAAAATGGACATTTAACATGAAACTATCCAAAATAGTAATAAAGACTTTTATCATGGGACGAAGGAGTATATAAAACTGGAAGGACAGCTTTCACGTAAACAATTTTATGAAACATTTTTGACTTCTAAAAATGCCATTCAAATTTTAAGATAATTCCTATTTTATCCTTTTTTATATTAATTATTTTATATCTTTTTATTTAGTCTTTCAAATTTATGAATTTTTTATTTTAGCCTACATATTTTACACACGTACGTAATTAACGCTTATTCATATTTTAATAATGTGTCGTGATGGTAATAAAGCTCAAGTATCTTTATCAATTTATCAAATTTTAACTCAAAATAGATTATCAATGTTTTTGCAGTTATTATTATAGTGTATCTCGTATATAATCTATTTATTATTTTTATTTAAATTAGGTGACAGCCTATGCAATGCACGGCCTAATTTGAAAAATAGATTGAATAATTTGTCAAATATGCAATGATATTGACTACTTAGACTAAAGAATGCAATGGCAATACACATTATGTCATGGATATCACTATCAAAACAACTTTAGTAGACGGCAGCTCATTGTTGTGGTAACTAAAACTAATAAATCATGTAATGTAATAATAACAACAAGAAGTATAAGTTGCATCAGTTCAATGCTTCCAGCCTGCCAAAAGAAACCCATCCAAAAAAATAATAGAAGGTCAGTCGGAACTCGGAAGATAATTTTAAACTAGTAACCCTTCAGGTGCGTAACCACACAGGTAAAAATACACCAACCTTCACTTGTATCACTGGTTGATACTCCCACGATGTTGAACTTTCCCCAGCTCGGCTCGTAGAAGGACCCCCATGACAGACTCCCCAACCAATTCATAATCCGCTGCAACTCTTCAAAAGCCATTCATCTTTCATCAATTTAAGACATTCCTCTACCACAGCAGTGGACCGATCAGCAAGTCCCCTCCGGATGGCAGACAAAACAGTTAGGCTTATAATCAATGCAAATACCTATATTTCTTCAAGCTCAAGCTGCTATGGTTGCATTGGACCCACAATAATGCATTGGTTCACTTTGTTTCGTAATTGCACATAAATCCAATGTATCTAATTGAAAGATACCGAAGAAAAATAATCTATTTCTAAACAAAAAGGACTTGAAGAATGAGTATAAAAGTTTGAACAATGAAAGACTTCAAAAGTAAAAAAACAAAAAAATGTGTAACATCATGTACACAAATAGGTCAAATTAGTAGGATTGATACAATATTAAACAACTAAAGAAACTAAATACAGAGTCACAACACAGTTTGTACACTTCCCCAACAATCCACATATCATTTTGTAGGCATGACTGAGGGTCTAAACAGAAGTACAAAACATACTTTGTAAGCTTAGTTGTCAATTTGACGCAAGTCTCTGTAGCTGCTAAAAGAAAGAGCATGTCATATTAGCTCTCACATCTTAATGTTTGCTGCAACTGTCATTCTGCAGTTAATGAGTACAAACTTAGGTGACAATTAGGTGATAACCGTAATGAGATGAAATTAAAAAATAATAATAATACATATGATGAGTGATTGTTAGCCTACTCAAGAAAGAGGACAAAAAAAAAAAGATTTGGTTAATTGAGAAGAGGGAAGGGCGGGGGAAAGGGAAGAACCGATGTATTAATTGAATGAGTTATCATCCAGACAACTCAGTGAGTGATTTTTTAATTGAAAACTGAGACTAACCTAAACTTGACATGTAAGGTCCTGCATAAAGTTTTAACAACAATTAAACCATTAAAGAAAAAGTGACAAAAAAAATTATGCAAATTTTGGGTGCAAATATAGATTGAAATATAGAGCATAAACACAAAAAAAGAAAATATATATATAATACAGATAGAATTGAACTATAAAAATTACCTTGATGGGAATTTACAATTACCATGACTTGAGATCAGAAAGGAAAATAAGAAAGCCAAAAACTATTTTTGCCCTAGATCTGGTCTGCCTTTACAAAAATCATATAGTTAAGTGTATATAAATACTATAGGTTCTTCAACTCCTAATATCAATAAAGGTTGTCCATAAAAAAATAAGTGTATGATCCCACATATAGAGCAGCAGTTGAAGCCAAAGTTTTCGATGCGCTTAAACTTCCATCTATATAAAAAACGTCACTTGTCAAATCCCTCCATCACATCCGCATACTCATATAAATATACCAACCCAAGCTACATCAGTTTTATAATTTATAAATTGTATTACTATCTTGACCAAAGAAATATAATAAGAATAAATGCATGACTAACCCAGGTCTCTACTAAATTGTTCTCCAAACGCAATGAGATGACTGAAAGAGCAAAGACAAAGAATATATAGGTTGTTGGAGCCAAAATACTGCTTAGAGGAAGGCAAGTTCAGATTCCAATAAAATTTCACTTCTATCAAAGGTTAAAGAAGAAACAGACCCTGCCCGTTGAGCGAACTGCGTTAATCCAGTCTTGCTTGTAGCAAGTTTTTCTTCCTCTAAAGTCATTAATAATTCCCCTGAATGGTGTTTTTAAAATTTCCATATAATTAAGTTGTTCTTCACCTAAGCATTTCAAGCTATTCGGGGTTCTTCAACTTTGAACAGGACGTAATTTTTCTCTTCTGAAATGTACTATTTTACATGATAATAACATATGATGCTTGTTAATACCAAATAAATGAGAAATAATTGGCTCATAACCAAGTTAAAATTTGTGAACTCTTGTCAAATATGCAGTCTTATAATAATTGATCAAACAAATCATTTCTCCAAGTAATAAAATGACATGATCAAACTTTTCTTTAGTTTGGAGAAAAAGAGCATGAAAAACAACCCACATGTTGCAAATTACTCTTCATGATATTTTATCAACCATACCAATTATCAAACATGATAATGAACATGTATGGAGCAGTAGATATAAATATAGACATGCATAGATTCTATTTTTCTTACTTTTTTGTAGTGCTTTATGAAAGCCATTCATAAAATGGAAACTATAATTGAAAACATCAAGCAAATATGTTCAAATTTGAAAACAAATTGTGATGCAACATCCATATAGAGAAACTTATAAAAAATAATATTTAGAGAGAATTCCTTTTATATTAGGCATATTATCAAATGGGTATCTTGCAACTATATAATGGAAGTAAAGAGACCTAAACGATTATACTTGGATAAATTATTAACTACGCGTGCTATCAAACATATATTTTCAGTAACAACAATTAATGAAAAATCAATTTCCAAATTAAGTTAACTAAAACTACCAAAAAAATATTATTTTTGTATAGATCTAACCAATTTTTCCTCTCATTCAAGTGTGATGTCAAAACCTTACCTAATTGATGATTCCAATATAGCAGAAGCCATTTTAGAACTTGAAGATTAGATTAGTTATTGGGACATTCAACCGCGAATTGGGTCTAATAAACAGTTCAAGAAGTTGGAATCATCTTTTAATTGAAATCAATTGATTCACCGACAATTAATAATTCGACAGAAATAATAATTAGAACTTTGGGTGATCCTGCAATTTCCATGAGAATCATGAGCTACACAATCTAATCAATATCCTTCACAACAACAAAAATAAACAAAAATCAGGAAAAACAAATCAACCAAATATCAGATCTAAAGCATAAACAAACACCCAAATGCAATATATATAGAGAGAGAGAAAGGGGGAGAAAAGAGAGAAACCTTGGGAGAAGGATATGTGTATCCAATTCCAAATTTCTAATACAAACAACTGAAAAAGGAGGGAGTAGCAAATTATAAATCAAAAAAATGGTATCGAAATTTATCCAAGAGAATGGGTTTAATAAACATATAGCCACTAAAAACAGTAGCCTCCAAATTATCCATCCCTTGCATACATTTTGACAACATATCAACAATGTGAAGCACGATTTGGTTAATTAACCACTGCAAATAGACAAATGAGGAAACTTGGGGTAGTGAAGTAAAAAGAAGGGAGAAATTTAAAAAAATTATTATTCTTACCTTTTTTGTATCATTTCAACAAATAGATAATGTGCATCTTTTTCCCACACCAGCTTCAAGTATCCAAAAACCAAAAACCAAAAAATTAGGAATTCAGATTCATCATCTAATCTGATAAACCCAGGCAAAACTCAATTATGAAAATGTTTAAGAGTTATTACCTTTGGATGTGTCAAAACCCCACGAATCTGGCCACCTAATCGAGTTGGGAACTTGGAGGTATCAAATCGGTCGATGGGTCCAATCCCAGATTCGCCGGAGAGAAGCTTATCATAATATAAGCATCTACCTCATTCCAAAAACGGAGACTAATCTCATTTCATTGATTTCCTCTCGCTTCTTCGGATCTTTCTCTCGCTTGGGGGCATAATAGGTGGATGAAGGTGTGATGAATGAGACCCTTTTTGGTAGTGGAGTTTTTGCAAAGTGGGTCGAGCGGGGAAACTCGGAGAGGCGAAGACGTATTGAAAAGACTGAAGAGCATGCATGGTGGAGAGAGAAAGAAAAGAAAGTAAATGGAGCTTACGGATCACAGTGAGGCTTTTTAGATTCTTCAGAGGTCGATATTATAATAGGAAAAGGAAGATGTTGATTGTCGATTGTCGACTGAATGGAAGATTGCTCACCTGTTTTTCAAATTATTTGACTTCACTCAGCTTGATTTTACAAATTGAAAGACGCTTATTTTTTCAATTAAGTGAGTTGACTCACCTGTTTTTCAAACTATAACGATCACTTTTGCTGTCTTTATATATAAAGTAATATTGATTAATTGAGTCATTTTGATTGATCAACGAGTTAGTCCCGAGTTCATCGCCTATATCATGTATGTCACGTTCGTAATCTTATCATTTGTTACATGCATGCAAGTATTATATATAATGATTTTGATATACATACAACACTACGAAAGCACAAAAATATCTTAAATATAGAAACCCAACCATGTCAAGGCCCAACAACTGAGGGTTGGGACCAAACCTTAAACACGGAGCTGGCCTATTAAAGGATTAAAATAAGGATGAATTACATATGAGTCCTTCTACGCCGATCGGCGTTTTCCGACCGGCATTTTCCGACCGGGGTAGTGACCGGCCGGAATTTTTTTTTTTTTTTGCTTTTGATTACAAAATAATTAATGTGATTCATTGGAACTGAAATTTTTATAAAATGCAGTGATTTAGGCGTCCGTTTGGATACACGTAACAAACAGGGTTGTACAGCCTAAATCACTGCATTTTATAAAAATTTCAGTTCCAATAAATCACATTAATTATTTTGTAATCAAAAGCAAAAAAAAAAAAAAATTCCGACCGGTCACTACCCCGGTCGGAAATAGCCGGTCCCCCTAGACTTTTTCATTACATATTCTATTATATTTTTGAAAATAATTACAACAATAGTGCACTCATAAAATATTTATATAATTAATACACTTTCCATATTTATTTATAATATTAGTGCAATTAAGATTCCTTATTTTAGGGAATTAGTATACAATTAGAATTCCTTAATTTAGGGGATTAATATTAATTTACTTATTAAATTAAGTAATTAATATCTCTACATATTACAGTCCTTCTGTCATCTTTAAATTAGCATTAAAAGGCGAACTCGCCGGAGACGAACTCGCAGGCGGCATCCCAGATTTGAACCACTTCAGGTAGGCCAGAGCCCCTTCTCGTTCCTCCGATGATGACCCTGCTGTGAACTACCACCACAACCTTCAAGCCCTCCTACCAATTACCACCCACCCGGATTCTCCAGCAGTGGTCGTGACAACCGTGTTTTTGACAGTCCTCTTCGTTTCCCTCCAGGTGGTGGTGGGTTCCGTCTAATGGGCAGTGGTGGTGGGTTCCGTCTAATGGGCAGTGGTGGTGGAGATCGCGGTGGGCTCAATTCCAATCACCAGATTTTTCTCACCGGCTAGAAAAGAGGGTTTCCATTATCGTCTCCTGAATTTTTTTTTTCCATAGTGCAGTTGGTAGCCAAATCTTCATACAGAGGTAACCTATTCAGTTTCATTAGGTTGCCAATTTATTTTGAATGTAATACAGTTGGTAGCCAAACTTTCATATCAAGATAACCTATTCAGTTTTATTTGGTTTACCAATTTTATTTTGAATGTGATGCAGTTGGTAGTCAATCCTTCATGCAGTTGGTTGCCAAACTTTCAGACAAAGGTAATCAATTCAGTCTTATTAGTTTATAAATTTATTTTGAAAGTGATGCAGTTGGTAGCCAAACCTTCATACAAAGGTAACCATTTTAATTTTTGTGGATAACCAAATCGTCAACAAAAATTCAGAACAGTAACTCAGGTACTTCCGGAGATTTGGGCGGAAGAGGAGGGTTGTAAGACCCTAGCTTATTATAAATAAAATTGAATTTTCTCTAATTATTATCTTGAATAATAAGGTGTTAATTTGATATAATGCTTTGGTTATGGGTGAAATGTGTAAATTTTATAAAATAAGCAAGTGGTTATAAAATATTCATTGTTGTCGGGGAATATTCGTTTGGTCGTGGAATATTCTTTCTGTCAGAGAATATTCGTACGATGGCGCAGCCATTTGTGGGCCCCATAACGGAAAACGGTTGTATGAAGAAAATGACAAGTTTGAGTTTTAATAAATAACGGCGTTGTTGTTACCGTTAACACTGTTGGAATACCCGGTGGTTAAAATAAAGTAATACGCGTGGTTGCACAGTAGCACACGGTATTGCACAGTATTGATGAATTATTGATCCTTACGTAAGAAGGCACTACTCAATAATTATTACAGTAATTACTGTTCAATATGTTATTTTATTGATTCAATAATTGCTACGTTGATATTTTATATTATTGTTGTTTCAATAATTGTCACTGCACAGTATTTTCCATTATCAGATCAATAATTCATATTATTTGAATAATATTATTAGATAACATTATTGGCAATGTCTAAGGAAGTTATGTCTAAGGAGAAGTTTGGTCACCTAATTGCTCGCCAATAAGAAGAAATCCTTATCGGAATGCCCCCCCTTTCTTGGGAACGACATGGTTGTCATAATTGTGATTCTGTAATATTATTTGTGAATAATTAATTATTGATTAATATGATAAAGAAATATTTATTTTATGTAAATATAAATGATGGATATATTTATTTTTGTGGATATAAATGAAGGAATTAATGCTGAGGTGTTTTACCAAAATTTTGTCGGAATTGAGGTGTGACTCTCCCAAAATAGGTATACATCACCTATTCTGAGTCGCCAAATACATGGTACAGAATTCAAATATAACTTAATAATACAACTGTCGTGTACAATACGACAACATAAACTGTGAGTTTGAATACAATAATTGTCTACTAGAGAGTATAAAAACTCAAAAGGAGTCCTCATTATAATTATTATCACACTATTTTACATAATAGTGAGGACTACTAATGCACTATCAAGGACCATCACTCTGTTACCCGACTCGTCCCAGCTATATTCTTATTTCCTGAAGAGAACAGTGAAAGAAAGGGTGAGCTCAACTAGCCCAGTAAGAAATATTATGTCTAAGATAATGCAGAATAAATTATCATTAGCCTTAAACAGTGTTAAACTGATACAATATAACAAACATTAAGTTTAACTGCAGCGGAACAAGCAATCAATTAGAAGAGTCAAGTAGGGAATAAAATCTACTATTTTCTATGATTTAAAAGGTTTTTCATCACTTTTATCGCTGAGACTCAGCTTAATAAATAATCCACATCATCGAATCACCCCTGCACTACGACCAAGGATATTCTTTAGTATCACGACCACCAATTATCCATGCACTACGGCTAAAGATAATCATGTTTTCATCAACGGTCCTGATCATGCCATAAAATAATTCATCTTTGCACTACGGCCAAAGAGAATCCATAGCCATAATCATACCAAAAACTGTCCATCAATGCACTACGGGCCAATGAGGATTTTTTTCACATCATTTGTAATATTACGGTTATGCTTATACCGAATAATCCCTGGTCATAATCATACCAAGTCCATCTATGCACTACAGGCCACAGATGACTTTCTACATAATATAAGCACGAGGATGATGACAATGATATAAGAATTCAATAAAACAAGTTCAAGAATTAATTTATCTAGGAACTGATAACGTCCAAATTGTCAACATGACACTGCTTTGTAGAGTAAAATTCAAGAATGCTCAGAATAATATTTTTATGAAAAGATACTGGATGAAGCACAAATATCAAGGATATTCTACTAATTTCATGGAGTATAGAAGTCAAAACTTTAACCAACTGAGTATAATAAAGAATGGAATAACAAAAGAAATCACCATGCATGCGATAGACCGCACAGACAGGATATTCCGACAGGAAAATAAATAATGAAACCAGGTCCGGCGTAAACGCACAGACATGATATTCCGACAGAATAATAAATAATTGAACTAGGTCCGGCGTAAACACACAGACAGGATATTCCGACAGAATAATAAATAATGGAACCAGGTCCGGCGTAAATGTACAGATAGGATATTCCAACAGAATAATAAAGAATTAAACAACAGAAGAATTTCACCAAGTATAGGGTAGCCCGCATATACAGGTTATTCTAACAGAATAATAAATAATGAAATAACAGAAGTTCTCTTCATGAATACAAAAGAAATAATACCCCTTACGAGTACAACAAATAATATCTCTTATCTTAGAAAGAAGAGTACTGGATATAGAAGTAGTGAAGTAGCAGAACACTTTTCTTCTTTCTATTTATAGTTTCTCTCTCTAGAGTTTCAGTGAATTCGTAAGAAATAATGAAGGAATGAGCTTCTATTTATAGAAAAATGGACTGCATAGTAACTAACTCATGAACGGTCCAGATTGATTTACTTTAATTTGACGGTCCATATTTAAAGCAAAATCTTTTAAATTAAATATAATATATTCTATTTATAATCTAATAAAACGAATAACTTTATAAAAGATTTTACTATGCAAATACTATGCAGGCACTATGCAAATACTATGCATAATAAAATATAATATATTCTAATTATTATATAATAAAACAGATAACTTTATAAAAATATTCTGTTTTATATAAAAAGATTTTACTATTAGCCTAATAAAACGAATAACTTTATAAAAGTATTCTGTTTTATATAAAAAGTTTTTCTGTTTTATTACATTAATAATACTAATAAAACAAAACTGAGTGACTTATCACGTAAGCATTAATAACCAATACCGTGTGCTACTATGCAACCACGCGTATTACTGTAGTTTTAACACCGGGTGTTTCAACAGTTAACGGTAAAACTTTCGCCGTTATTTTCATAAAAAATTTTTTGTCATTTTTTCAATCCGACAATAATTCCGTTGTGGGGTCCACCAATGATTATATCGTCGTACGAATATTTCGTGTCAAAAATAATATTCCCCGACCAATCGAATATTATATAACAACTTGCATACTTTGTAAAATTTATAAATACTACCCACAACTATAACATTATATCAAATCCACACCATAATATTCAAAAAAAAATTATTTCGAGAAAATTAAAAATTTATTCATAAAATCTGGGGTATATAATTTTATGGAGTATATAAGTCAAAGTTTTAACCAACTGAGTATAATAAAGAATGGAATAACAAAAGAAATCACCATGCATGCGATAGACCACACAGACAGGTTATTCCAACAGAATAATAAATAATGGAACCAGGTCCGGCGTAAAACGCACAGACAGGATATTCCAACAGAATAATAATAAAGACGGAACCAGGTCCGGTGTAAAACACACAGACAGGATATTCCAACAGAATAATAATAAAGACGGAACCAGGTCCGGTGTAAAACACACAGACAGGATGTTTCAACAGAATAATAATAAAGACGGAACCAGGTCCAGTGTAAAACACACAGACATGATGTTCCAACAGAATAATAGAAGAATGTCACCAAATATAGGGTAGACCGCGTATACAGGTTATTCCAACAGAATAATAAATAATGGAATAACAGAAGTTCTCTTCATGAATACAAAAAAAATAATACCCCTTACCGTTTTAAAGAATAACTGAAATAAAGAAGTAGTTAAGTAGCAGAATACTTTTCTTCTTTCTCTCTATAGTTTCTCTCTCTAGAGTTTAGTGAATTCGTAAGAAAATAATGAAGGAATGAGCTTCTATTTATAGGAAAATGAAATGCATAGTAACTAATCCATGAACGGTCCAGATTGATTTACTTTAATCTGACGGTCCATATTTAAAGAAAAATCTTTTAAATAAAATATAATATATTCTATTTATAGAATAACTTTAATAAAGTATTCTGTTTTATATAAAAAGATGTTTATGTTTTATTACGTTAATAATACGAATAAAACAAAACTTCATTATCGCTAAATAATTCATATTATTAATTGACAATAATTGAATCAAACTGAGTGACTAATCACGTAAGCCTCAATAATCAATACCGTATGCTACTATGCAACCACACGTATTACTGTACTTTTACTACCGAGTAGTTCAACAGTATTAACGGTAAAATTTCTGCCGTTATTTTCATAAAGTATTTTTATCGTTTTCTCAATCCGACAATAATTTCGTTGTGGGGTCCACCAATAATTGTGCCGTCGTATGAATATTCTCCGACAAAAATAATATTCCCCGACCAATTAAATATAATACAACAACTTACATACTTTGTAAAATTTATAAATACTATCCACAACTATAACATTATCTCAAATTCACACCATAATATTTGAAAAAAATATTTCGAAAAATTAAATCTTTATTCATCAAATCTGGGGTTTTACATAGACAGTATTTATACTCAATTAAGTCCTCATTATACTTATTGATACACTATTTTACAAAATAGTGAGGACTACTAGAACCACTTCTAGAACCATCATTCCATACCCCGACTAGTACTCGCTACATTCTCGCCTCCTGAGAAAAATAGAACAAAAAAGAAAAGGGTGAGCTCAACTATCCCAGTAAAGAATATTATGACTAAGATAATACAGAACAAATTATCGTTAGTCTTCAACAGGGAAAAATCTAATAGAATACAATAGACAACAAGTTTTAAATCAATATTCGCAGCGGAAAATAATAATTCAGAGAAGAGTTACGTAGAGAATGAAATCCACTATTATCTATGAATTTAAAAGTCCATCATCAATATTTTATCCCTGTAACATCAATTAATAATCATCTTTACACTACAAGCTAAAGATATTCATCAGTTGGTCATGTTCATCTCAACACCTGTTCATCTTTGCACTACAGGCTAAAGATATTCATCAGAAATCATTCATCTTTGCACTACAGGCCAAAGATATTCATTAATATCATCATTTAGGACTGAGGATGATGAAAAATATTTTAAAAAAAATAAATCCAGTGAAGCAAAAGAACAAATATTAGGAATTCGTATTACAGTTTATCCATGTCCAAAAATACCTCATAAACAATCATAGTAGAGTAAAATTCAAGAATGATCAAAATATGGATACAATCAAAGCTAGTATCCAGAATAGATATTTTGGACGAAAAGAATAAAATTTTATTTTTCGGTGAATAGTAACTCGTGAATAGTAACTCATGAATAGTAACCCCGACATGAAAAGTTATAATATTTCGGCATAATGATATTGAAGCAATAATATCATTTTCGAATAAAATAACATCCCTTACCTCGAAAGAATAGTACTTCTGGCTGGACTACCGGATATAGGCTATGACTTGAACTTGCACCGTATAGCAACACTCAAAGTATTAAAATACTCACAAGAATACGCTCAATATATCGAGAGAGAAATAGAGAGAAAATTTCAGTTTCTGGTGTAATTTTCAGTTCTAACCTAAGCACCCTATTTATAGGAAATTGCTTAGAACACAAAAGCAGAAAATTTAATATAATATTAATATATATATTAAAATTCTTACGCACACTTTTTATCAACTGAATTCAGCATTCAACACAAGTAGCCCACCTTTCAAAACTTTTAAAAAACGTTTTTCTTATTTAACATAATTAAAACTTTCAAAAATCAATTATTTCGAAATTTTAGAACTTCAATAATTCATAATAAATAACCTTTTTATCAGAAAATTCAAATCTCGAGAATTTCTATAGGAAATTCAATTCTCTACAACTTTGCAGAAGAAAGTTTTTCCAAATTCCAAACAGAAATTGACCGAAATCTATAAACGGATGATTTACAAGCTATAATCAAATTTCAGTCAAGAAATGGGCCCACAGACATGTTTAACATGTTTTAAACAACTTTTACAACAAAAATACTCTTTCTCCTCATATACTCATATATCCCACATTCATTGTAAAAATATCACCATTATTATATTATTAAAATATAATAATATATTAAAATGAATTATTTTATCAGAAAAAGATAAAATATTAATTTTCAACAATTGTCACATTAAAAATTTTCTCCATCTATATCCACATAAAATCAATATTTTTCTCATCATATAAATCAATAATTAATTATTCACAAATAATATTACAGAATCACAATAAAGACAACCAGGCCGTTCTCAGGAAAGAGGGAGCTTTCCAATAAGGATCTCTCCTTATTGGCGCGCAATTAGATGACCAAACCTCTCCTTAGACAGAACTTTCTAGACATTGCCAATAATGTTATCTAATAATACTATTCAGATAATATGAATTATTACTCCGATAATAGAAAATACTGTGTAGTGACAATTATTAAAACAACAGTAATATAAAATATCAACGCAGCAATTATTGAATCAATAAAATAAAATACTGAACAGTAATTACTGTAACAATTATTGAGTAATGCCTTCTTACGTAAAAATTAATAATTAGTGCAATACTGTGTGCTACTGTGCAACAACGCGTATTACTGTGTTTTAACCACCGGGTATTTCAACAATATTAACGGTAACAACTACGCCGTTATTTATAAACAACTTATTTTTGTCATTTTCTTCATCCAATCGCTTTCTGTTATGGGGCCCACACAAGGCTGCGCCGTCGTACGAATATTCCCCGACAACAAGAATATTCCACGACCAAACGAATATTCCTCGACAACAATGAATATTTTATGACCACTTTCTTACTTGAAATATTTACGCATTTTACCCATAACTAACCACATTAATCAAATCAACCCTTACTATTTCAAAATAATAAATAGAGGAAATTAAATTTCATTTATTAATAATTTGGGGTCTTACAACCTCCCCTCCTTATGAAATTTCGTCCCCGAAATTTACGTACGTACCTGATGTTTCGAAAAGATGAGGATACCTCGCTTTCATTTTCGTTTCCAACTCCCAAGTCATTTCTTCAATAGCATGGTTCCTCCACAAAACTTTAACTTGTGGTATGACCTTCGTGCGTAGGACATGCTCCTTCCTATCCAAGATCTTGACAGGTACCTCTTCGTGCGTTAAGTCTTCGGCTATCTCGTTCAGTTCTAACTAAATGACGTGGTTCGGGTCGTCCACATAATTTCGTAACTTCGATACGTGAATAACGTTATGAACACGCGTCATACTTGGAGGTAACGCGAGTTTATAGGCCACAGTTCTTACTCGATCGCGGATTTCAAATGGACCAATAAATCGAAGGTTTGAGCTTCCCTCACATCGCCAATTCTCGCTTTTGGAATAACAACTTCTTGCATCTTCTTCTTCATATTCATCAACTCCGGTGTATAGCTTGAGCGATTTTAACTTTATCGATAAAAGTCGATTCTACTCGTATATCATCACATGGGTACCTAGAGTCTTCAACTATATCTCTATTATTTGTAAGTTATACAAAAATGGGTCTTTGACAATATCGCACTTGTACTCGTATACGATGGTTTACTCAACACGTCAGCTACCACGTTCGCTTTTCTAGGATGGTATGGTCAGAACATGTGCCGAAATGAGTCTCCTCTTGAGTCCTTTGAAGCTCTTCCCACATTCCTTTCTCCCTTCGAATTTTGTATCTCTATGAGTCAACTGAGTTAATGGAGTAGCGATTCGAGAAAATCTTTCCACAAAATCTTCGATAATAACCAGTTAAGCATAGAAAGCTACGTATTTCGATTACTGACTTAGGTTGCTCTCAACTGTGACTCATATCCCAATCTTAGATAGCACGTCACAATGACACCTATCAGTTTACTACCGCACGAATATGCCGTCCCCTACGGAGAGTCTGGCTTCGGTGCATTCTACAAAGGAAGTCACCAGATAAAGGCTCGGATACGAACTTCTACAGTTAGGTTTTTAACTCCTGAAGTTCAATAGGAGCCATTCGATATGAGATTTTAGAAGTGAGTTTTGTACCAGATTCAAAGATGATACAAAATTCAATATCACGCGTAGGCCAAGAAATTCTTCAGGAAATACGTCAGGGATTTGCTAACAATAGAAATATCATTCAAATCTGACGTATTTTTGTTCAAGTCCATAACATATCTAAGAAAGCTTGACATCCATTTTTCAATAAACGAATGACTTTACGGCTTGATATGAAAGAGTTTGACTTCAATGGTTTGGTTGCTTGAATTTGAATAACAGGTTGCTTAGGAATATGAAAACTAACAACCTTACAAAAGCCATCAATTTGACATGATGAGTAGTTAACCAATCGATCCCTAAAATCACATCAAAAGCAAGTATCTTTAAAGAGATAAGGTCAACAGGTAATGTGATAGTGCCAACTTGGATCAAACAAGATTTATAAACAGTGGATGTGATGAAAGTTTCTCCTAACGGAGTTTCCACAGATAGGTCAAAGTTTAACTTCTCCGGAATCAAGTTTAAACGTTGAGTATAAGCAGGAGAGATAAATGAATGGGTAGAACCGATATCTAATAAGGTATAGACTTCGCAAAAATTTATAATTAACTAACCCGTGCTAACTTCGTTCTGGTTCCTCGCATTTTGACCAGTCACGAAAAACGCTCTTCCAGGAACCGTTGACTTTGACTTTTTTGGGATAACTTTTTGAGTCACCACCCCCGTTGGACTTGGTTTCGCTACAGTGCAATCTCGAGTGATATGTCCTTCCTTTCCACAGTTATAACATACCTTAAACTGTTGTGGGCAGTTTGGGCTGATATGTCCTTCTTTTCCGCACTTATAGCATATGACCGGTGGTCGTTCTCCTCCCTTGGAACCAGTTGCTGCTGGTGCTGACATCTTCGTATTGTCATTATTGAATCTCCTCTTTTTAAAATCTCCTCCCGACTCGCTTCTTCTATTTTCATAGCCACGATTACCACCAGAGTGGTTGCCGTTCTTGTCTGTATTTTTGTTTCTCCGCTGGTTATCGTTGTACTGATGACTGCTGTCATCGGTATGATCCTGGTTGTTCTCCCTCGATTGACCGTACTCGTTATCTCGCTCTAATAATTGAGTCATGTTGACAACATCTGAATAGAGAGAAAATTTATGAGAAATGAGATATTGACGTATGCCGGGTTTCAAACCTCTCAGAAACATCCGCGTCATACGTTCCTCATTCTCCACCAAATGAGGTGCAAACCTGGACAACTCTGCAAATTTTGCCTCGTACTGGGACACCGTCATATTATTCTGCTCCAGTCTAATAAACTCTACCTCCTTCATATGGCGAATACTTTCAGGAAAGTATTTTTCATTGAAAAGTTTCTGAAACGTTTCCCAAGACATGCTGAGTGCGGCAGGCTGGGTCCGTTTTACAGACTCCCACCAGTAGTCTGCCTCGCCACGGAACATAAAGGTGGCGAATGGAACCTTCTGTTCCTCCGTGCATCCCAAGACATCGAATATCTTGGTAATTTGCTTGACCCACGTTTTCGCCATGATCGGATCCGGCTTTCCCTTAAATTCTGGTGGTCCCAACTCCTTGAACTGCTTGACCGTGACAAACCGTGAATTGCTATCATTTCCTCCTGTATTTTGAACACGAGTCTCCTTTGTCTGATTTTGCATGAACTGCAAAAAGCTTTTAAACATCCCATCGTTCATCATCTACTCATTGGTGTTGTTCACAAGAGAAACATTGCCTACCTGTTGCACGTTCTCCTCGTTGGTGAGTACAGGCGTCTCCACGATTTCATTTACTCCACTGTTAACATTCTCAGTCGACATTCTCAAATACTACCATAAAACAAGGGTTAATTTAATAAATTAACAAATCACATAATATCCCTATATTATGACCGACCAACAGATAAGCTTAGGTAGGACACACTAGCGAAGGATTTACTCGTATCTCCCCTCCTAGTTCTATTCCCCGATCTCCGCCAGAGATCATATCCCGGAGCTCTGATACCAACTGTGACGCCCCCAAAATAGGTCCAATCCATCCAACCCATTCTGAGTCGCCAAATACATGGTACAGAAAATAACTACAACTTTATTATTACAATTATCGTGCAAAATGCGACAACACATATACTGTGAGTTTAAATACAAATATTATCATCTAGACAGTGACGCCCCCAAAATTAGGTATACATCACCCATCTTGGGTCGCCAAATACATGGTACAGAATTCACATACAACTTACTAATACAACTGTAGTGTACAATATGACAAAACATAAACTGTGAGTTTGAATACAAATATTGTCTTCTAGAGAGTATCCATACTCAAAAGGAGTCCTCATTACAATTATTATCACACTATTACATAGAATAGTGAGGACTACTAATGCTATCATCTGGTTCATCACTCCGTTTCTCTACTCGTCCTAACTATATTCTCATTTCCTGAATAGAACCGTGAAAGAAAGGGTGAGCTCAACTAGCCTAGTAAGAAATATTATGACTAAGATAATGCAGAATAAATTATCATTAGTCTTCAACAATGTTAAACTGATAAAATACAATAGACATCAAGTTTAACTGCAGCGAATCAAGCAATCTATTAAAAGAGTCAAGTAGAGAATAAAATCTACTATCTTTTATGATTTAAAAAGTTTTTCATGACTTTTATCGCTGGGACTCAGCTTAATAAATAATCCACATCATCGAATCACCCCTGCACTACGGCCAAGGATATTCTTTAGTATCACGACCACGAATTATCCATGCACTACGGCTAAAGATAATCATGTTTTTATCAACGGTCCTGATCATGCCATAAAATAATTCATCTCTGCACTACGGCCAAAGAGAATCCATAGCCATAATCATACCAAAAAATATCCATCAATGCACTGCGGGCCAATGAGAACTTTTTCCACATCATTTGTAATATTACGGTCATGATTACACCGATTAATCCCTGGTCTATGCACTACAAGCCATAGATGACTTTCAACAAAATATAAACATGAGGATGATGACAATGATATAAGAATTCAATAAAACAAGTTCAAGAATTAATTTATCCATGAATTAACAACGTCCAAATTGTCAATATGATACTGCTTTGTGGAGTAAAATTCAAGAATTCTTAGAAAAATATTTCCATGAAAAGATACTAGATGAAGCGCAAATATCAAAGATATTCCACTAATTTCATGGAGTATATAAGTCAAAGTTTTAACCAACTGAGTATAATAAAGAATGGAATAACAAAAGAAATCACCATGCATGCGATAGACCACACAGACAGGTTATTCCAACAGAATAATAAATAATGGAACCAGGTCCAGCGTAAAACGCACAGACAGGATATTCCAACAGAATAATAATAAAGACGGAACCAGGTCCGGTGTAAAACACACAGACAGGATATTCCAACAGAATAATAATAAAGACGGAACCAGGTCCGGTGTAAAACACACAGACAGGATGTTTCAACAGAATAATAATAAAGACGGAACCAGGTCCAGTGTAAAACACACAGACAGGATGTTCCAACAGAATAATAGAAGAATGTCACCAAATATAGGGTAGACCGCGTATACAGGTTATTCCAACAGAATAATAAATAATGGAATAACAGAAGTTCTCTTCATAAATACAAAAAAAATAATACCCCTTACCGTTTTAAAGAATAACTGAAATAAAGAAGTAGTTAAGTAGCAGAATACTTTTTTTCTTTCTCTCTATAGTTTCTCTCTCTAGAGTTTAGTGAATTCGTAAGAAAATAATGAAGGAATGAGCTTCTATTTATAGGAAAATGAAATGCATAGTAACTAATCCATGAACGGTCCAGATTGATTTACTTTAATCTGACGGTCCATATTTAAAGAAAAATCTTTTAAATAAAATATAATATATTCTATTTATAGAATAACTTTAATAAAGTATTTTGTTTTATATAAAAAGATGTTTATGTTTTATTACGTTAATAATACGAATAAAACAAAACTTCATTATCGCTAAATAATTCATATTATTAATTGACAATAATTGAATCAAACTGAGTGACTAATCACGTAAGCCTCAATAATCAATACCGTATGCTACTATGCAACCACACGTATTACTGTACTTTTACTACCGAGTAGTTCAACAGTATTAACGGTAAAATTTCTGCCGTTATTTTTATAAAGTATTTTTATCGTTTTCTCAATCCGACAATAATTTCGTTGTGGGATCCACCAATAATTGTGCCGTCGTATGAATATTCTCCGACAAAAATAATATTCCCCGACCAATTGAATATAATACAACAACTTACATACTTTGCAAAATTTATAAATACTACCCACAACTATAACATTATCTCAAATTCACACCATAATATTTAAAAAAAATATTTCGAAAAATTAAATCTTTATTCATAAAATCTGGGGTTTTACATAGACAGTATTCATACTCAATTAAGTCCTCATTATACTTATTGATACACTATTTTACAAAATAGTGAGGACTACTAGAACCACTTTTAGAACCATCATTACATACCCCGACTAGTACTCGCTACATTCTCGCCTCCTGAGAAAAATAGAACAAAAAAGAAAAGGGTGAGCTCAACTAGCACAGTAAAGAATATTATGACTAAGATAATACAGAACAAATTATCGTTAGTCTTCAACAGGGAAAAATCTAATAGAATACAATAGACAACAAGTTTTAAATCAATATTCGCAGCGAAAAATAATAATTCATAGAAGAGTTACGTAGAGAATGAAATCTACTATTATCTATGAATTTAAAAGTCCATCATCAATATTTTATCCCTGTAACATCAATTAATAATCATCTTTACACTACAAGCCAAAGATATTCATCAGTTGGTCATGTTCATCTCAACACCTGTTCATCTTTGCACTACGGGCCAAAGATATTCATCAGAAATCATTCATCTTTGCACTACAGGCCAAAGATATTCATTAATATCATCATTTAGGACTGAGGATGATGAAAAATATTTTAAAGAAAACGAATCCAGTGAAGCAAAAGAACAAATATTAGGGATTCGTATTACAGTTTATCCATGTCCAAAAATACCTCATAAACAATCATAGTGGAGTAAAATTCAAGAATGATCAAAATATGGATACAATCAAAGCTACTATCTAGAATAGATATTTTGGACAAAAAGAAAAAAATTTCATTTTTCGGTGAATAGTAACTCGTGAATAGTAACTCATGAATAGTAACCCCGACATGAAAAGTTTCAAATTTGATAAAAAATTCCAACCAATATTTCGGCATAATGATATTGAAACAATAATATCATTTTCGAATAAAATAACATTCCTTACCTCGAAAGAATAGTACTTCTGGCTGGACTACCGGATATAGGCTATGACTTGAACTTGCACCGTATAGCAACACTCAAAGTATTAAAATACTCACAAGAATACGCTCAATATATCGAGAGAGAAATAGAGAGAAAACTTCAGTTTCTGGTGTGATTTTTAATTCTAACCTAAGCACCCTATTTATAGGAAATTGCTTAGAACACCAAAGCAGAAAATTTAATATAATATTAATATATATATATATTAAAATTCTTACGCACACTTTTTATCAACTGAATTTTGCATTCAACACAAGTAGCCCACCTCACAAAACTTTTAAAAAACGTTTTTCTTATTTAACATAATTAAAACTTCCAAAAATCAATTATTTCGGAATTTCAGAACTTCAATAATTCATAATAAATAGCCTTTTTATCAGAAAATTCAAATCTCGAGAGTTTTTATAGAAAATTCAATTCTCTACAACTTTGCAGAAGAAAGTTTTTCCAAATTCCAAACAGAAATTGACCGAAATCTATAAACAGATGATTTTACAAGCTATAATCAAATTTCAGTCAAGAAATGGGCCCACAGACATGTTTAACATGTTTTAAACAATTTTTACAACAAAAATACTCTTTCTCCTTATATACTCATATATCCCACATTCATTATAAAAATATCACCATTATTATATTATTAAAATATAATAATATATTAAAATGAATTATTTTATCAGAAAAAGATAAAATATTAATTTTCAACAATTGTCACATTAAAAATTTTCTCCATCTATATCCACATAAAATCAATATTTTTCTCATCATATAAATCAATAATTAATTATTCACAAATAATATTACAGAATCACAATAATGACAACCAGGCCGTTCTCAGGAAAGAGGGGGCTTTTCAATAAGGATCTCTCCTTATTGGCGCGCAATTAGATGGCCAAACCTCTCCTTAGACAGAACTTTCTAGACATTGCCAATAATGTTATTTAATAATATTATTAAGATAATATGAATTATTGCTCCGATAATAGAAAATACTGTGTAGTGACAATTATTAAAACAACAGTAATATAAAATATCAACGCAGCAATTATTGAATCAATAAAATAAAATACTGAACAGTAATTACTGTAACAATTATTGAGTAATGCCTTCTTACGTAAAAATCAATAATTGGTGCAATACCGTGTGCTACTGTGCAACAACGCGTATTACTGTGTTTTAACCACCGGGTATTCCAACAGTATTAACGGTAACAACTACGCCGTTATTTATAAACAACTTGTTTTTGTCGTTTTCTTCATCCAATCGTTTTTTGTTATGGGGCCCACACAAGGCTGCGCCGTCGTACGAATATTCCCTGACAACATGAATATTCCACGACCAAACGAATATTCCCCGATAACAATGAATATTTTATGACCACTTGCTTATTTGAAATATTTGCGCATTTTACCCATAACTAACCACATTAATCAAATCAACCCTTACTATTTCAAAATAATAAATAGAGGAAATTAAATTTCATTTATTAATATTTTGGGGTCTTACATATACCTATTTTGGGGGCGTCACAGTTGGTATCAGAGTTTAGGGATATGGTCTCTGGCGGAGATCGGGGAATAGAACTAGGAGGGAAGGGACGAGTAAATCATTCGCTAGTGTGTCCTACCTAAGCTTATTTGTTGGTCGGTCATAATATAAGGATATTATGTGATATGTTAATTTGTTTAATTAACCCTTGTTTTATGGCAGTATTTGAGAATGACAACCGAGAACGTTAACAATGGAGTAAATGAGACCGTGGAGACACCTTTAATCACCACCCAGGGGAACGTGCAATAGGAAGGCAATATTCCTCCTGTAAACAACACTACCGAACAAACGATGAATGATGAAATGTTTAGAATCTTTTTGCAGTTCATGCAAAATTAGACGAGGGAGACTCGTGTACAAAATATGGGTGGAAATGATAGCAACGCACGGCTTGTCACAGCCAAGTAGTTCAAAAAGTTGGGACCACCAGAATTTGTGGGAAAGCCGGATCCGATCAAGGCGGAGACGTGGGTAAAATAAATTACCAAGATATTTGCTGTCTTGGGATGCACGGAGGAACAGAAGGTTCTATTCGCCACATTTATGTTCCGTGGTGAGGCATATTACTGGTCGGAATCTGTAAAGCGTACCCAGCCAGCCGCACTCAGCATGTCTTGGGAAACGTTTCAGAAGCTGTTAAATGATAAGTACTTTCCTGAAAGTATTCGTCATATGAAGGAGGTAGAGTTATCAGACTAAAACAAAACAACACGACTATGTCTCAGTACGAAGTGAAGTTCGCGGAGTTATCCAGGTTTGCACCTCATTTGGTGGAGAACGAGGAGCGTATGCCGAGGATGTTTCTGAGAGGTCTAAAACCCGAGATTCGGCAATATCTTATCTCTCATAAATTTTCTTTATATTCAGATGTTGTAAACAGGGCTCAATTATTAGAGCGAGATAATGAGAATGTTCAACCAAGGGACCATAACCAGGGTCATACCGGTGGCAGCAGTTATCGAAGCAATGACAACCAGCGGGGAGGAAAATATTCGAACAAAAGCGGTAACCACTCTAGTGATAATCGTGGCCATAAAAATAGAAGAAGTGAGTCGGGAGGAGATTTCAAGAAGAGAAGGTACAACAATGATAACGTGAAGACATCAACACAAATATCAACTGTTTCTAGGAGAGGAGAACGAGCACCGGTCGTTTGTTACAAATGCGGGAAAGAGGGACATATCAGCCCAAACTGTCCACAACAATCCAAGGTATGCTATAATTGTGGAAAGGAAGGTCATATAGCTAGAGATTGTCTTGTAGCGAAACCAAGTCCAGCGGGAATGGTGACTTGGAAGGCTATTCTGAAAAAGTCAAAGTGAGCGGTTCCTGGTAGAGCTTTTGTCGCGACTGGCCAAAACGTAAGGAACCCGAATGAGGTGATCACGGGTAAGCTAATTATAAATTCTTGCGAAGTTTATACCTTATTAGATACCGGTTCTATCCATTCTTTTATCTCTCCTGCTTGTGCTCAACGTTTGAACTTGACTCCGGAGAAACTAGACTTTGACTTATCTGTTGAGACTCCGTTAGGAAAAATCTTCATTACATCTATTGTTTATAAATCTTGCTTGATCCAAGTTAGTACCATCACATTACCTATCGATCTTATTTCTTTGAAAATACTTGCATTTGATGTGATTTTAGAGATTGATTGGTTAACAATTTATCATGCCAAAATTGATTGTTTTCGTAAGGTTGTTAGTTTTCATATTCTTAACCAACCTGTTATGCGGATTCAAGCAATCACTGTCATATCAAGCCATAAAGCTATTCGTTTATTAAAAAACGGATGTAAAGCTTTCTTAGCCCATGTCACGGACTTGAACAAAAGCACATCAGATTTGAATAATATTTCTATTGTTAGTGAATTTTTTAACGTATTTCCTGAAGAACTTTCCGGTCTACCCCCAGAACGTGAAGTTGAATTCTTTATTGACCTTGAACCTTGTACAAAGCCCATTTCTAAAACTCCATATCGAATGGTTCCTATTGAACTTCAGGAGTTAAAGGTCCAATTACATGAGTTGTTAGACATCGGTTTCATTCGTCCTAGTACATCTCCTTGGGGTGCTCCTGTTTTATTCGTAAAGAAGAAAGACGGGAGTATGCGACTTTGTATCGACTATCGAGAATTGAACCATGTCACCATCAAGAATAGGTATCCGCTACCTCGCATTGATGACCTGTTCGACCAGTTACAAGGAGCACAATTCTTTTCAAAGATCGATCTTCGTTCTGGATATCATCAACTGAAGATTAAAACTGAGGATATTCCGAAGACTGCCTTCAGAACTCGGTACGGGTATTATGAATTCTTAGTCATGTCTTTTGGATTGACTAATGCTCCTGCTGCTTTCATGGATATGATGAACCGTGTGTTCAAGGAATATTTAGATCAGTTCGTTGTTGTCTTTATTAATTGATGACATCCTCATCTATTCCAATAGTCATGAAGATCATGAGCACCATTTGAAGCTGGTACTGCAAAGGCTTCGCGACAATAAGCTATATGTCAAGCTGAAGAAATGCGAGTTCTGGCTTGAGGAAGTAGCATTCCTTGGGCACGTGGTGTCAAAACATGAAGTATCTGTTGACCAGACAAAGATTGAAGCCATACAAAGTTGGGAGCAACCGAAGTCGGTGACCGAAGTACGTAGTTTTTTGGGCTTAGCTGGTTTATTATCGGAGATTTGTGGAAGAATTTTCTCGAATCGCTACTCCGTTAACTCAGCTGACTCGGAAAGATATAAAATTCGGTTGGAACGAGGAATGCGAGAAGAGTTTCCAAGAGCTCAAGAGGAGACTCATTTCGGCACCTGTTCTGACAATACCATCTGGTTAGGATGGATTTGTTATCTACATCGATGCTTCAGGGAAAGGGTTAGGATGTATTCTCATGCAACATGGGAAAGTCATAGCCTATGCCTTGCGACAACTCAAAGAATATGAGAGGAATTATCCTACTCATGATCTAGAGTTGGTAGCAGTCATTTTCGCATTGAAAATTTGGAGACACTACCTGTATGGGGAGAAAGTGGAGATCTATACAGATCATAAGAGCCTTAAATATTTCTTCACCCAAAAGGAACTCAACATGCGACAACGACGTTGGTTTGGGCTATTGAAAGATTACGATCATACCATCCTAGAAAAGCGAACGTAGTAGCTGACGCATTGAGTAGAAGATCATATGCGGGTACGAGTGTGATATTGTCAACACAAAGGCTGTAAGACCCCAACTATTATAAATAAAGATAAATTTTCTATAAATATCATTTTTGAATATTATGGAGTTAATTTGATATAATGTTATAGTTGTGGGTAATATTTATAAATTTTGCAAAGTACGCAAGTTGTTATATAATATTTGATTGGTCGGGGAATATTCGTTTTAACAGGAAATATTCGTACAACGACACAATCATTGGTGGACCCCACAACAGAATTATTGTCGGATTGAGAAAACGACAAATATAGTTTATTAAAAATAACGGCGGAAGTTTTACCATTGTTACTGTTGAACTACTCGGTAGTAAAAGTACAGTAATACGTGTGGTTGCATAGTAGCACACGGTATTGATTATTAATGCTTATGTGAGAAGTCACTCAGTTTGATTCCATTATTGTCAGTTAATAATATGAATTATTTAGCGATAATGACGTTTTGTTTTATTCGTATTATTAACGTAATAAAACAGAAACATCTTTTTATATAAAATAAAATACTTTATTAAAGTTATTCTATAAATAGAATATATTATATTTTATTTAAAAGATTTTTCTTTAAATATGGACCGTCAGATTAAAGTAATCAATCTGGACCGTTCATGGATTAGTTACTATGCATTCTATTTTTCTATAAATAGCAGCTCATTCCTTCATTATTTCTTACGAATTCACTGAACTCTAGAGAGAGAAACTATAGAGAGAAACTATAGAGAGAGAGAAGAAGAGTATTCTGCTACTTAACTACTTCCTTACTTCAGCTCTTCTTTAAAACGGTAAGGGGTGTTATTCTTTCTTATTCATGAAGAGAACTGTTGTTATTCCATTTCTTATTATTCTGTTGGAATAACCTGTATACGTGGTCTACCCTATACTTGGTGACATTCTGCTATTATTCTGTTGGAACATCCTGTCTGTGTGTTTTACACCGGACCTGGTTCCGTTTTTGTTATTATTCTGTTGGAACATCCTGTCTGCGTGTTTTACACCGGACCTGGTTCCATTATTTATTATTCTGTCGGAACATCCTGTCTGTGTGTTTTACACCGGACCTGGTTCCGTTTTTGTTATTATTCTGTTGGAACATCATGTCTGCGTGTTTTACACCGGACCTGGTTCCATTATTTATTATTCTGTCGGAATATCCTGTCTGTGTGTTTTACACCGGACCTGGTTCCATTATTTATTATTCTGTCGGAATATCCTGTCTGTGCGTTTACGCCGGACCTGGTTCCATTATTTATTATTCTGTTAAGAATAACCTGTCTGTGCGGTCTATCGCATGCATGGTGATTTCTTTTGTTATTTCATTCTTTATTGTACTCAGTTGGTTAAGTATTGACTTCTATACTCCATGAAATTTGTGGAATATCCTTGATAATTGTGTTTCATCTAGTATCTATTCATGAAAATATTCTCCTGATCATTCTTGAATCTTACTCCACAAAGTAGTATCATGTTGACAATTTGGACGTTGTTAATTCTTGGATAAATTAATTCTTGAACTTGTTTTATTGAATTCTTATATCATTGTCATCATCCTCATGTTTATAAAATATTGAAAGTCATCTGTGGCCTGTAGTGCATAGATGGACTTGGTATGATTATGACCAGGGATTATTCGGTATAATCATGACCGTAATGTTACAAATGATGTGGTAAAAGTCCTCATTGGCCCGTAGTGCATTGATGGACAGTTGTTGGCATGATCATGACCATTAATGAATATACGAATATCCTTGGCCGTAGTTCAGGGGTGATTCGATGATGTGGATTATGTTATTAAGCTGAGTCTCAGCGATCACAGTGTTGGAAAATCTTTTAAATCATAAAAGATAGTAGAGTTTATCTTCTACTTGACTCTTTTAATGGATTGCTTGTTCCGCTGCAGTTAAACTTGATGTCTATTGTATTTTATCAGTTTAATATTGTTGAAGGCTAATGATAATTTATTCTGCATTATCTTAGTCATAATATTTCTTACTGGGCTAGTTGAGCTCACCCTTTCTTTCGCTGTTCTCTTCAGAAAATGAGAACGTAGCTGGGGCAAGTCGGGGAACGGAGTGATGG
Organism: Panax notoginseng; assembly: GCA_016801055.1. Classification (NCBI taxonomy): domain Eukaryota; kingdom Viridiplantae; phylum Streptophyta; class Magnoliopsida; order Apiales; family Araliaceae; genus Panax; species Panax notoginseng. The sequence goes on from CM029023.1 coordinate 138,970,078, forward strand.
TCCGAATGATAGTATTAGTTAGTAGTCCTCACTATTCTATGTAATGGTGTGTTAATAAATGTAACGAGGATTCCTTTTGAGTATGAATACTCTCTAGAAGATAATATTTGTATTCAAACTCACAGTTTATGTTTTGTCGTATTGTACACGACAGTTGTATTAGTAAGTTGTATTTGTATTCTGTACTATGTATCTGACGACCCAAGATGGGTGATGTATACCTAATTTTGGGGGCGTCACAGTTGGTATCAGAGCTTAGGGATATGATCCCTGGCTAAGATGTGAGAATAGAACTAGGAGGGGAGAGACGGGGAATTTCTTCGCTAGTATGACCTACCTAAGTTTATTTGCATGGTATTTAATTGGTCGGTCATAATATAAGGATAAAATATGACATATCAATTAATTTTTATTTTGTGACAGTATCTGGAAATGGCATCTGAGAATGTTGAGAATAGCAATGGAGCATAGGCGACTGTTGATTGACCACATATCAATAATCAGGATAATGTGCATCAGGAAGGTGACAATCCTCATGCAAACAACAACACTGACCAGATGATGAATGATGGAATGTTTAGAGGTTTTATGCAATTCATGCAACAACAGGTGAAAGCGGCTCCTGTCCACAACGTAGATGGAAATACTGGACACTCTCAGGCGGTCACCGCTAAACAGTTTAAGGAGCTGGGACCACCGGAGTTTAAGGGAGAACCCAAACCACTTGTAGCTGAAACATGGATAAAGCAGATCACCAAGATATTTGATGTCTTGGGTTGCTCCGAGGAGCAAAAGGTTCCCTTTGCCGCCTTTATGTTGCGAGGAGAGGCAGATTACTGGTGGGAATCGATAAAGCGTACTCAACCTGCCGCACTGAAGATATCTTGGGAGAAGTTCCAAGAGCTGTTTAACGACAAATACTTTTCCGAGAGTATTCGTCACATGAAGGAGGTGGAATTCATCAAATTGGAGCAGAATAATATGACCGTGTCGCAGTACGAGGCAAAATTTGCGGAGTTATCCCGGTTTGCGTCCCACCTGGTGGATAATGAAGAAAGAATGACGCGGATGTTTTTAAGAGGTTTGAAGCCGGAGATACGTCAACATCTTGTTTCTCATAAACTGTGCTTGTATTCAGATGTTGTAAATAGGGCTCAGTTGGTGGAGCGCGATAACGAGACAACACAACCAAAAGAGAGCATCCGACAAAATGATAATACCAGTGAAAGCAGTCATCGAAGCGGTGACAACAAGCGTGGAGGGAATCAACAGGCCCGAAATGGTAACCACTTCGGTGGTAATCAGGGCCAAAACAATAAAAATGGGCATTTTAAGAAGAGGAGATTCAACAATGATGGAAAGACGTCAGCACCAGCACCTGTCGTTAAGGAAGGAGAACGACCACCTATCATATGTTTCAAATGCGGAGGGGAGGGGCACATCAGTCCAAACTGCGCGATGCCGTCCAAAGCATGTTATAATTGTGGAAGAGAAGGTCATTTAGCCCGATTTTGTCGTTTACCGAAGACAAATTCAGCTAGGATGGAGGCACCAAAGGCCGTCCCAGAAAAGTCAAAACCGATTGTGCAAGGGAGAGCGTTTGTTGTGAACTCTCAGAGAGCAGGGAACCCGAATGAGGTCATCACGGGTAAGCTTATCATAAACTCTAACGAAGTCTATACTTTATTTGATACCGGTTCTACCCATTCTTTTATTTCTCCTACTTGCGCTCATCGATTAAATTTGATTCCGGAGAAATTAGACTTTGACTTAGCAGTTGAAACTCCATTGGGAGAAACCTTCATTACATCCACGGTTTATAAGTCTTGTTTGGTTCAAGTTGGTACCCACACATTACCTGTCGATCTGATTTCATTAAAAATACTTGCATTTGACGTGATTCTAGGGATTGATTGGTTAACTACTCATCATGCAAAAATTGATTGTTTTCGTAAGGTTGTTAGCTTTCATATTCCTAATCGACCTATTATGCGAATTCAAGCAACCAAACCATTAAAATCAATCGCTGTCATCTCAAGCCATAAAGCTATTCGTTTATTGAAAAACGGATGTCAAGCTTTCTTAGCTCATGTCACAGATCTAAACAAAAATACGTCAGCTTTGAATGATATTTCTGTTGTTAATAAATTTCCTGACGTATTTCACGAAGAACTTCCTGGCCTACCCCCAGAGCGTGAAATTGAATTTTGTATCGACCTTGAACCCGGTACAAAACCCATTTCCAAAGCCCCATATCGAATGGCTCCTATTGAACTTCAGGAGTTAAAGACTCAACTGCAGGAATTGTTAGACATTGGTTTTATTCGTCCTAGTACTTCTCCTTGGGGTGCTCCTGTTCTGTTCGTGAAGAAGAAAGATGGGAGTATGCGACTTTGTATTGATTATCGGGAGTTGAATCATGTCACCATCAAAAATAGGTATCCATTGCCACGTATTGATGACCTGTTTGACCAGTTGCAAGGAGCACAATTCTTTTCAAAGATCGATCTTCGTTCTGGATATCATCAGCTGAAGGTTAGAACTGAGGATATTCCAAAGACTGCCTTCAGAACTCGGTATGGGCATTATGAATTCTTAGTTATGTCTTTTGGATTGACTAATGCTCCTGCTGCCTTCATGGATATGATGAACCGGGTATTCAAGGAATATTTGGATCACTTTGTGGTCGTCTTTATCGATGACATCCTTGTTTATTCCAAAAGCCGTGAAGATCATGAGCAACACTTGAGGCTGGTACTCCAAAAGCTTCGTGAATACAAACTTTATGCCAAGTTGAAGAAATGCGAGTTCTGGCTGGAGGAGGTAGCATTCCTTGGGCACGTAGTATCAAGTCGTGGAATATCGGTTGACCCGGCAAAGATTGAAGCTATTCAAAGCTGGGAGCAACCTAAATCAGTGACCGAAGTACGTAGCTTTCTTGGTTTAGCTGGTTATTATCGGAGATTCGTGGAAGGATTTTCTCGAATCGCTACTCCATTAACTCAGCTGACTCGAAAAGATACAAAGTTCAGTTGGAGCGAAGAATGTGAGCAGAGTTTTCAAGAACTCAAGAGGAGACTCATTTCAGCACCTGTTCTAACAATACCATCTGGCTCGGAGGGATTTGTCATCTACAGTGATGCTTCGAGCAAAGGGTTGGGATGCGTTCTCATGCAACATGGAAAAGTCATAGCCTATGCATCAAGACAACTCAAGGAATATGAGAGGAATTATCCTACTCATGATCTAGAGTTGGCAGCTGTTGTCTTTGCACTTAAAATTTGGAGGCATTACTTGTATGGGGAGAAGGTGGAGATCTTTACGGATCATAAAAGCCTCAAATATTTCTTCACTCAAAAGGAACTCAACATGCGACAACGACGTTGGCTTGAACTGTTGAAAGATTATGATCATACCATTCAATACCATCCTGGAAAAGCGAACGTGGTAGCTGACGCATTGAGTAGAAGATCATATGCGGGTACAAGTGCGATATTGTCAATACAAAGGCCCATTTTGTGTGATTTGCAAAGGATGGAGATAGAGTTAAAGACTCCAGGGACCCATGTGATGATGGCGAATATACGAGTAGAACCGACTTTAATCGATAAAGTTAAAGCTGCTCAAGCTACAGACCTGGAGCTGATGCGTATGAAGAAGAAAGTGCAAGAAGGTGCTATACCGGAAGCAAGAATCGATGAAGAAGGAATACTTCGAGTCAACTCCAGACTTTGTGTTCCTAACAACCCTGATTTAAAGTATGAAATCATGATGGAGGCGCACAACACACCGTTTGCAATCCATCCTGGAAGTACCAAAATGTATCATGATCTTCGTCATACATTTTGGTGGAGCAATATGAAGAGAGAGATAGCGTTGTTTATCTCAAGGTGTCTAACTTGTCAACGAGTCAAAGCGGAGCATCAAGTACCAAAAGGTCCATTGCAACCACTTGAAATTCCAGAATGGAAGTGGGAGCACATTACCATGGATTTCGTTACCGGTCTTCCTAGGGTTTCTCAAGGTATTGATGCGATTTGGGTCATTGTTGATAGATTGACCAAGTCTGCTCATTTCTTACCGATACGAGAAACTTATACACTTGAACGTCTTGCTCGTATGTACATAAACGAGATTGTAAGACTGCATGGTATGCCAGTATCCATAGTTTTTGACCGAGACCCAAGATTCACTTCACGATTTTGGGTTAGTTTACAAAAAGCTATGGGCACGGAGTTACGATTTAGTTCAGCATATCATCCTCAGACGGACGGACAATCAGAGAGGACTATTCAAACTCTTGAAGATCTATTAAGACTCTGTGTCTTTGACTTCAAAGGAAGTTGGGACAAGTTCTTACCATTGGTGGAGTTTTCCTACAACAACAGTTATCAAGCAAGTATTGGCATGGCTCCATTCGAAGCATTGTATGGAAGAAAATGTCGTTCTCCAGTATGCTGGGATGAGGTGGGTGAAGCAACGTTGTTGGGACCGGAGTTGGTACGTATGACTACAGAAAAGATTCAAACGATCCGACAACGTATAAAAACCTCACAAGATCGACAAAAGAGTTATGCTGATCTTCATCGGAAGGACGTGGAATTTGATGAAGGAGATCATGTGTTCTTACGTATTGCTCCATGGAAAGGAGTTACGAGATTTGGAAAGAGAGGAAAGCTCAATCCTCGATTCATCGGTCCATTTTTAATCCTCGATCGAGTAGGAACTGTGGCTTATAGACTCGCTTTACCGCCAAGTATGTCTCGTGTTCATAACGTTTTTCACATATCCATGTTACGCAAATATGTGGAAGACCCGAACCACATTATTGAGTTAGAACCAGACGAAATAGCGGAAGATTTGACGTATGAAGAAGTTCCTGTTCAAATCTTGGATAAGAAGGAACATATTCTACGCTCCAAGGTTATACCTCAAGTCAAAGTTTTGTGGAGAAACCACGATGTTGAGGAAATGACTTGGGAGTTAGAATCTGAAATGAAATCAAGGTATCCTTATCTCTTCAACATACCAGGTACGTACCCTAATTTCGAGGGCGAAATTTCATAAGAAGGGGAGGTTGTAAGACCCCAACTTTTATAAATAAAGATAAATTTTCTATAAATATCATTTTTGAATATTATGGAGTTAATTTGATATAATGTTATAGTTGTGGGTAATATTTATAAATTTTGCAAAGTACGCAAGTTGTTATATAATATTTGATTGGTCGGGGAATATTCGTTTTAACAGGGAATATTCGTACAACGACACAATCATTGGTGGACCCCACAACAGAATTATTGTCGGATTGAGAAAACGACAAAGATAGTTTATTAAAAATAACGGCGGAAGTTTTACCATTGTTACTGTTGAACTACTCGGTAGTAAAAGTACAGTAATTCGTGTGGTTGCATAGTAGCACACGGTATTGATTATTAATGCTTATGTGAGAAGTCACTCAGTTTGATTCCATTATTGTCAGTTAATAATATGAATTATTTAGCGATAATGACGTTTTGTTTTATTCGTATTATTAACGTAATAAAACAGAAACATCTTTTTATATAAAACAAAATACTTTATTAAAGTTATTCTATAAATAGAATATATTATATTTTATTTAAAAGATTTTTCTTTAAATATGGACCGTCAGATTAAAGTAATCAATCTGGACCGTTCATGGATTAGTTACTATGCATTCTATTTTTCTATAAATAGCAGCTCATTCCTTCATTATTTCTTACGAATTCACTGAACTCTAGAGAGAGAAACTATAGAGAGAAACTATAGAGAGAGAGAAGAAGAGTATTCTGCTACTTAACTACTTCCTTACTTCAGCTCTTCTTTAAAACGGTAAGGGGTGTTATTCTTTCTTATTCATGAAGAGAACTGTTGTTATTCCATTTCTTATTATTCTGTTGGAATAACCTGTATACGTGGTCTACCCTATACTTGGTGACATTCTGCTATTATTCTGTTGGAACATCCTGTCTGTGTGTTTTACACCGGACCTGGTTCCGTTTTTGTTATTATTCTGTTGGAACATCCTGTCTGCGTGTTTTACACCGGACCTGGTTCCATTATTTATTATTCTGTCGGAACATCCTGTCTGTGTGTTTTACACCGGACCTGGTTCCGTTTTTGTTATTATTCTGTTGGAACATCATGTCTGCGTGTTTTACACCGGACCTGGTTCCATTATTTATTATTCTGTCGGAATATCCTGTCTGTGTGTTTTACACCGGACCTGGTTCCATTATTTATTATTCTGTCGGAATATCCTGTCTGTGCGTTTACGCCGGACCTGGTTCCATTATTTATTATTCTGTTAAGAATAACCTGTCTGTGCGGTCTATCGCATGCATGGTGATTTCTTTTGTTATTTCATTCTTTATTGTACTCAGTTGGTTAAGTATTGACTTCTATACTCCATGAAATTTGTGGAATATCCTTGATAATTGTGTTTCATCTAGTATCTATTCATGAAAATATTCTCCTGATCATTCTTGAATCTTACTCCACAAAGTAGTATCATGTTGACAATTTGGACGTTGTTAATTCTTGGATAAATTAATTCTTGAACTTGTTTTATTGAATTCTTATATCATTGTCATCATCCTCATGTTTATAAAATATTGAAAGTCATCTGTGGCCTGTAGTGCATAGATGGACTTGGTATGATTATGACCAGGGATTATTCGGTATAATCATGACCGTAATGTTACAAATGATGTGGTAAAAGTCCTCATTGGCCCGTAGTGCATTGATGGACAGTTGTTAGCATGATCATGACCATTAATGAATATACGAATATCCTTGGCCGTAGTTCAGGGGTGATTCGATGATGTGGATTATGTTATTAAGCTGAGTCTCAGCGATCACAGTGTTGGAAAATCTTTTAAATCATAAAAGATAGTAGAGTTTATCTTCTACTTGACTCTTTTAATGGATTGCTTGTTCCGCTGCAGTTAAACTAGATGTCTATTGTATTTTATCAGTTTAATATTGTTGAAGGCTAATGATAATTTATTCTGCATTATCTTAGTCATAATATTTCTTACTGGGCTAGTTGAGCTCACCCTTTCTTTCGCTGTTCTCTTCAGAAAATGAGAACGTAGCTGGGGCAAGTCGGGGAACGGAGTGATGGTCCGAATGATAGTATTAGTTAGTAGTCCTCACTATTCTATGTAATGGTGTGTTAATAAATGTAACGAGGATTCCTTTTGAGTATGAATACTCTCTAGAAGATAATATTTGTATTCAAACTCACAGTTTATGTTTTGTCGTATTGTACACGACAGTTGTATTAGTAAGTTGTATTTGTATTCTGTACTATGTATCTGACGACCCAAGATGGGTGATGTATACCTAATTTTGGGGGCGTCACAAAGGCCCATTTTGTATGACTTGCAAAGGATGGAGATAGAGTTAAAGGCTCCAAGTACCCACGTGATGATCTCAAACATACGAGTAGAACCGACTTTAATCGATAAAGTTAAAGCTACTCAAGCTATAGACCTGGAGCTGATGCGTATGAAGAAGAAAGTGCTATTCCAGAAGCAAGAATCGATGAAGAAGAAATACTTCGAGTTAACTCCAGACTTTGTGTTCCTAACGATTTTGACTTGAAACATAGAATCATGATGGAGGCACACAATACACCGTTTGTAATCCATCCTGGGAGTACCAAAATGTATCATGATCTTCGACATATATTTTGGTGGAGCAATATGAAGAGAGAGATCGCGGAGTTTATCTCGAGGTGTTTAACTTGTCAACGTGTAAAGGCAGAGCATCAAGTGCCAAAGGGTCCATTACAACCACTTAAGATTCCAAAATGGAAGTGGGAACACATTACTATGGATTTCGTTACTGGTCTTCCCAAGGTTTCTCAAGGCATAGATGCGATTTGGGTTATTGTTGATAGACTAACCAAGTCTGCTCATTTCATGCATATACGGGAGACTTATTCCCTTGAACGTCTTACTCGTATGTACGTGAATGAGATTGTGAGATTGCATAGCATGTCAGTATCCATAGTTTCGAATTGTGACCCAAGATTCACTTCATGATTTTGGGTTAGCTTGCAGAAAGATATGGGCACAGATTTACGATTCAGTTCAGCATATCATCCTCAAACGGACGGGCAATCAGAAAGGACTATTCAAACTCTTGAAGATCTATTAAGACTCTGTGTCCTAGATTTCAAAGGGAGTTAAGATAAGTACTTGCCATTGGTGGAATTCTCCTACAACAATAGTTATCAAGCAAGTATAGGCATGGCTCCATTCGAGGCGTTGTATGGAAGTAAATGTTGTTCTCCAGTATGTCGGGACGAGGTGCGTGAAGCAACGCTGTTGGGACTAGAATTGGTACGCATAACTACAGAGAAGATCCAAACAATTCGACAACGTATACAAACGGCACAGGATCGACAAAAGAGTTATGCTGATCTTCATCGAAAGGACGTGGAATTTAATATTGGGGATCATGTATTGTTACGTGTTGCACCATGGAAGGGAGTTACAAGATTTGGGAAGAGAGGAAAGCTCAATCCACAATTTGTTGGTCCATTTAAAATTCTTGACCGAATAGAAAATGTGGCCTATCGACTCGCATTACCTCCAAGCATGTCTCGTGTTCATAATATTTTTCACGTATCTATGCTTTGTAAATATATGAAAGACCCGAACCACATTATTGAGTTAGAACCAGACGAGATAGCCGAATATTTAACGTACGAGGAGGTACCTGTTAAGATCTTGGATAGGAAAGAACATGTCCTACGCACCAAGGTTATACCACAAGTTAAGATTTTGTGGAGGAACCATGCTATTAAAGAAATGACTTGGGAGTTGGAGTCAGAAATGAAAGCGAGGTATCCTCATCTTTTTGAAACACCAGGTACGTACGTCAATTTCGAGGACGAAATTTTATAAGGAGGGGAGGTTGTAAGACCCCAGCTTATTATAAATAAAATCAAATTTTCTCTAATTATTATCTTGAATAATAAGGTGTTAATTTGATATAATGCTTTGGTTATGGGTGAAATGTGTAAATTTTGTAAAATAAGTAAGTGGTTATAAAATATTCATTGTTACCGGGGAATATTCGTTTGGTCGTGGAATATTCTTTCTGTTGGAAAATATTCGTACGCGCAGCCATTTGTGGGCCCCATAACAGAAAACGGTCGGATGAAGAAAACGTCAAGTTTGAGTTTTTATAAATAACGGCGTAGTTGTTACCGTTAACACTGTTAGAATACCCAATGGTTAAAATACAATAATACGCGTGGTTACACAGTAGCACACGGTATTGCACAGTATTGATGAATTATTGATCCTTACGTAAGAAGGCACTACTCAATAATTGTTACAGTAATTACTGTTCAATATGTTATTTTATTGATTCAATAATTGCTACATTGATATTTTATATTATTGTTGTTTCAATAATTGTCACTGCACAGTATTTTCTATTATCAGATCAATAATTTATATTATTTGAATAATATTATTAGATAGCATTATTAGCAATGTCTAAGGAAGTTCTGTCTAAAGAGAGGTTTGGTCATCTAATTACGCGCAAATAAGGAGAAATCCTTATCTTAAAGCCCCCTCTTTCCTGGGAACGACCTGATTGCCATAATTATGATTCTGTAATATTTTTTGTGAATAATTAATTAATGACTAATATGATAATAAAATATTTATTTTATGTGGATATAAATGATGGATATATTTATTTTTATGGATATAAATGAAGGAATTAATGCTGAGGTGTTTTATTAGAATTTTGTCAGAATTGAGGTATTAAAAATCGTCCGTATGTGAATTTCGGGCATTTTTTGTTTAGAATTTAGAAAAACTTTCTTCTACAAAGTTGTAGAGAATTAAATTTTCTATGGAAAGGACATGAAATTTGAATTTTTCTGATAAAAGAGCTATTTATTATGAATTGTTGAAGTTTCAGAAATTAAATATTTTTTAAATTATGGGTGGGACCCACTTTTATTTTTTTGAAAACATGTGGGCTGTAAATTTTTTTCAGAAATGGCATGCTGGTCATGGTTGGTGCGTAGAAGAAAAAATAAATTATTATTTTATTAATTTAGTCTCCTTTGGCGTTCTAGCATTTTCCTATAAATAGAGTGCTTAGTTAGAATTGAAAATCACACTAGAAACAAGTTTTCTCTATCTCTATATTATCGAGCGTATTTTGTGAGTATTTAGATACTTTGAGAGTTGCTATTTTATGCAAGTTTCTTTCGATTTTATATCCGATATTCTGGTCAGAAATACTATTATTTTGAGGTAAGGGATGTTAATTTTTTCGTAAACGATATTACTGCTTTCAATATCATTATACCGAAATATTGGTATAAATTTTATTGTGGAATTTCTATCTTTTTGTGTCAGGGTTACTATTCAAGTATTCGACACTATTCACGAATACAACACTATTCACAGAAAAATAAAATTTTCTCTTCTTTGTCCAAGATGTCTATTATGGTTACTATCTTTGATTGTATCCATGTTTTGATCTTCATTCTTAAATTTTACTCCATTATGGTTTATTATGAAGTATTTTTAAACTTGAATTATCTAAAGTACGAATCTATAATCTTTATCCTTTTCTGGATTCGTTCTTTAAAATATTTTTCATCATCCTCAGTCCTTAATGATGATACTTGATGAATATCTTTAGCCTGTAGTGTAAAGATGAATGATTAACTGATGAATATCTTTGGCTTGTAGTGCAAAGACGAATAGGTGTTGAGATGAACATGATCAACTGGTGATACAAATGAATATATTTGGCATGTAGTGCGAAGATGAATATTTGATTCAAGATGTATATTGATTGATGTTACAGGGATAAAATATTGATGATGAACTTTTAAATCTTAATTAGAAGATAGTAGAATTCATTCTCTACTTGATTCTTCTAATGGATTGTTGTTTCCGCTGCAGTTGTTGATCTAAAACTTATTGTCTATTATATTCTATCAGATTTTTTTCTGTTGAAGACTAATGATAATTTATTGTATATTATCTTAGTCATAATATTCTTTACTGGGCTAGTTGAGCTCACCCTTTTTCTTTTTGTTCCATTTTTTTCTCAGGAGGTGAGAACATAGCAGGAACTAGCCGGGGTATAGAGTGAAGGTTCTAGAAAGTGTTTTAGCAGTCCTCACTATTTTTGTAAAATAGTGTATCAATAATTGTAATAAGGACTCCTTTTGAGTTTGAATACTGTCTATTAGACAATATTTGTATTTAAACTCACAGTGTACGTGTTGTCGTATTTTGCACGATAATTGTATTAATGAAGTTGTATTTGTTTCTGTACCATGTATTTGGTGACTCAGAATGGGTGATGTATACCTATTTCGGGGGCGTCACAAGGATGATGAAGGGGAAGAGAGGGCGATGTAACGGCGGCGCAACCAAGAACTTCTGGAGATTCGCGGCGGAGGAGGATGCTGAAGGGGAAGAGAGAGGAGGCGGCGATGAAGATAATGATCGGTGAGGGAGATGAAGATTAGGATGAAAAAAATATTTTTTTGTTTTTCCCTCCTTTTGATTTGAATTATGGATTTGTTTTTGTTGTTAGATCCCAAAAATTTGATTTGAATTATTAATTATGGCGGTTATTTCTCCATGATTTTATGTTTCTTTATTTAATGTGAATTTGAATGGTTTGAATTTGTTACACTCTTTTTGTAATTATTTTGTGGATGCACTGATGGTGCAATTATTTTGTTGATGCACTAATTGTGCAATTACTTTCTAATTGTTGTATATTTCTGTAAAGAACCCTTAAAATAAAATAAAATTAAGGTCCGGCGACAAAGAAATAGTTACAAAAGAAAATAGGAATACAAAATGATGTGACTGGTTGTAATTGGTTATTATCACTAGGCTCACTCATATATAGTGGATCATTAACAAATTATACTTTCCAACATCATTTTATAAGTTATTTTTTGCAAAAAAAATTTTTGTCAGCATAACAATACTCATATTAGTCTACCTTACTCGTAATTCATAATATAATATACAATCCATTTCAAGGGCTCACCCCCTTATTTTATATATCATGTTCACCCCCTTTAGCGACGAACCGGGCGACGGTTCGGTCCGTCGCTATATCAAAGAACCGCCATCTTAGCTTTTAACGACGGACCGAACCGTCGTCCGGTCTGTCGCTAAAAGGTGTGACGCCCCCAAAATAGGTATACATCACCCATCTTGGGTCCCAAGAAAATACACTACTGACAAATTCATTTATATAGCTGTCGTGCAGAATACGACAGTACATATGCTGTGAGTTTCAATACAAATATTGTTACGTATATAATACGACAATATTCATACTCAAATTATTACAATGCCATCTAAAGTACAACAACAAATATTTCAAGTCCCCAAAGGAACACGAAAAGATTTATGTCCTCCTCATTCTAATGGACTGCATTTTTGACGCTTCCAAATTCGAGTTCGCCTCGATCACCCTATTATTGTTCACCAAAATTAAATATTAAATGATATATAAAATAGGTCACACACATTTTAAGTTCTCAGTACAATTATTATGTCACACCGTTTCATAATTTGATTAGGATTGTGACTAATTCGTAACACCACTTTATACCCACGTTCTCTCTGCTAGTCCCAGCTACACTTTTATTACCTGAAAAGGGTGGTGAAGTAAAAGGGGTGAGCACAAATTGCCAAGTAAAGAATATCATGATATAAGATAATTAAATTATCAATAGCATTCATCAATAATAATTCAGATATTTAGAACATATGGTAGAAGATAAAAGTTTTCAACCATAATTGTAGCGGAATCAACAATCCATTAGAAAAGTCAAGTAGAACATAATGTCTACTATCTCCTCTAGATTAAAAGTTCATCGTTAATATTTCATTCCTGTAATACTTATCAATAGTTCTTTGTTATACCCAAGACAAAGAGAACTCTCATCACCTGTCTTCACCTGAACCACCACAGATTATAATTAAATCATAATTCATATTTATAATCAGGTAAATCAACAGTCCATCTTTACAATACAAGCCTAAGACATACAACTGTAAAATCAATAACGCTGAGACTCAGCTCAATAGTATCACGACCACGAATTATCCATGTACTACGGGCCAAGAATATTCATGTTTTCAACAATGGTCATGATTATACCGAATAATTCCTTGTCATAATCATGCCAATCAACAGTCTATCTCTGCACAACTGGCCAAAGATGACTTTTACCACATCATTTGTAACATTACGGTCATGATTATACCGAATAATCCATGGTCATAATCATACCAAGTCCATCTATGCACTACGTGCCAAAGATGACTTTTACCACACCATTTGTAACATTACGGTCATGATTATACCGAATAATCCCTGGTCATAATCATACCAAGTCCATCTATGCCCTACGGGTCAAAGATGGCTTTCATCACAATATAAGCATGAGGATGATGACAGTGATATATATAATGAATAAACATAAATAATCAGAATAATAAGATAACATAAATCTTAGTGATTTTCAACTTAATTATCTAGAGTCCAAGTTACTAACATAATATTACATGAAGCACAAACTATTAAGGATATTCTAATCCTTTAAGGACTTTTCACCACTCAATGATAAACTGAATAAACGAATAATAATATCTTACCATAATATGGAGTATGAAAGAAAATGATATTCTTTTTACCATAAAAAATGATACCCTCTTACCACAATAATGATATCCCTTACCACAATAATGATATTCCTTACCTTAGCATGTAACTTGATTCTGATTTATGTGAAATTGATCAACTTAAACAATGCCTGCATTCCTTATCTACACTTGGAGTAACATTACACTCAATAGAAATACTCACAATATTATAGTACTCACAATATTGTAGTAAAAGAATTCTATATTTTTAGTGTAGTGATGGTGTGTGTTTAGTTACTCCACCGAGCAACCTATTTATACTAAAAATTTAGTAAACAACTAGCCCACCTGCTTTGACAAAATAACCAAATGAGGTATATAGTAATGGTAGTGGAATTTATGGTCCCACCGAGAAAATTAAACCAACTTATACACGTTTTAACAAAATTTGTTCAATAATAGAGTTGTGGTCCATACTACTTTAGAAAAAATAGAGTGTCGACAAGTCATGCCAAACTTACTTTTGTAAAAAGAAAATAACTGGACAAACATATGTATATCATACTTATCTTTAATCAACACCTTTCATTCATCAATTATTTATACATCTTCAATCTTTCAACAATTATTCATAATTATTAACAAAGAACCACAATACTGCCAATTGGTTTAATTATATCATATCAAATAATATGAGTTACTGTACAATAACTACTGTGACAATTATTGAAATAAATACTGAGTGACTTCTTACGTAATTAAGAATCAATAATATAAATCACTGTGCAATAACTACTATGCCAATTATTGAATAAAATACTGAGTGACTTCTTACGTAAGAATCAAATCAATACCTTGCTATAAATAATTTAAATTCTATTAAAAGTAGGGATCAACATCAAATCATATTTATCTTGAATAACACATAAACCAACTAATAATTCATTATTCATTCAAGTTGTCTTTATTTATCGCATAATATCATTATTCATATTCCAAAACTTTAGAAATGAATAATAAAACTTGAGAAATTTAAAACCTCATATATGACAATCCACTATTCTGATATTATCACCATTTCTACTTTAACAAAAATATTATTTTTGTTTTTATCATAACTCATTCGCTACTTGTGTGTTTACATTCCGACACCTCATGAGCTTACTAACACATCTAAATATTTAAAATAGTATTCTGAACTTTCTAAACAATTTTCACATTTTTCGAATTATCCAACAATTTTCTATAATTATTTTTATTTATAAAAACTATCATTTAATAGCTTCAAAATAGAAATACTAACTCCACATACTTTTATATCTTTAAAATATTATCAATATTAATCTTACATTATTATAATATTTTTCAGCAGAATTCATAATTTTTCACAATTTATAGAATTTCCTATGAATTTCCTCTATTTTTAAACTAACCATAAATAGCTTAAAAATAAAATTAAATATTTATGTTATTCAATAATTTTCCAAAATTGTCCAGAAATTATAAAATAATATTATAAGATTTTTTACCAATTTTCATAATTTTTCATCATTCATAGAATTTTCAATGAATTTCTTCTATTTTCAAACTAACTATAAATAGTTTAAAATATAATAATTACTTCTGCTTTTCAATAATTCATCAAAATTTTACAGAAATTCTAATATGATATAATAAGCTTCCTATAAAAATATTTCAGCCCAAATAATTTTTCTAATAAATTAATTATAAATTCTCATATTCAGAAACTTCAATAATTCACAATAATTAGCTCTTTTATCAGAAAAATACGAATCTTATGACCTTTTCATGTAAAATTTAATTCTTTACAAATTTGTAGAAGAAAGTATTTCCAAATTCTGACTCTAACATAGAGAGAAGGCTTACCGAAAATTTCTACTACAACAATTTCTGAATCAATCGCCTCTTAAAATTCATAACAAATCATACGTTAATCTTTAACGGTTAAAAACTTTTAGACATATACTCAACTTATATATGCAAAACATATCCAAAAATTACAACGATCCAACGGTCGGATCAAAAATTATAACTCACGCAATTGAGCTTAATAAAACTGATTTTTCGGGCTACAACTCATTCGGATCAGTTTCACTCAAACTGTCACCACAAAAATTTCACAACGAATTTTTGGGTGATTCAAATTTCTACGTTTAGCTTACTTCCAGGGCTTTCTTTTGATATATGGCTCATCTCCTAACTCATTATACACAAAGAGTTATGGATTTTACAAAATTAAGTAGTAAACTATTTTGTCTGAAAATTTCCAAATTTTATTTTTCATTTGATTTCTAGATTTCTCTCATTTGATTCATGTTTATGCAAGCTTAAATCATCCGATACATATATAAGTATGTACTCTATAAAATTCATAAATCTAAAAATTATTCAAAGAATTTAAAAATACCTTACTTGATTTCTTCTTTATTTCCTTCTTCTTCTTTTCTCTTCTCTCTCTCTCTCTCTATTTCTGCTCTATTTTTGCTGAAATTTTTGCGTAGGTAGAAAATGGGAGTGGGAGGGTGTATATCATTACTTTCTTCTTTCCTCCTTTTTCTCTCTTCCTCTTTTTCTTCTTCTTTTCTTCCTTTCTTATTCTTCCCACATCTCCTTGTCCTCCCGTCTCTTTCCACAATTACCCACTCAATCTTTCTCTTCTCTTTTAAATTTCTTATTTCCACCCGTGATACTCCTCATTCAGCCGCCCACGTTGCTAAAAAGAATTTCTTCTATTTGCTCATTTATCAGATTAATGTTTGTTTGACCATTTATCAATTTAACATTTTACAATTTTAAAATAATAATCATAAATTAAATTAGATTTTTATTTCATAAAAGTCGGGGTCTCACAAAGGAAATATATAAGGTACGTAGGATCAAGAGATATGCCCTTGATCTTTTCCGATATAATATAAGCTAGTTTAAATATAAAACATTTTCTTTTTATAAAATCAATATCAAGATTTCTCTATGAAATGTAAATATTATGCATGTTAGTAAGAAAAGGACCAATTAGACATTGAAATTTACCCAATTATGCACTTTTATATCATAAAACTTTTGGTCAAAAAAGTAATTAACTATACTTACATAGATTAGGATATCTATTCTCCAATTTATTTTAATACACATTTGGCGACACAATAAAATTCGTCCTAAATAATCAACGACACGTTAATTTTAAAAAAAAAAAAAATTATCGTTAATACCATCACTAAAAATAATATTTGTATCGCTTAAAATGTGTATTAAGAGTAATTAAAAGACGTACACGTTTCGAATTAATGTATGAGATCCTAATCCACTTACCATCAACATCAATGAAATTCTTTTCTTGGGAAAAGAAATGTTTTGACTATCATGATTTTTTTTTGGGAGAAATAGAAATATTCGTTCGAGGCTGTCCACAAATATGGATATGGTCTACACCACTTATAGGATTATTAAACAGTACCATATCCCCTCTTGTTAATATATAGAGATAGAGATTTTCTATGGTATTTATAGGATTAGAGTTCTGTTTTTGAGTTTTGGACAAAAAAGAAATAAATTTAAAAAATAGAGATGGAAATGAAGAGCTATGGAGCTCATGTTTTGGCCCTTTCGTATCCAAGCCAAGGCCACATAAACCCCATGCTCCAATTCTGTAAACGCCTTGTTTCCAAAGGCCTTAAAGCCACCCTACTTATCACCAACTTCATTTCCACCTCCATGAACCCTAAATCCACCTCCGTCCGATTGGATACAATATCGGACGGCTATGATGAAGGCGGTTTCATGCAAGCCGCCAACGTCGAAGCCTACCTCGAAACCCTACAATCCGCCGGCTCAAAATCTCTGTCTGAGCTTCTCAACAAGTACAAGAAGTCGGGAATTCCTATTGATTGTGTCATTTATGATGCTTTTTGCCCTTGGGCTTTGGATGTCACCAAAGAGGCTGGCTTGGTTGGCGCGGCTTTCTTTACTCAGCCGTGTGCGGTGAATTACATATATTACTATGCGTATCATGGCTTGTTAACACTTCCAGTGGACTCCGGCTCGCTGCCGGTGTCGATTCCGGGGTTGCCGTTGCTTGAGCTCCAAGACCTGCCGTCATTCATTTATGTTCACGGCTCGTATCCGGCTTATTTTAAGCTAGTGTTGAATCAGTTCTTGAAGGTGGAAAAAGCTGATTATATTTTTGTCAATACATTCTACAAGTTGGAGGCTGAGGTAAATTGAATTAGAAAAATTATTTATATGTCACTTAATTTCTACGCGTGTTAAAATGATATTTTTACATAAATTTCTTTTAAATCGAGGTGGGATCCACTCACTATTTATGTGAAAGGGATTATGTAAAAATATCAATATTTTATGTGCAGAGCCGGTCCTGAGTTTTTAAGGCTCAGGGCAAATTTTTTCAAGTGTGCCTTTTTATACAAATTTTAATAAAAAAATAAATAAATTAGCAACTAATTATTTTTATTAAAATTATAAGAATTTACAAAAGATAAGGAAGAACACTTTAAAACGTCATCGAAGCAAAGAATCATCACATGTACCTACAAAATAAAAATATCAATGAAATCGGTAAAACTAATTAAATACTCACTGTAGTTGACAAGTTTTACTGATTACACAATTGAACTTTTAATTTTTCAAATTACTACACTAAACTAATTATTATTTTGAAATTGGGTTATTCCGTTAAAAAAAAATAAACGGACGTTAATTTTTTATCTACAAAACTAATGAATTATCCACTGTAGTTGACACGTTTTACTGATTACACCATTGACCTTTTAATTTTTTAGATTATCCTATTAAATTAATTTAAAAAATGATTATTTTAAATATTTTTAAAAATAATTATTATTTTCAGTAAAAAATATTAGAAACTTTAATTTTTTCCATAAAATGAGTAATGTTTCATAAAATATAGATTTAAAAAAATTAAAGTTTTATGAAACCTTAATGATTTTAAAAATAAATAAAAAATTCCTTTTGAAAATAAAGTTTATTTTTTTGAATCTATATTTGATAAAATTTTACTCATTTTTTTAAAATATGAAGAATTTTTCAAATTTTTTCTTAAAAATAATATTTATTTATATAAATGATTAATTTCTTTTTTGAAAAACTTGAATCAGTTTTTTTATTTATCTTTTACTGTTTTTTTATTTTAATTTCTATTTTTAGTTTTTTTTAAAATCTCTAATATTAAGAATGAGTCATTCTATTAAAAAAATAACTAAACATTAATATAATTTAAAGTCACTTTAATTTTTTTGAATCTATATTTTATGAAACTCTACTCATTTTATGAAGGAAAAAAAAGTTTCTAATATTTTTTACTTAAAATAATAATTATTTTTAATTAGTTTGGTGGGGTAATTTAAAAAATTAAAAGTTCAATAGTGTAATCAGTAAAATGTGTCAACTACAGTGGGTAATTCATTAGTTTTGTAGATAAAAAATTAACGTTCGTTTATTTTTTTTAACGGAGTGACCCAATTTCAAAATAATAATTAGTTTAGTAGTGTAATTTAAAAAATTAAAAGTTCAATGGTAATCAGTAAAACCTACGAATTACAGTGGGTATTTCTTTAGTTTTGCCCAATGAAATCTAAACCACAAAATATCATTTAAAATGTCTTCTTGTTACACTTTTAGATGCAAAATCATCAATTATATTATCATATTTAATATTTTCTAACATATCATTTTTAATGCATAATATCGTTAATCTTTTTATTATTTTATTTTTTTTATACACATAAATATATAAATTTATAAAAAAAATTGGGTCCCCCTCAACTGTGGACCCTGAGCGGTTGCCCTTGCCCAGGGTCAGCTCTGTTTATGTGAAAATATAAGTTCCCATAAAAGTTTTGCTCAACTTGATAACTTCATTGAATTAAAATCCCTAGTTTTCTGAAATGATCTCTTTTCATCTTTGTTTCAAAATTGATAAATCTAAAACAGAAAATAGTATTTTTACATAAAAAATATTGCTATAGCGATATTTTTCATATAAAAATACCAAAAAATATTGTGGAAATATCAATTTGCTTCATCATTTTGTAGTACACCTGCTGAAATTAAAGATCAGGGAGCACATTTAATATTACCCGCGGAAGATATCTGGATTAATTTATGTAAGTGTAAAGTAGATAGGATATAATATTACTCCAATATTTTAGCAGGTAAAACTTGTTGACCTTTTATTTTTATATATTTATTTGTTTATATAAGTTTTCCTACACTTTGATTGACTATTAATTATGTGCTTTATTATACATAATAGATGGTGGATACAATGTCAAAACTCATCCCATTAATAACAATAGGACCAACAATCCCATCTTTCTTCCTAGACAATGAAGATGAAAATGACAAGGAATATGGGCTCAACCTCTTCCATTTAGGCTCCTCCAATCCCATTATTACTTGGCTCAACACTAAGCCTAAGGGTTCTGTTGTGTATGTTGGATTTGGCAGCATGGCAAATCTAAGTGAAGATCAAATGGAGGAACTTGCATGGGGCTTAAAGGAAAGCAATTACAACTTCTTATGGGTGGTTAGGGATTCTGAGGAGGCGGCAAAGCTCCCTCAAAATTTCGCCCAAAAAATGGCCGGCAAGGGCTTGTTGGTTACATGGAGTCCACAATTGGAAGTGCTTTCAAATGAGGCAGTAGGTTGCTTTTTTTCGCATAGTGGTTGGAATTCTACAATCGAGGCGTTGAGCCTAGGGGTGCCAATGGTGGTAATGCCACAATGGACGGATCAAACGACGAATGCCAAGCTTGTGCAGGATGTTTGGAAGGTGGGGATTAGGGTTAGGGTTGATGAGAAAGGAGTTGTGGGAAGAGAGGAAATTGAGTATTGTATAAGGGAAGTAATGGAGGGAAATAGAGGAAAAGAAATGAAGGATAATGCTATGAAATGGAAGGGTTTGGCTAAAGAGGCTGTTAGTGAAGGTGGGACTACAGATAAAAACATTGATCAATTTGTATCTAAATTGAGTACAAGAAGCTCTTCACATATATAGTTCTTGAACTTGTATGACGAGTCAAATCTCAAGTCCGAAATCGATCGAATTCATCCAAAAAAAAGTCTTAAACTACTGGTTCAATATTATCTTTCTGAGTTATCTTAGCCCACCACGACAATAACTTATTTCCGTATATTAAAACAAATTTTTTTTTTCATATTTTTCAATATGAAACTGGGGTGTTACGTTATATATCTAATTAAAATGGAATGCATGCTCTTCATATTGAAAATGTAGTTGCATTATATATTGACTTTTGGCTTTATTCCCGTCATCAATGATGTCTATATATATTGGGCTGAAAATGCTATAAGTAAACAAGAAACATGTGGAAACTAGAATGGTGAGCATGAAGTTAATTTTTGTCAATTGATCAATACAGTGTCGATACACAAGAAATTTGAGATGACCTTTCTGTACGTGTCAGCACTGTATTGATCAATTAACGAACTTGCCATGAAGTTAAGTTAACTCCATGGTAACAACTCGATCCATTGTGAATTATAAGATCAGATGTGAATTTGATAAGGCGAGAAAAGAATTGAGGAGTATGGTGTATGAAACTTACATTTTGAAAGAATTAGATTTGGGATTTTTGTGTTTGAAATCACATTGATATTGAGAAACTGAAATCCATGTTCAGAAAATTTTGTATGAACTAAAGGGAGTGAACTAAAAACGAATCGGCTATAGCGACAATTTTTTCTGTCGCTATAACATAGATTTTCTATGCTATAGCGACGGAAAAACCCGTGCTATAGCCAGTTTATTTTTTGTTCGCTCTCTGCTGGAGAAGCAGAAAATTTCTAGTAAGAAATTATTTGAAACTCCTAGATCTGTCACCGAAAATTTCTCCTCCTTTATCACCCATCTGGTTAACCAACAATGGGAGTAAACCATAAAAAAATTCAATCCGCCATATATACATACATATATATATCTAGTAAGAAAAGAAATGAATATCTTGTTTTCTCTCTAAATAGGCTTTCCTTTGACTTAATCTTTTCCAGATCTGTAAAGTGATGGCGACATGGCGACATCGGTCTTCGTTGACAGTGCAGATCTGAGTTATCTGATGACGAGGAGCGACAATATATATTAAGTTGATTCTTCCTATCCTCATTTGCTTTTCACAGTGATGAAGGTTCTATAGGCAGCGATGATGGATTTCCACAGATCGTATATTTTTTGGTGGAGATGATTTTTTATTTATTTATTTTATGTATTTGTTTACTGGGTATAGATTTTGGTGAGATTTTTTCTTTTTGTTGGTGTAATGATAGTGATGATGGTTATGGGTTTATGCTATGGAGAAGAGAAAGAAGGACGGGGAGGAATAATTATGGCAGAGGAAGGCGGTGGTGGTACTGTGGTAGATTAGGCAAATTACTTTGATTGAAAATTTTAAATGATTTTCTCCCATGTTTGATTTTAACAATTTAATTGCTCGTTCAGTTCTGGGTTAGCATTTGATAATTGGATCTGCGTTTTTTATTTGCTTTGATGAGAAATAAGAGTTAAAAGTGTTATAAAATTATTGTAATAGTTTGACCTTTTTACCCTTGGACATTCAACAAATGTAAAAATTCATTTCAAATAATAATTTTAATTACACATAGGCACTGATTAGCTTAGTCAGCGATGTCACGTCATCAATTTATGACGTGGCAGGTCTAATGGAATAAAATTAGAAAAAATTAATAGTTCAATTATCTAATTGATAAAATTAAAAGGTGAATCACTAAAGTGGAATATGACCTATAATTTAGGGTAGGAATTCATATTTAAGCCTTAAAGATATTTATTTATTTATACTACTTAAATATTTTTAAAGGTAAATTAAACTTCATATAATATAATATAATAATTTACTTTAAACATCTTTTATAGGACAATTTTTTTTTATACTTGATCCAGATCAAGGGTCTAACCAGACCCCATCCCTGATCCAGGTAAACTCAAACTATTTAAAGATACGTTTGATTTAAATACAACCCTATTTTTCAGTAGAATTTGATTATTTATGATTTTTTCATAAGTGATGGAATTTTTTATTGGGGTCATACTTTATATATTCCTTTTTTGACATATGTTTATTGAGTAATCGGTCGCTTGATATTGTCAGAGCAAAAAAATAACCTGCCAAAGTACAAACACATTTAGCGACATTTTTATTATTATTATTCTAATTATACTTCTAGCTTTATATGCTGCTGCTAATATAGTGACATTTGCTACAGTAAATGAAAGTGTTATCCATCTAGGAACTGATATTTTTATATAAAAAACTGATATTTTTATATGATCATTCTCATATAAATAGTGTGAGTCTCACCCCACGTACATGTGAAAATATCAGTTTCTAACTGATATACTCTATTTATTTATTTTTGCATTGGAATATTAGCAAAATGTCTAGCTATCTGCTTTCCATAAGGAAGTTCAAGCCTGCTTTTGGCTCTTCTATGGACTTAATTCTCAGAATGAATGGAGTTTTGTTGACTGCTTCACAAATTCACATGATGTTATCTATAATTTACACTGTTTTTAGGTTATTGATATTATTCAGAGCAAAAATGATGAGTTAGGATTCCCTCCATCAATTTTTTAGATTTTTTCAATACATATTTAACAAAACTAATATTGTTTTTAACACACAATTATTTACGACGAATATTATTATGTTGTTATTTATCAATAAATATGTAATGGATGAACTGGGTGAAACATATAATGAAAAGGATTCTTGTTAAATATACATTTAACGACATTTTTAAAATTATTCTAAAGTCATTTAACACTATTAATTATTAATGGAAAAATTTAAAATAATATCATCATGTTATGTTTGTTTTTTTCAAGATTAATTAAAGGATTGGATAAAAAAATATCGTTTGAACTATTATACCCTTACTAATAATAACATATTTTAAACTTGTTTTTACATCAAAAAATAATTAACAAGTAATTATAAACTTTTAAATACTGCTGAAAAAAGTTAGTAAGTTCACAGTGATTCACCATACTATTCCTATATGAAATACTTGAGAATCAAATTATCATAAATTAGCACATAAATTAACAAATAAATAGTGCAAAATAAAAAATAATAATCATGTGTACAAAATATAATGTATCAAAATAATAATCATGTGTTGGGCATGTCAGCTTTGTTATTTTTCCTTTTCTGTTTAAAAGTCACGTGGGAAAAAAAAACAAATCAATTTAACAAAAGTGAGCCGAAGTTGACAGACTGACCCAAATGTAAAATTTTAATTAATTTAATGAGATAATTTAAAAAATTAAAAATTCAATTATGAATTAAGAAAAACTTGCCAACTTCAATGACTAAATAATTAATTTTGCCCTACAAAAAGTCATATCACATTTATTATTTTTATAAACAAATATAAATCAACTACTTATCACAACCTCAATTAAATTTAAAATAAAATTAATTATTGTCAGTAATTTCATAATGTGCCTAATATGGAAATGGTATCAAGTTTCGAATTTTGAAGTTCAAATGCGTTTCGAATATATGTTGAGATTGACTCACATGCATTTAAATGGGTTCGATTAATGACCACTATGACAGAATAGTCATAGTAGTTAAGGTTATTTAGTTGTGACATCAACAGTATGTGACATTTTTATGTGATAGTAGCATTATTGTTTAAACATGTAAACTTACCCAAATTTTGCGGTGCTAATCCCATATTTAAAGTAAAGATATTACTCCTTCAATCTCATAATATATGACGTTTTAGAGTTGTGCACAAAAAGTTAAGGAAGTGATTGTATAGCATTAAATATAGTATTAATTGTCTATAATACCCTTTACCATATATTTATTTCACTCTTTCTTTTATCCGTAATATTTTTCTATGAGGAGTAATTTTAGAAAGATTATGACTAATTCTTCTCAATTATATAAAATGTCAAATAATTTTTAAAAAATAAAATTATCTAAAACGTCATATATTATATAAAAAAAAGAAATAATTAATTTGGGACATCACTCCATACGTAGAGAACTCCACCCCGGATACACCTTCTCGATTTTTTTCCACAAAGTTTTTGTTTCTTTTTGATTTAATGTCATTGTCCAAAGAAAATTACAGCGTACATACGTATATATATATACCAAGATGTCCAATGAGTTTGGAATAGTAGCCCATACTATCAACCTAATGGACATATATATCGTTAATAAGTCTTGGCCGACCGGAAATTTTGACAGAAAAATTGGACATTTTAATTAATTTATTTTTTACTTGTGACTCTTAAAAAATATATAGCATTTATTTCAATATGAATTTTTATAAAATATAGTATTTTAGGTGTAATTTAGATATATATACATAGACTGTACAACCCTGTTCTTGTATATGTATCTAAATTATACCTAAAACACTATATTTTATAAAAATTCCTATTGAAATAAATACTATACATTTTTTGGGAGTCACAAGCAAAAAAAATTAAAAATTAAAAATGTCCAATTTTTCGGTCCAAATTTCCGGTCTGTGTAGAAGTACTCATATATCATATATGAAATGTACACTAGAAAAAACAAAACCTATTTAGATTTTAGGCCGAACGAAAAATGAAAACGAGATCTTATTTTGAAATATTATCTTCACAAAATAAATAAATAAAAAGTACAAGTTGTATCTAAACAACTACATTTTCGGAGCTGAAAACATAATAGGTCGACTAAAACAAAATATATGAAAATACATTTATTGAAAGATATTTCTTCTAGTAAATACTAGAGCCAAAATCTTCAATCAAATATTCAGAATCCTATATATATATATATATATATATATATATATATATATATATATATATATATATATATATTTGGGGTCCTTCTGATCGGGGTCTAGGGCGATCGACCCTCTCGCCTGCGCTCAAGAACGGCTGAAAAATGGGTCTTTTCCTATTACAGAAATTTATGCCAAGTATTATTATATGCCAACTCGTTTGTACAAAAAAAGAGTTTCATTAGTAAAATCTATAAATTTTAAAATGGTTAAACCCTAAATAAGTAGTGGCTTAATGTTGAGATTTAAAAATGTAACGAGTGTATTGTGTTACCTATACTATCATATGTATAAAGGAACACTATTTTCATATGTATTTTTGATATTTTTATATATTTTCTTTTCACATGAAAGTGAGACCCACTGTATGTTCATAAAGGGAGAACTATGTGGAAATATCAAATATACATATAAAAATATCAATTCCCTAGGTATTAATTGGACTTTATTTGTGGAACAATTTTTTTTTGATAAGTGACCATTTTTGTTAAACGTGTAGAGAAATTCAAATATGTTCTCTTATTATGTTTTATTTACTGTATCATCACATATATTAGTGTCACATAATATTAATTGCGACTAATGTAGAATTATAAGTTAATTAGATACAATAATAATGTTTAGGTCACTTTTTTAGTTTATTTTATCCCATATATATATACACATGTCGACATTTAATATTGACATAAATTTATAATAAGTAAGTACATTAGACGACCTAACAATAATACATATTCCATCAGTCCCATAATATACGACGTTTTAGATGATTTTATTTTTTTCAAATTATTTGATGTTTTATATAATATAAGAGAATTAACCACAATCTTTATAAAATTACGGCTCATGAGAAAATGTTACAGATAAAAGAGAGAATGAGATAAGTATATGGTAAAGGGTATTATAGACAAATAATACTATATTTAATGATATACAATCATTTTCTTAATTTTTGTGCACAATTCTAAAACGTTACAAGACAGATGTCATAAGTCTATTCTTGAGCCTCAATAATTCAATGTACCCCTCATTTAATTAATATAATATCCAACCCTTCTCCTATATAAACCTTATTATATATTCCTACTCCCCACCATAGAATCTAAACCTACTTACTCCAAACAAAACAATCTCAAATTCATTTGAGAGAGATGGGAAAAGAGATATCAGAAGAAGAACAAGTGAACAACCCTCACCACATAATGGTCATTCCTCTTCCATTTCAAGGCCACATAAGTCCAGCAATGCAATTTTCCAAGCGTTTAGCCTCTAAAGGGCTTAGAGTCACAATCATTGTTACCAAAGACACCATCAAGCCCACAGAACCCAAATCCAGCCCAATCAATATCGAATACATTTCCTACGATTACGACCAAGGCTTTACACCAAAATCTGCAGAAGAATACATGGCCCATATCCAACGGAAGGTCTCAGAAAACTTACCGGTGCTTATTGACAAGCAAAGGAGTCGTGGGTACCCTGTAACAGCTCTAGTGCAGGATTCAATGATGGCGTGGGCTGTAGATTTTGGGCATGGGCTGGGGTTAAAAGTGGCCCAGTTCTTTACCCAAGCTTGTGCTGTTTGTGCCATATATTACCACGTGTATCAAGGGAGAATTGAGGTTCCTTTGGAGGAAGGGTGTACAATATCAGTGCCTTGTATACCAGAGCTGGAGATCCATGAGCTGCCTTCGGATCTATTTGACGGGTTATATCCGGGTTCGTCGACCCTGCATGCGAATCAGTTTTTAAATATTCAGAAGGCAGATTGGATCTTCTTCAACACATTTGATGCACTTGAAAATGAGGTTGGTTAATTAATTAGCTTCTTTCTTTCTGGAGTTATTTTAATGAACCAACCAGTGTTTTTATTATTCAATTTTTTTTGTATCTAGATTTCAAGTATAAAGTCGTGTTTGATTAATTAATTGCATTTTAATGGATTTTAACGGTTTACCTCTTAATACATGATATTAAACGGTTCATATCTTTGTATTAAGAGGTTCTTAGACTCATATTTATATATTAATAATTTAAAGACATTCAGAAGAAATTTTTTTTATCTGAATTTTAAATTTTAAGATGCATTAAATAAAAGATGAACAGTTAAAATACAATCAAACATCACTTGTTAGAAAGGACTTGGGGGTTGCATGAAGTTGGCATTTGATCAATACATTAAAAAGTTTATTTTAAATAGTTATATTTATTGAGTAGTATTTTAAAGAGATATATTTCAAATATACTATTTAGGACTCCCTCGTCTGTTCTTAAAAGATGAGCAAAATATAAATTTTATATAAATTAAGAAAAATAAGAGAAAATAAATAAAATTTTAAATTTATCTTTAATGCTCCTATAAGATTCAAAAAGTGATGAGTAATTTTATTTTATTTTACTAAATGACCCCACTAAAAGATATAATTACCTTTTATTTTATGTACTAATTATCTCATATTTTTAAGAATAAAAATAATTGTACTTTTTATCATATTTTTGAGCACAGAGAGAGTAGTAAAGTTTATCAAAGTTCGTAGAAAATGAAAAAAATTGATATTTTCATAAATAAATTTGATAATTTCATAAATTTCTCTCAATATGAATAGTAATAGTATCTTGTAGTAGAATTAATACTTTTATTTATAAAAATATCAATTCCCAAAATGGATTATATTAGGTAGATAACTTCATTAATGGACATTTATTTTTTTGGAGAGAGATAAAATAAAAAATTGAAATTTTACACAACGTTAAGAAAGCAGTCAAACTTTTTGATCTCCCTTAATATTAAAACACTTGATCTAGTTACAAAATTACATGGGTCGGCCTTTTATAGGTTCTCGTCTCTTTCACAACCGGCTGGAATTTGATATTTTGATTCATTCATTGCATCGATATTTCCAACAATTTGGACAAGAAAATAATATTGTTTCTTGCTGGCTTGCTGCACGCGCACACACACATATATATAGCCCGTCTCTCTCTAACGAACTGGAGGGAACGAACTAAGAACGAACCGGTTATAACGAAAGTTTTTTTCGTCGCTATAGCATAATATATATATATATATATATATATATATATATATATATATATATAGGGTCAGGATCAGGTAAGGGATCCCTTACTTTATTAAAATAAGGGACTTTTTTTTTTTGCTTTTTTTTTAAAACAACAAAAAAAAAAGTTTAATATTTTATGGAATTGAAATTTTTTCATAATACAGTGTTTTGAGTGTGATTTGGGTACGCATAACAAAACATGTATGTACAGTCTGGGCAGACTGTACCACCACTTTTTGGTATAGGTATTTAAAACACTCCCAAAACATTGTATTATGGAAAAATTTCAGTTCCATAAAATATTAAACTTTTTTTTTTAGTTGTTTTAAAAAAAAAAAAAGCAAAAAAAAGCAAAAAAAAAAGTCCCTTATTTTAATAAAGTAAGGGATCCCTTACCTGATCATATATATATATATATATATATATATATATATATATATATATATATATATATATATTGTATGTTCAATTATTTTACTTCCATTGGTAGTTTCACATCAGTTCAATTAAAGTATTATCATTCATAATTCATATCTTAAAGGGGTGTTTATTTAGAGCTGAATGGAACTGAATCTGAATGGCTGAATCGGTCAGTACGTTTGTTTTGGTCTGAATGGCTAAATCGGTAAGATGGACGAGCTGGCTAAGTCAGATTTTTTTAGCTGAATTGCTGAATGAGTAGTTGGATGAAGTAAATTTTTTTTTAAAATTTAAAAAATATATTAAGTAATATTAAATAAATTTACCACAATTTTGAATTTTTTTAGAGGAGTAAAATAATAAAGTTTTGTCATTCAAATGTTTCAGACATGTCAATTATCAAATATCTTTTTTCATTCAGATTCAGATTCAGATTCAACTCATTCAGATTCAGATTTATTTAATTTTTATTAAACAGCCCCTAAGTCTGATTATTAAGAATTGTGGAGTGAAGTTCAGAGTTGATTCTTCAAATTGAGATTTTTTCACAAATATTAGAGAAATTAAGTTTATACATAAATTGTATAAAAATGTACAACGAAAGATTTTAAAAAGTGACTTTATACAAATTTGAAAGAGAGAGCGCACGCATAATCAGATTTTAGTGAGAGAAAATGTTACAAATTTTAGAGACATAGAAAATAAACAAATAACAAATAATTTGAGTCATTGAAATTATTCTTATAATTTAAAATATGAGTAGACTTATATTGACCCATAACTATTTATTTCTAATTCACATGACTCATATTAAAAGAAGATTATATAATTTTAATTCTTAATAAAATCATAACCATATTTTAACCTAAAACCAAACCATATCAATTTTTTGCCCTATCTTGTTCTCTACCCTTTCCTTTATAAATCGTATCCCCTTAAAAAAACATTATGTTAATTCTTTCCTAGCTAAAGGTTACATAATCAAGTATACAAGCTTTTAGGTATTAAATACACTTTAAACTTTTAAATTTATTATTATTTTAAAATTTAAACTATAATATTTAAATATTAAGATATTAAAAATATTTTAATCACCGACTTGTAATAATTGATCAGAATAAATATATTTGTGTATATTTATTAGGGGTGTAAACAAGTCGAAGCGAAGCGAACAGAAAGTTAGTTGAATTTTTTTACTCGGATTTGAAAAACTCTACTCAGATTTGACTTACTCGAATTCGATCAGACTCGAATTGAATTATATTCAAACTACTTGCGAACTTTGAATTCAAGTTCAAATTCGAGTCTCCACATAGTAAGTAGCTTTATAATACATATAATTACCAATTTAACTTAGAAAATATATTTATAATTAAACTTTACTTTACAAATAAAAAATACAATTAAAATTAAAAAACAATAAAAAATACAACTATTTATTTCTATTTTTATTAAATTGTGCATATATTATAAGAGAATGTATCGAGTATTGAGTATCTATTCGAGTATGTATCGAATTATGATAAAAAATTCAAATAGTTTAAATCCTAAACGAGTCAAGTATAACATTTCTTAAATTCAATTCGTATTTTTATTCGAACTATTTTTTGTGCTAAGATTTAAATCATATTATTAACGAATCAGAGTTTCGCTCATATTTTTTGAATCGAGCTCGAAATATTTGGTTCGATTTACGACCTTAATATTTATAAGCACTAAAAATTGTAAGCATGTAAATTAGCGTGTGAAGAAGGGGAAAAATTATCCTTTCATTTTGACTGGGTGGACTTTCCATTAAGAAATGTTAATCTAGTGGTGAGGCCCATAAGGTTTTTATTTGTAGAAATGCTAACTTACACATTTGTCCCTCTAAATTGCCAACCAGTTTCAAAGTAGCCACTCAATTGGCAAAAATAAATAAATGCATCAATTAATGTCTGTGCCATTTTTCTTATTTCAATAATGAATTCTAATATGCAACAAACTGTTAATTGCTGCGTTCTATCAGCTAGCGAAATGGCTGTCAAAACAATGGCCAATAAAGACCATCGGACCATCAATTCCATCAATGTACTTGGACAAGCGCTTGCCCGATGACAAAGACTACGGCCTCAGCCTCTTCCAGCCCGACGCACAATCTTGCATCAAATGGCTAGACACAAAACCTGATGGCTCAGTTATCTACATATCATTCGGAAGCTTAGCCAACCTTGGCCAGGACCTTATGGACGAACTAGCAAATGGCTTATTGAATAGTAATAGCAACTTTTTATGGGTAGTTAGAGAATCTGAACAGAGCAAACTTCCAAACAATTATTTCATGTGGGAAAAAGGCCTTGTAGTGGGGTGGTGCCCTCAGCTCCAAGTTTTAGCCCATAAGGCTGTGGGGAGTTTTATGACTCATTGTGGATGGAACTCGATACTTGAGGCGTTGAGTTTGGGAGTGCCAATGCTGGCAATGCCTCAATGGACGGATCAAACTACTAATGCCAAATATGTTGTGGATGTATGGAGAACTGGGGTTCGAGTTAAGGGTCGAGATAAGGGGATTGCTACAAGGGAGGAAATTGCTGGATTTGTAAATGATGTTATGGAGGGGGAAAAAGGGGAAGAACTTAGAGCTAATGCTTTGAGGTGGAAGGAATTGGCTGTTGAGGCAATGGATCAAGGTGGGAGCTCGGATAAGAACATTGATGAATTTGTTTCAAACCTAATATTTGGTTGACTTAGTCCCCTTTAGTCATGATTTATGTGGCCTCTGTAGAACATTAGCATTAGTTCTGTTGCTTAAAACAATTGATCATTAATGTGTATTTAGGAAAATTGGGTGAAAATGTAATGGATGGAATCCTATTCCACATATTAGGATTCCCTATAATTTCTCTCAATACACATTCAACGACACAATAAAATTCGACGCAACTAGTTAATGACAGAATAAAGTTTGACGTCCTTGGGAGTGTCGCTAAATATAATATGAGAATTGTTATTTCCACGCATAAAACTTGGTATTTCTACTCGTTCCCTCTCACATGAGAGAGAGCTTGTGGAATTATCACTTTTATTTTTGGAAATATCAATTCCCTATAATATTTGTGTCGCAACATATTAAGTGTGATGGAAGGGATTTGATTAAAATACATAATTATTAACAAAAATATTAAGTTTAGTAACACAATAATATTCGTCGCAATAAATGTACCGTTTATTGCTTCGTTAAAACAATAGTTTGTGTTATGAGGATATTTTTTCTTTTTTGGGGAGAACATTAAGAGATTGGTTGAAAATTGTAAAGGAGGAGATCCTAGTCCCAACAACAAGTCAGATTATCCACTGCCTAACTCAGTTCTTCCTACCAAACTCCAAGCTTTCAGAATACATATCTTTTACTTGGCAAAAAGAAAGAAAGAAGAAGAGCTTTAGTGGTTAAATTTATATTACAAAATATAATTTGTACTAGTTGAATTAATTAGTTAGTTGAATTTGAAATCATTGAATATAATTCATGTTATAGGTTTGTAATTTGAGTAAAAATTAATGATGTTGGTAGAGCAAATATACATTTAACGATACTTTTGTTATTGTTTTAGCGACACATAACACATTAAACGACCCTTATTGTATAATCAATTAGAGTAAAATACATGCCAAATCTTGAAATATGTAGCAAATTTATCCGAATGATATTACAATTGCTTAAAATTCAAGAAAAACAATAATAAGATTGTAATAGCATTCAAAACTATTTAGTTATCTTGGAGTTGCTTAATAAAATGGTACAGTACTTCTACTTCCACAATATCGCATCTAACAAATTCAGGAGGACACAAGCTTTGAAATGAACTCATCAATATTCTTATCAGAGCTACCCCCTTTCTCCATTGCCTCCACAGCCAACCCCTTCCATTTCAAAGCATTCCCTCTAAGCTCATCCCCTATTTCCCCCTCCATAACATCCTTTATACAGTTAGCAACTTCTCCCCTCAAAAGAACCCCATTTTCACCAATCGGAACCTGAACCCCAATTCGCCATACATCCACGATATACTTGGCATTAACAGGCTGATCAAACTGTTGTGGCACTGCCACCATTGGCACGCCCAAACTCAATGCCTCAACCGTCGAGTTCCAACCACAATGAGTCATAAAACTACCTATAGATTTATGTGACAAAACTTCGAGTTGAGGGCACCAACTCACTATTAGGCCTTTTTCCTCTGCCTCTGCCAAGAAATCGCTAGAGAGCTTTGTACGTTCGGATTCTATAACAACCCATATGAAGTGATATTTGCTATGTAACAAGCCCCATGCTACTTCGTCCATGTAGTCATCGCCGAGGTTGTGCTTCACGCTCCCGAATGAGGCGTAGACTACCGAGCCAGGGTCTTTGGCGTCTAGCCACTTGATGCACGATCCGACGTCTGCCTTGTAGAAATTAATGTCATTGTCTTTGTCATTTGGTAATTGTTTGTCTAAGTACATTGAAGGGATTAATGGTCCGATGGATGTAATTGGCCATTGGCTAGATAGCCATTTTGCTTCCTGCAAGAATATATATATATATATATAGCAACATGGGTTGTTATTGTGAACCAAACAGACAAAGGAATCACAGGATTATTAGGATGCCCGGCCTCCATAATTGAAAATGCAATAAATATCAATCCTCTTGTAATATGTACTAATAAGAAAACAGATAACTAGAAACCAACTAACCTCATTTTCAAGCTTATCAAAAGTATTGAAAAAGATCCAATCCGCTTTATCAAGATCTGAAAACTGATTCCCCAAATGCTCAAAGAGATCAGGAAAGGTGCCAGTCCTAATAATTGGCAAATCATTTCTCCCCAACAATGGAATTGAAGGCAATGAAACAGAAGTCAACCCTTCCTCAGGAGGTAACTTCAATTTCCCTAAGCGAGCATTATAATAAATGGCACCAACAGCACAAGAGTGAGTGAAAAATGGAGCTCCTTTTACCCCAAGTTGGTGGCACATTTCTACCCGAGATGGATATAATGAATCGACCACTAGCAAATTAACAGGGTAGCCATTTGTTTTTTGCTTCTCGAGTAGGTCACTCAGTTTATTTGTGACCTTGAGCTTTACAACTCCCATATAAGCCCGCATGCTGTATGGCATCTCATCATCTTTATCAAAATCAAAGGAGATGCACTCAGTGTTGATCAATGAGTTGTTTATTTGCATAGAATCTCGAATCTCAGCCGGAAGAACTATCGTGATTCGCACGCCTTTCCAGGCTAAACGCTTGACGAATTGCATCATTGGGCTCATGTGGCCTTGAGCTGGGAATGGGATGAACATAATGTGAGTTTTGCTCAACATTTCTCTGTCCATTTTTCCCCTCTATTGATTAATTAATCTCTGCCTATGTATTATATATTTATGTATCTACTTTTACTACAAAATGTTGTTGAGCAAGAGGAAGAAATTATGGACAAGACTTAAAGTTATAAAGATAAGGGTATCAATAGTTATAAATCTCCCTTATCAATCTTGTATGGCCAATAGCCAAAAATGTGATAAACGTGGTCAACTACTCTTGGTTAATAGATGAAGGCGTGTTTCATGTGTGATGTTGGAACGGCCACCGAAGCAAGGAGAAAGACGAGTGACAACTTAATTACACAATCGTTGCACAATATTTTATGCCTCTCATGTACTCTCTCCGTCCCTATTTAAATGACTTTTTAGAGATGGGCACAAAAATTAAGATAATAATTGAAAAGCATTAAATATAGTACTCAATTGTCTATAGTTCCCTTAAATCATTAATTTATCATAGCACAAGAGTTTAAAGTACCAAAAAAATAGGTAGAGTAATGAGGGGTAATTTTGAAAAAATTGTCATTAATTCTCCTAGATTTGAACAAACGTCAATTAATTAGGGACAAATAAAAAACTCTAAAACGTCATTTAAATAGGGACGGAGGGAGTGGAGTAGTACTACACTGTGTGTGCAATTACAAATGTTTAAAATAATATTTTAATGATTAAAATTGTCGGATCAAAAATAATTATAAAAGTATTTTTAAATACATATTTGCTATGACATAATTATTTTTATTACCAACTATTTTTTAACTTTTGATGACAGTTATTTATTGGAGAGAAAATAGAAGAATGAGATACAATTAGGATATAAAACTAGATAAAAACCCGCGCGTTGTGGCGAGATTATTTATTTTGTTAATAATAAATTTATACGTGCAATTAATAAATTAAAATATAATAAGAAGATGGTAGATTGTTGTGTGATAATCAAATTTTGATAGCATATGTTACATAGAATTGGATAAAAGTTTTATGCGCAAACACATGTCCAAGTCACCCTGAACCTTAATAATGAAAAACAAAGAGATGAAACATTGCATACTAAACAACAAAAGGTAGTAATTCTAACCATTGCTCAGCCGATGATAAGTTGAAAGAAGATATTTAACTAAGCCCATGAGATACCATCAGTAAATTTTTCGTTAAAGACTTGAACTCATCCAGATACACTAAATCGTAGATTATAAACTATCAACTTATATCTAATCATGAGTTGCAACAGAGTTCCTTTTCTCTTCTTCTTGTGGCTTCTCTGTATTAACATCCTTAAATTTGTCAGGCTAAACATTACATGTTCTTTACAATGGTAAAACATCTAACAGTAACAATACATTCATGACAAGATTCATAAAGCTGATAAAATCCACATAATATAAAAAATCAATTTTCCATCACAAGGAGATATTAATGTATTGAAAAATATGTAAATGAGTTTTAGATCAGGGCAATATAATCCATCCCCGCATGAGAAAATTGTGTTGAGCAATTCATACAACAAAAATTTTACCTTAAGAGACAGAATGATCAGAATAAATATGCAGTTGGTCTTTGCTTAGTTTAGGCTAATTCTAGAAGAATGTCCTGCTTACCATATTAGAATTGAAGTAAATCATATATTTATTATATAGTATTTGCACTTTTTTCCAATTATACTCATAATTTTATATTCGAATAATATTTTTCCCCAACATTTATGAAAAATAAATACTAATATCTAACTATTATGCTATTACAATTTACAACATAATCAAAGAGTTTAAAATCAACTTAGCTAGAATACGGAGTTGCAACAGCAAGAAGAGGGACTTTCCTAAGAATGGTAAAACCAAATCCTGTCCCTTCATTCCATTAGGCAGTTCCCAGTCAAACTTGTACAATAGATTTGACAGTACTAACTCAATTATGGCAATAGCAAAAGAAATTCCAGGGCAACCCCTCCTTCCAGCTCCAAATGGAAACAACCAGAAGTTGTGTCCATCGAAATCTATAGTAGAATTCAAGAACCTTTCTGGCCTAAGCATTAATGATAACATTTGTTCCGACTGCAATATCATAGGCCATAAATTTGACATCTTGTCTTGCTGATCGCGGAACCAATAATAGAATCGGTGGATGTAAGCGAAGAGTTTTCTTGATCACTACTTTCAAGTTGTGCATCTTTTCAAAGTCACATTGTTCAAATATGTACGATTTTCCTTTCCCAATTCTTCTCATCTCATTTTGCACTTCCTTTATGGCTCTAAGGTCCTTTAATAGTTCAGTCATTGCCCATTCTAAGCATTTTGTATCCAAGGATGATCTGCAATTAGTCACCAAGCAACAATCTTGATTTATGTGATGTATTTTACATTAACGAAATTTCAAAGAGCAAGCCCTAAAACATAATACATGAAAAATTGCATATTAACAAAATTGTAAAGTACCTAGCACTTCCTGAGCAGTAAGGCGTAGATTTGGGTCAGGGTTAAGCATCTTCTTCACAAGGTCTTTTGCATTATTAGAAACCTTAGGCCAAGGATCCCTTTTAAAATCTACAACTGACCGAATGATTGCTTGTGTAACTCCTTGTTCAGTGTCTGGACATCAACAGAGAAGATTTTGAGATAAGAAAGGAACCCCGGGGATGGAAGGTGAGAAAGAATGAGAGCAGTCACATAATTCCAGTAAATAAAGTTATGTTTGGAAAATCAAATCAGACCAACTGATAAAAAAACTGTTCACACTTTGAATCCTGTATCCTAATAGCTAACTCTAACACTCAAAAGTATTTATGGGAATCTTCAGAGCGCTTGAGTTCAAAAACTCAACTTATTTAGTTTAGGGGAGATATAGGAAGAAAACAAAAGAACAATTTGGAAAATGTACACCTTCTCCATGTTAGACCTTCAGTCAAAATAATCCCACATTTGTTCCACCCTCTCAAAAAAGAGCTTACTTTGTCTCATTCACTCATATGCAAGGAAGATAGAAAGTTCAAGGTAGAAAATAAATTTTTCCTCCTTTTGTCATTACAGAACCCTGAAACATATACTCCTCAAACTGTCTCTGGGTTTACTATTTGATTAGCAAAATATCAACACCTACCATTAACCAAAAACAAAAAGAAATGCAACTATATTAAAGAATCTTCTTTCATACTTCATATATAATGTTGTCAATATACAGTAAATAAAATTAAAAAAATATGTAATGAAAATTACCCTGATTTGATTTTGGATGGGATTAGTCCTATAATTATCATGTATTGCTATTTTTTTAATCTAATATTTCCCCTTCTTGAAAAACATGAAATTGAATGGAACCAAATAGGATTCGGATCAGATCAAAAAATACCTTAACTAAGCCAAGACTTCTATTCAGGCTAATAATCAAGATTAGACAGGTCGCTCAACATTCTAATCTATACAATCCGGTAAAATATTATTCAGGAAAAAGAAAAGGAAATAATAAAAAGAAGGCAAATATATTGCTACGAAGTCATATCGCTTGTGTCAAAACCAAGCTGTGGTTTTTTTTCCTTGCCACTAACCCAGAAAAAACATAAACCAATGTTTTTTTTTTTTTGATAAGTAACATAAAAATCCTCCAAAAATCATATTCATAACCCCATGCTTGTGGCATATCTGTAATATAAAAAAGGCACTAATTTATTTAGAATTTCTTAAATCTATAATTTGAGTAAAAATATGAGAAGCACAATAACAAAATTATGGCAGTACAAATAATTCAAGTTGCACAGTTTGGCTCCTTATGCGTTACCTGGGACCAAAAATATGGTAAAAGGAATAACCTTCTTCACTGATAAGAATTTACAACACAGACCAGAGAATAAATGGCATATTCAATGGCAGATGAAGTGCCTTGTAAACAGACTACCATAACCAATAATAATCCACAATTAAGAAAAGGATACGAAATATTCTAAAACCTAGAGGCCTCCAAAATTCCTTTGAAAAGAAGATTTTAAAAGAGAGAATATTAAAAAAACAAATGGAAAGCAAAAGATTTTAATTCACAAGACTCAAATTTACAATTTTGAAACTGGATTACAATTCACAAAGTACAAACAGTTGAAAGAAGAAAATTAAATTGAATTAGCAGATCACTTTCATGCCTTCTGCTTGTTTTTTCTACCATAAACACCTTAGAACTGATGCATCACTCTGCAATTAAGAAACAATCATTTGTACCTTAGTTTGTCATCTACAAAATCCATCTTTGTTCCAATGACATGCATGAGAGCTTTTGGATCAATTACTATCTTCACACCCTTTTCCTCAACCAACTCATCATATTATTCTTTTTCATCTATTTAAATCAGAGACAGAGAAAATAAGAAATCAGCAAAATAGAATCAACCAACTATATCACAAATTACTAAAAATAATTAATAACATGAAATATGTAATGACAAAAGGGTTGGTGGCAAACCGACGTAATTAAGGGTGTAGGATAAGCCGTTGCAGCCGCGAGCACCAAGCTTGAGAAAGGGGCGCTGGCGAAGATGGAGGAGTTACCATATTTGAATATATGATCCCAAATTTAGGGGAATTAGGGGAATGAATTTAGGTTGTTAGCTGGGCGTTTTTGTAAAAGGTAATAAGGAGCATTAATTAGGATGGACAGGTGTTGAATTTGTAGAAGGACAGATGTCAAATTACTGTGTCATGTACTTTGATTTAGTATATATAATAGATTTGTAGTGATTTAGGGGATTATAAATCTAAAAAATTAAGAGAATGACATTATGATATTAACTGTTTAGATTTATAGTGATTTAGAAGATTATAAATCCAAATAATTAATTAATAGCATAAAGTAGTGATTTTATTAAATAATAATTAAGTTACAAAGGATAATATCAAAACAATTGATATTATCAAAACAGTTTAGATTTGTAGTGATTTAGGGGATTATAAATCTAAAATTTAGGGGAATGGATTAGAGTTTGTTTTCATCCTCATTTGTTATGTTAGCTGGGCAGTTTTGTTAAGGGTATTAAGGAACATTAATTAAGCAGGACACGTGTTGAATTGTGGAAATGACAGATATCAAGCTCTGGTATCATGTACTACATTTTAGTATATTTAATAGATTACCATTTGAAATGTCACTTAGATGCATTCTGGATGTTTTGCTTGCTCTCACAGATGTAGTACTTGTGCTCATGTTGGTGAATTCAAACATGAAATAGGAAACACAATCAATATGCATAGGATAGTTTGACAGTAGAAAAATATTTTTATACACAATCAATATGCATAGGATAATTTTATGATGTATGTAATACGCTATTATACATAGATGTGGTTTTATGTGCATAACCGAAAACAAACTTCTTTTTCCAAATAAACAAACCTGTAGCATCTAGGAGCACGGGTAGATTCACAAAATGCATTGCCTCTATCACGGCGACGCATCACGTCACTCGAAGGAAGTGGAGTGGCTGTTAGTTGGGAAATCTTGGACAATAGATATACATCAAGTTAAGAAACAAAGGTTGTAATTAGGAACCAAGAAAAATATTCTTAACTGATATAAACAGTTAGCAGAACTACTGCAAGCACTGAAAGTAATGATTTAAGGGACAGGTTGAGGATATAATCTCTGAATCTATCTGTCGTATGTGGTACAACCACCACCAATGCACGGATCACAGAAATTGTAGCTTCATGTGATCCATCTTCAAGGAAAGCATCCATTTGAACACGTATTTTGTCAACAATCTACAAAGAGGGAGAATGGCTCAGCCAGTGGAATAGACGCTGATCACCAACATAAATTTAATACCAAGTATATATTTGTATACCATGTCATTTTTGAAATGCTGTGCTACAGCCCCAAATGCTTCAATGCTTGCATATTTGACATTTAAGTTTTGGTCAGAGCCAAGAGTTATAAGAGCCGACAAAACATGTGTTGAAGCCACCTTAGCATCAATATATGCAACCTACGAATAAAATAAATAAATAAATAATAATGATAGTGATAGTAAGGTTAGAAATGTATATCCAACCATAACTAAAAACTGTAATTCCATGATAATAAATGGACTTACAATGACTTTCAAAAGATTGGTTGCATTGATTTTCATATTTACGTTGGAACTCACAACCATTTCCCATAAGATATTAAAAATCATATTATGTTGTTCTTCAAAAGTGCTGCATGCATCCCAGAAATGGAGCAAGTTATAAATATAAACTTCTAAGCAAACCATAAGCTTAATATTAAATTTTAGCTAAAATGTTCCAACCAAAGGAAGCGGACAGAATTAACAATCTCTGCATTGGGCTTTACTGGCTGATCCTCCAGTACTAAACTTTGGACCAACATATTGCTCAAGTACTCTGTCAAATTTTCATGCTTGCTTGGAGCTCCTAATACACTTGCCAAAAGAAGTGG
The DNA here is from genome assembly GCA_016801055.1 of Panax notoginseng. Lineage (NCBI taxonomy): Eukaryota > Viridiplantae > Streptophyta > Magnoliopsida > Apiales > Araliaceae > Panax > Panax notoginseng. Next base: position 139,010,903 of record CM029023.1, read on the forward strand.
TAGGACACAGATAGTAGCAAGTCTCTCAGCTTCAGAACTTTTTGGCCTCAGACCTGCAGTGCACAAGAGTCAAAATGTTGAAGGATTATGCAACAACAAACTTAAAATCGCTTGAAAACAATGAAAACTTTGAGAATATAAAACCTTTGATTCTTGACTGGATTATGTGTGTGATAAATGTCAAATCAGCATTATCACCAACAGCTACCAGGAATACAGGTTGCATAAAGTGTGTCAGATAATAATCCCCAAAAAGCTTCGATATAGCCAGCAATAACTAAATCACAAGATTGACACTTGAATTGGAAGTAAAGCCATCAAAGCATCAACCAAAGTGCTTTCAAGTGGGAAAGTACCTTCGTGATTCGGTTTCTTAAGTTATCTTCCTTCTAAGGCAATAAGGAGGCTAACTGAATCAACGTGGGAAAGCAGTCACAATGGACACATCCCCTGACCAAACAATTGAAATATCTCAAAAGAATTTGGCAACAGACCAACAGTTAGTTTTAAAACTATTGTAACACAATCTCAAAAATCTAAATAGAAATGCTAACATACACTTGAAAACGGTAAAGTTGAAATTTACCCGACATACAATTCAAGCAAGGACGTGGAAAATAGTGCACCTTCAGCATCTGAGGCAGAAGGAAATGGGCATGTCTCAACTGCTTTTTTGTGCAAATATGGAAGCAATTCTGCCAGCAATCGCAATAAAACATCGACATTCCAATGTTCTCTTTCACCCAAAACACGAAGATGTGATTCGAGAGAACCTTCAACCCCCGAAAGAGGAGGACAGCGCTGAAAAAATAGTGTGTCAGAAACTATGTTAAGAGATAAGCTTTGGCCTCAAAAGAATAATTTCTTTAGAAAACACTCGTACCTGAGCAGAGCTCACGATGTAAGATAGTAACAATCGTAATACATTATCCAATCATAATATTTTTACATTGCAGTTTTTTTCTCGTTTTTCCGGCATATTCATCCTTCTACGCATCCTTGATTGAGTTTTGTCCCAATGGTTGACAGTAAATTCATGTTTTTCCTTGCTTGGCTCTTCAATCTTGTAATCTACATACAAGAATATAGGATCCAAAGCTGTAATTATTGCACAACATATTTTAAAAAAATAAATCTAATATTAAAAATTAAATATATTGATGCAGAACGTGCATAGGTTAGCAGTCAAACTCAATAAAGGTTGTCCAACTACTTGATATCTGCTTACAAATCCTGTGTCACCAATCTGTTAAAACAGAGTCCTAAAAATATGAATAATTTCTCTTACCAATACCCAAACTAATTCAAACATAGCACATTCCACCACTGAACATTGATTACGAACAACAAATATTTTTACAGTAATATGCATATAGAGAAATGGCTTAGCTAGGCGTTTTATTGTATTGAAAAGAAACAGGATGCAAAGCAAGGGGGGACATAAAAGCTTTTTACCAAGAATAAATTAGGTTCCTCCTTGCATCAGTGTATTGCTTACTTGTTAGAAAAAGAATTCTGAAAGAGTAAAGACATTGATGGATTGAGAAGAAGCCTGTTTATGAACGCAGAGAAGGGTTCTGTATTGTTGCACTGATCTTTTCCTCCCATTCTAGAAAATGAAGCCGTCATCAGCAAATAATAAGTGAGAGATCTCTTGCACACATCTTGGTACATGATGCAACTTACGCAACCTTGGCAGATGGGGCATATAAATTTTCTGTCAGCAATACAGTTTTTTTCCCCAATTTATATAGTCCATCACTCATGGTAGGTGATGGCTGATGCGTTATTATAACTATTAATTGGTAAAACTGTAATTATGTCGGAAGAAGGGTCTCTATGAAGGTTATGAGTTGTTGCTCCAGTAGTAGTTAACATGGAACCACTTGTTTTGCATTTCTTTATAATGCATTAATACATTTAGCTATTATTAGGCTTGTAGTATGTAGCAAAAAGTAAATATTGACATTTGAATAGAAATAGGTAATTCTATTGTCTTTTGATGGGGCTAACTCTGTGTTGTAGATTTGCATTCATTCACATATTAGATGTGTGCTTTCATTTTATATGCTGTATTATGGGACATGGAACTAAGTAAAATGACGTTCAATAAATGTTAGAGTTTAGCTTGAAAGTAAATTTTATCAGTTTATCACAAAATAAATATGGTTCATCATTCTTACTTCCCTTAGGTATGCTATTTGTAAATATTTTCTAATTAGATGTAGAGTCCACAAGTAATAATTTGTAAATATTTTCTAATTAGATGTAGAGTCCACAAGTAATAATTAGTTAATGTATTTCTCAATCATTCAAGTGTATTATATTACAAATCTTTAGGTTGGTGCGCATGGTACTGGTGCAAGGTTGCCTCCCATTGATGAGCAGGTTATCAACATGAAATTGGTTACTCCGGCCAAAGGAACAATTGAGGTTTCAAAAGAGAAAGACCCAGAACACTTTTTTCTAGCTCGGTACAATAGTATGAAATGTTTAGTGCATTCCAGTGGGAGTCAATTGTTACAATTAAAAAAAATAAAGGATCGAGTGAGGAGGGAGATGGAGAGAGAGGGAGGGAAAGAGAGACTGAAATAAAATAAATTCAGTAAGAAATAGAATCTTTCATTTTCAGTAAAGAAAAATTGAAATTTGACATGAATAGATAAATATAGTGAGGAAAAGACATCCACCAAAAAATAAGGGGAAAACATCAAAGAAAGATGACTTTCCAATCCCTTTGCAAAATTAGCTGAAGCCCAGTGATGAATGCAGTTTCATTTCCTTAGTACAGTTAAAGGAATAAAATGTTTAACCATAGCTCAGTTCCAATAAGTAGGGGGAGACTTCTGCAAGTAAGCCTATACAATATTTGTAAATATGTAAAGTGCTAAAAGGACAAAATAGACCTTTTTTTTTTGCTTAGTTTGTTTGTATAATAAAGAAGTAAATTACATGGCAAAGTAGCATACCACGAATATAAGAAGACTATATTTTCATATACAATGCCTAAAACTCTACAGCAAGTACCACTAAAACACAGTATAAACATGTCCTTAATAGGAACTTTGTTTGTCTGCATATATCCACTCAAAACAGATACATAAACCAACCAACAACACAAAATTCCTTCAATATCTTCAGCTTTACAGCTGCTTCAATGTCCAAAATTCTTTGTTTTTTATTTATTAAAAAAAATTTAACTCTTCCTCTGTTGGGAATGTTTGTGACCCAACTATCCAGACCGGAAAGTAGAAATTACGTAACCCAGAAATTTGGGGGATCGAAAATCAATCAGAGCACCGTCCTCAATTTCTTTGTCAACCAAGAAAAGAAATTAAAAATTTCACACAATCTGAGATCCGAAGAAGATGAACGTAGACCAAAAAAAAAACAAACCTAAGAAACCATAAAATCAGCAAACAAAGCCCTATATCACGATAGCGATCACACACTCAAATATTTGCATACTTGTTTGTATAATAAAGAAGTAATTACACTTATTCAGCTTCATGACTCATCAAATCAACAGATGAAGTTTGTGTAGAGGAGAAAACATGATTAGGGGATCTTACCAGAGATTTTAACACAAAGAAGCACAGCTGCAGAGAAAGCCGCGAAAGAACTCGGCGAGCAAGCTCCTCAAACTTTGTAAAAGTGACCGAGACTGGAATTGTTGACGCAATTGGGATAGCAATATACAAGATGTTTATCCTTTGGGTTCAGTCTTCTTCGCCGTTTGAAAGAATTTGAATAAATTTGGAATGATTTTAGTTGCTATTTTTGAATATATTATCCCAGATTTAGGGGAATTTGATAAACGAATTTAGGTTTTTTATTGTCTCAGACATTTCTGTAAAATATAATCAGGAGCATTAATTAGGATGGATTAGGATGGACAGGTGTTGATTTTTTATAATGACAAATGTTAATTTATTATGTTATGTACTGTAATTTAGTATATATAACTAGATACAAACCCGCGCGTTGCGGCGGGATTATTTAATTTTTTAATAATAAATCTATACGTACAATTAATAAATTAAAATATACTAAAGCACCGTAAATTGTTGTGTGATGATAAAATTTTACATAGAAAAACAAATAAATATACATTGTGGGGGTAGTGATGAGAGTTTACCGATCTGTGCATTACACTATAAGTATCTGACTATTGTTTTTAGGCTAGTGGCAAAATAAGTGACCTCAACTTGTGGACAAATCATTTTTCTACTCTTCCCTTTTTCTATTTTTTTTTTCAGTTTTTCTTGACCAAAGTGTAGCCAACTGATTTATTTTTTTCATCATTTATTACATTTGTAATTTATTTACTGTAAAGAAAGGGTTGCCTCAACTTAACTTTTTACAATCCATAACAAAAAGAGAATAAAAGGGTATGCCAAGGTTTAAAAAATCTCTTAAAAATTCAATTAGAAAGTCAATGCTCAAACTATTCAGCCCAAGCATATAGCAAAATATCTGGGTAAACTACAAGCTTAGAACCTTCATTCAAGAAAAAACCTTCAATTGCAATGGCCTGAAAACAAAGTCGGTGTTCAAATTAGCAGTGCCACATTGTGAGGTAATTTTGAGTAATGTGTATGAAACGCAATACATGACACAATAGCTTGAAAATATCTACCTCTAACCATTCCCTTGTAAATAATGCAGTAAACATCAAGCTCATAACTATTGAAAATGTCAAAAAACTAACTACCTAATAGTTGGCCTAATGTAAGCATGTGAAATGAACTTTCTAGTGGTTTCCTTTCCTTGGTTAGCTGCACAGAAATTTGCAAATAACAATAAGCTTGCTCCTAACATGAACAACACATAACACAACATATTAGGTGACAATGTAGCTACTACTTTTAGCAACAGATGTCCAAATATTAACATAGTTTAAATACCTATGCTACTTAATAAGAACATTCAGTAGAAATACTTAATCCATGATCGTTTACATTGTCATATATTAAAACTACTTCCCAGACTGTATACCTAATAACACATGTGCGAGACATTTGAGAATGTGAGGATTCCAAATCACAGAGCACACTAATTAGATAAAAGAAGAACCAAAAAAATTAAAAATTTAAGTGATGAGGTCACAAAGAAGGAAGTAGAGAACAAACTTTTTTAAATGTCATTTTGAAAATTCAACAGGTGGAGTGACATCAATGGATGGTTTCCTTCGACAATTCTTCAACAATGTATATGAAAATAAGATGCACACCTATGAAAACAACTACTGCAAGTACAACAACCAAGGGCTCGCAGCATTTATTCTTGACAGCTCAAAGTTACAATTAGAAAACAAAAAAACAATTTTAAGATAATCAAAACATATTTCACAAACTCTGCTATTCAAATTAACTTCAACTAAAACCAATAAAATCAAAAATTTCAAAGAAGCATAAAAGCTATTTTCCCCCAATTCCTAAACAATATACCAAATTAATCTATAAAAATAAAGCAACAAAAATGCAAAAGAAAGATATCAAAAGTTAATACCTCAGCGGCAAGATACTCGAGGACGGAGGACAGATAGAGGAGGTAAATGAAATTTGTTTTCGCAGCAACTCCACTTTCTGGCCTTTGAATATGCAAGCTAATCACGCTCCATCAGTGACACTTGCACCCTGTTTGTGAGTTTTTAAAACTAAGAAAAAGATAAAAAAGAAAAAGGCAAGGAAAATTATAATTTTTCATAGTAATCCGATGTTAAACAAATACAAAAACAAAATAATAATAATAAGTAATAATAATAATAATAATAATAATAATAATAATAGTAATAATAATAATAAGTAATAATAATAATTTTATAGTTTTTTATACTACTATTACTAATAAGTGGACTCTTTCTGTTAAACAAAAACAAAAGGCTGATGTTGATATTCTTTTTGTGAAAAGGAGGAAGTATTAAAAAAATAACTCTAGAAAATACAAGTTGACTTTTCATATGTATCAAAAACAATCTAAATATGCTTCAAAAAAAGTCAATAGTCAAATACAACTTAGAAAATAGAGGGAGTATAATCAAAACAAAATGTCCCCGAACTGATCATCAACAGCCTAACATCATAATTATGTCTTTGGAGATCTGAATTGTTTTCGAAATGAGACCTTACCAAAATACAGAAAGCAGTTGAAGTCTTTTTTTTTCACTTGAAGACAAATTATGATCTAACAAAATAAAACCCTTCCAAGAGCTGATTCATAGATTTCTTAAAGGTCCCATTTGAACATCCATTATGAGGTAGTATATGCAGCTTAGAATAGAGTATAATAACCTCAAAAGGATCCAAATGTCTATAAAACTCTGGATCTCGGTCATAATCCTGGAACATAAAATTAGAAGGCAAAGAAAAACAAAAAGAAGGTTATGGAGTAATATATTTTAATATTGTAAAACTTATTTACCTGAAATAAATAATTTACTACAAAAAACTTCACATATTGTTCAATTCGTTGACGCTTGCCGCACACCAAGAATAAATTGTGCATCAAATTATCTCATTTACAAAGGAAAATAGTTAAATGCCCTATATTAGTATGAACCAAATGGCAAACAAAATTTCTTGATACATATTTTCATTACATATTCAAAACCAATTGACATTTTCAGTTATAACGACAATTGGCTTGGAAGCAAACTTGAGTTGAAGTTTTTGAAGTCTCATTCTGATCTTCTCAATATCCTAGATTTATTGACAGTAGAAAGACAAAAATAGCCAGGGTTGGAGATGAAAGGGATAAAAAAAGGAAAAGCAACAATATTCTCCTCCATTTGCTTGATATAAAATGTTGTTCCATAATCAAGTACATTTGCAATAAAAATTCAGCTACAAAGAATCCAGAAGAATGTAAATGCAAAATATTTTATAAAGTTCATTTTTTTTTACTCGTAAGAAATATAATCATATAATGTATTACTCAGACAAAAGCATTCTCATATCCTACCTAGAACTGGATATGTGGATTTGTACTGTAGAATTAACATATAATTGTTGCAGTGTATCAGTTGATAGGGAAATCTGGGGGAAGGGAAGAGGTATTCTGCTGTTGTCCATAGTTGCAGCCATCACACACAGACACCCTACACTATATGTTCTTCTTATAGTCTTATGTGCTTCAAACTGCAATGTCAAGACAAAGTTGACAACAACCCTATTTGTTTGGGATATACTTGGAGAATAAATCATTCATTATAATGAGAACAGTATATTTGATATGGGAGATATTTTGGAAGTAACAGAAATAAAGCAAATCGAGGAACCGCGAGACCTATATTTCTTCCACAAAAGGATCCAGATGAGATGCTATTGATCCAAAATAATGTTATTCTACTGATGCAATGAAGAATTATAGAAGTTAAAACTGGAAATAAGTAAACTCTAGGTCCTTTAGATATAAGAATTGCAACCTTTAGAAACATATTGGTATAAGTTGGAAAAGTTAATTTCAATATTATGCAGTCTATTTTAATGTCTTGTATGAGCAAAAAACTGAAATAAAGGGTGGCACGAATCAGGCCACAAAATAACACAAAACATATACACGGGATATAAGATACACATGTATAAATGGGTGCACAACAAAATAAAAATAAAATCAAGCATCCTGCTAGCTGAACCCAAAAGGTCATTATCATATAATTCATAAATATATTTAAAAGTTCATTGCATACTATAGGATAATCAGCAGACTCAACACATCTTGTTACATTCTCCACAAACTAAAAAGCTGCTTCTTTTACAGTCTTCTTTCTATGTCAAAAACATTAACATAATTAATAAGTAATAAAGTATGTGAGGTAAATACAAGAAGCAAAAGAACAACCTCATACTCCAACAAACATTCAATAAGTATGTTTACCTTTAAAGAATCAAGTGAACCCAAAACTCAACGTGGATTGCATTTCAAAACTCCCAATTTAGGGGGTGAAGGTGCCCTTCCTTCAAAATGCAATAAAACTGTAGTGCCAAACAGGGGGTGAATGCAGCCACAATCCATACCTGAAGTCCTAAATTAGCATAAAAATATGAAGAATTGGCACTTTGTAATGGAGGTTTATTTATATTATACGAATTTCGCTAACAACTATACTACTACATAGGAAAGTGGTTAAATTAGCGAGTAAAAAAAATAGAAGAAGAAGGAATTTGAGCTACAGAACCTCCCATATGTAGTCCCAAAGCGTGCCGATTGCGCACGTGAGAGGTATTTCAGATTGCGCCAAAAGAGAGAGATTTCAGAAGATTTGGGGCTTCAAGTTCGAGGGTACAGAGCTAGTCTTATATGGCTGAGCTAGTCCAAATTGAAGCTATCTCATCAAAAACTCAAAGTTACCATCAAAACCCATTTATTTCTTTCCCCAAAGCAATCAATCTTCAATTCAGGAACTTGTATATCGCGTTTATGCAGCTTCATGACTCATCCAATCAACAGATGAAGTTTGTGTAGAGGAAAAAACATGATCAACATAAATCTGAGTATTATCAATTTGAAAAATTTAGGGTACATAAGTAGGGGATCTTACCAGAGATTTTAACACAAAGAAGCACAGCGGCAGAGGAAGCCGCGGAAGAACTCGGCAAGCAAGCTCCTCAAACTTTGTAAAAGTGATCGAGACTGGAATTGTCGACACAATTGGGATAGCAATCTACAGGATGTTTATCCGTTGAGTCTTCTTTTTGAAAGAATTTGAATGAATTTGAAATTTTTTTAGTTGCTATTTTTGAATATATTATCCCAGATTTAGTGGAATGTGAGAAACAAATTTAGGTTTTTTAGTGTAGCATATGTTTCTGTAAAAAATAATTAGGATGGACAGGTGTTAATTTTTTATAATGACATATGTCATAATTAAATTTAAAATGTTATAAAATTGTTTAGAATTATCATAATATTATTATAGTTGATATAAATTTAAACAGTGTTTAGATTTATCACAAGTCTAGCTCAACATAACTAACTGACTATAAAATTATTATAATAATATAAAATTATAATTAAATTATAAAGGATAATATTATTATAGTTTAGATTTATATCAACTATAACTAACTGATTACTTTTATCAGACAAAATATAATATTTTAATAGTTGGCAAAAATCTACACAGTGTTTAGATTTATCACAAGTCTAACTCAGGATGAAATACAGAATGAATGAAAAATTACTTGAAAAAATATTTTCCAAACAGCAGGCACCACCAACAAAAGCAAAATTATATGTAACGAACCAATAATTAAACAGATGAAAGAAAACTTACTTGAAAAATGATTTTCTAAACAAAAAAGCGAAATTAGTAATCATCAACCAATGATACACGGCAAGGTACAGAATAATCATGACCCATTCTGCCAGTATGCCAGTACCATAATACGCTGCACGAGAATCCTTGGAGGTTGTCAAACCATGGGAAGGGAAAATAAAATCTCGATGCAGAGGAAGACTGGCGGCATGGGTTTCGGATACACGGAATCACGACAACGAAGATTATTAGCAGCCGGTGATAGCATGTATGAGCCAAAGTGTCCATCGATTGCGCCGATTGAAGGATATGAGCCTAGGGATTTTAGATATTTTTTTTAGAGTGGCACTGTTGCGAAGATTATTTTTTTTAGAGGGGCACTGTTGTTAAGGTTATTTTTGTAAAGGAAATTAAAGAGTATTAATTATGATGGACAGCTGTTGAATATTTAGGAGGACAGATGTCTAATTTTTAAAAAGACAGATGTCAATTTAATGTGTCATGAACTATAATTTAGTATATACTAGATATAAACCCGTGCGTTGCGGCGGGATTATTCAGTTTTTTAATAATAAATGTGTACGTACAATTAATAAATTAAATTATAATAAGAAGATGGTAGATTGTTGTGCGATGATCAAATTTTACACAGAAAAACAAATGAAAATACATTGTAGAGGGTAGTTGTAAGACCCCGAATTTTATGAAATAAAAGTATTCAATTTTTCTTATAATTACAATTCAGTAAATGGTTAAATTGATAAAAAGTTAAAGTTATGGGTGAAATGTGAAAATTTTTCAAAATACACAAGTGGTTATAAAATAATCATTGTTGTCGGGGAATATTCGTTTGGTCGTAGAATATTCTTTCTGTCGGGGAATATTCGTACGACGGCGCAGCCATTTGTGGGCCCCATAACGAATAACTGTCGGGTGAAGGAAAACGACAAATTTGAGTTTTTACAAATAACGGTGTAGTTGTTACCGTTAACACTGTTGGAATACCCGGTGATTAAAATACAGTAATACGCGTTATTGCACAGTAGCACACGGTATTGCACAGTATTTTTGAAATTATTGATTCTTACGTAAGAAGACACTACTCAATAATTGTTACAGTAATTACTGTTCAATATTTTATTTTATTGATTCAATAATTGCTACGTTGAAATTTTGTATTATTGTTGTTCAATAATTGTTGCTGCACAGTATTTCCTATTATCAGATCAATAATTCATATTATTTGAATAATATTATTAGATAACATTATTGGCAATGTCTAGAAAGTTCTGTCTAAGGAGAGGTTTGGTCATCTAATTGCGCGCCAGTAAGGAGAAATTCTTATTGGAAAGCCCCCTCTTTCCTGGGAACGGCCTGGTTGTCATAAATGTGATTCTGTAATATTATTTGTGAATAATTAATTATTGATTCATATGATAAGAAAATATTTATTTTATGTGGATATAAACGAGGGATATATTTTTGTGGTTAAAAATGAAGGAGATAATGTTGAGGTTTTTATCCGTATTTTTGTCGGAATGGAGGTATTAAAAATCAGGGTTTTTGAGATATTTTGCGAGGGTTATAATTTTTAATCCGACCGTTGGATCGTGGTAATTTTTGGATATGTTATACATATATAAGTTGAGTATATGTCCACAAATTTTGAACCGTTAAAAATGAACGTATGATTTGTTATGAATTTTACGAGATGACTGGTTCAGAAATTGTTGAATTTTCAGAGTTTATCATTTTGGTGGAAAATTCTAGAATTGGTGGGCCCCACTTGTGGTTGATGAAGAAATGTGCTGAATTATATTTCAAATGTGGTGGGTGGGAATAGTAGCAGGTAAAGCCATCAGGTTGCAGGTCAAACCTACTAAAATTTTCCTATAAATAGAGGGCTAAGTTAGAATTGAAAATCACACCAGAAACATAAGCTTTCTCTCTTTCTCTCTCTAGATTATTGAGTGTATTTTGTGAGTATTTAGATACTTGGTGAGTTGCTATTCATCAGTGCAAGTTTTCTTCAGCCTTATACCGATCAGAAGTACTGCTCTTTTGAGGTAAGGGATTGTAAGGGATAATAAGGGATTTTTAGGGTTGTTATGTTTTTCAGTTTCGTAATTTTTCTGAACTTCAAAAAATTCTGGAAAAATTTGAAATAATATTTTGATGAGTTTTCTTGATTGTGTCCAAAAATGGTGATTTTTGGATGTATAGATTGAGAGTTATGAATTTTATGAGAAAAGACTATTTTAGAAGTAACAGCTTATAATTCCTTGTGGTTAACTCCAAAATTGATGAAATTTTTATTGGGAGTACATGTATATGATAGAAGTATACTCTGTAAATTTCAGAATTTTTAGACAAAAGTACAATTTTTGATAAATGTCTAAATATTCGGCTATTTTGGCCATATGAAAAATAGTAAATGACTTTTAAAAATTCTGAGAAAAATATATGTTCACTATGGGACTATATTATGCTAAATTCCAGAAAAGAAATATTTTTGGAACGGATTTGGTATTTTTCATGAAAATAGTCTAGTTATGAGAAAATGAATTAAATATGTTATGTGAAGTAAGAAAATTAGAAAATAGAATTTTATGGCTTGAGAATCCTATATGAGGTATATGCAGATTTTTGATGAGGGTTTTGGTTATTGATGATGAAATTGTAAGAGTTGGCATTTTATGATGATTAAATGCATTAATTAGTAAAGTGTAAACAATTAAAATAAATTGTTTATAAATTTAAGTAATGTTATTCTTTCAATATCATTATACCGAAATATTGGTATGAATTTTATTGTAAAATTTCTATCTTTTGTGTCGGGATTACTATTCATGAGTTACGAATATTACTCTTGAGAAAAATTGGTTTCTTTTTCTAACCAAATTATAGTTGATTTATGAATATTACTCTTGAGATTAAATCTATATGTTGATCATATTGTTTTTATTATCATATATAACATTTTTATAACCTTGATGTTGAAATTCTCTTTCGCTTGAGTGTAAAGATGGTAAATTATTGGTATGATCATGACTATGGGTTCTCTTTGGCCAGTAGTGCAAAGTTAAATTGTTGACTGGTATGATCATGACCATTGAATTTATAAGTGAATATCTTTAGCTTAAGTGCAAAGGTGAATTGATTAACATGGTTATAATTATTGTTTATATAAATTCTGAAATGATTATATATTTCTTTGAGATATTAATATATTTGGCCTGTAGTGCAAATATGAACTGTTGATGAATATATTTGGCCGTAGTGCAAATATGAACTGTTGAGGAATATCTTTGGCCTCTAGTGCAAAGTTGAATTGTGACTGGTATGATCATGACCATTGAATTTATAATTGAATATCTTAAGCTTAAGTGCAAAGGTGAATTGATCAACATGGTTATAATTATTGTTTATATAAATTCTGAAATGATTATATATTTCTTTGAGATATGAATATATTTGGCCTGTAGTGCAAATATGAATTGTTGATGAATATCTTTGGCCTGTAGTGCAAAGATGAACTGTTGTTGAATATCTTTGGCCTGTAGTGCAAAGATGAACTGTTGTTGAATATCTTTGGCCCGTAGTGCAAAGATGGTTTGTTGATGAATATCTTTGGCCCGTGGTGCAAAGATGGATTTGTTAGTATGATTATAAACAGGAATTGTGATTTGGTATAACCATGATCTTTGATGTTTCAGGTAAAGACAGGTGATGAAAATATTCTTCGTCCTGGGTGCGAAGAAAAATTTATAGTCACAATTATGATTATGAGTTATTCATATGATTGTGGAAAGGAACTGTTGAGTGATGTTACATGGATAAAATATTGTTGGTGGATTTTTAACATGGAGAAGATAATAGACTTTATAGTCTATTTGACTCTTCTAATGGATTGCTCGTTCCGCTGCAACTATGGTTGAAATTTTTATCATTTACCATATGTTCTAAATCTCTGATTTATTATTGATGAAGGCTATTGATAATTTAATTATCTTTAGTCATGATATTCTTTACTGAGCTAGTTGTGCTCACCCTTTTGCTTCACAATTCCTTTCAGGTAATAAGAGTGTAGCTGGGTCGAGCGAGGGTAACAAGGGAATAGAACGGTGGTCATCATTTAGTAGTTATATTTGGTGAAGAAAATAGGGTGAGGCGAACCCAACGTTGGAAGGGTGTTTTGTCACTATCATACAAGATGTCTAATGACATACAACCTCGTGTCATCATAAGACAGGGTTGTGCTCATCCACTTGCTGAGTATATCTATGGGCACTACCTATATAATCTTGGTGTTTGTTTGAAGTATAATTCTCAATTAGAGACAGTGGAGATAATGATAAGTCAAGAGAAGACTCACCATTGGGAAGAATATGATAGTAATCTTCTCGTTTTTCTTTGGGGTCTATTGGGTCAACCAAGGATAATTCTGTGGCCATATGATATCTATCATAACCTAGACGCGTGGCCTCCCATGTACGAAGGTTTCCTTGAGCACTTCCCAAAGATTCTAATTTCTAAAACAGTTTTTGACTGTACCTTTATGTAAGGTACCTTTGTGAGGTGCTGATACATGATGGTGTCCAATGTCACATTTGGTATATATTTGTATCCAAACTCACAGCATATGTGTTGTTGTATTTTGCACGACAATTGTTGTAATAAAGTTGTAGTTATTTTCTGTACCATGTATTTGACGACTCAGAATGGGTTGGGTGGAATGAACCTATTTTGGGGGCGTTACATTTGGTATCAGAGCTTGGGGATATGATCTCTGGCGGAGATCGGGGAATAAAACTAGGAGGGGAGAGATGAGTAAATCCTTCGCTAGTGTGTCCTACCTAAGCTTATTTGTTGGTCAGTCATAATATCGAGATATTATGTGATATGTTAATTTGTTCAATTAACCCTTGTTTTGAAGCTGTATTCTAGAATGATATTTGAAATACAGGAGATGAGCAATGGAGAAATTATGATGACAGGGAAGATGGAATTTGAAATGAAAGGAAGGTATTCTCAACTCTTTGAAATACCAGGTACGTAAATTTCGAGGACGAAATTTCATAAGGAGGGGAGATTGTAAGACCCCAAATTTTATGAAATAAAAGTATTCAATTTTTCTTATAATTACAATTCAGTAAATGGTTAAATTGATAAAAAGTTAAAGTTAAGGGTGAAATGTGAAAATTTTTTAAAATACACAAGTGGTTATAAAATAATCATTGTTGTCGGGGAATATTCGTTTGGTCGTAGAATATTCTTTCTGTCGGGGAATATTCGTACGATGGCGCAGCCATTTGTGGGCCCCATAACGAATAACTGTCGGGTGAAGGAAAACGACAAATTTGAGTTTTTACAAATAACGGTGTAATTGTTACCGTTAACACTGTTGGAATACCCGGTGATTAAAATACAGTAATACGCGTTATTGCACAGTAGCACACAGTATTGCACAGTATTTTTGAAATTATTGATTCTTACGTAAGAAGGCACTACTCAATAATTGTTACAGTAATTACTGTTCAATATTTTATTTTATTGATTCAATAATTGCTACGTTGAAATTTTGTATTATTGTTGTTCAATAATTGTTGCTGCACAGTATTTCCTATTATCAGATCAATAATTCATATTATTTGAATAATATTATTAGATAACATTATTGGCAATGTCTAGAAAGTTCTGTCTAAGGAGAGGTTTGGTCATCTAATTGCGCGCCAATAAGGAGAAATTCTTATTGGAAAGCCCCCTCTTTCCTGGGAACGGCCTGGTTGTCATAAATGTGATTCTGTAATATTATTTGTGAATAATTAATTATTGATTCATATGATAAGAAAATATTTATTTTATGTGGATATAAACGAGGGATATATTTTTGTGGTTAAAAATGAAGGAGATAATGTTGAGGTTTTTATCCGTATTTTTGTCGGAATGGAGGTATTAAAAATCAGGGTTTTTGAGATATTTTGCGAGGGTTATAATTTTTAATCCGACCGTTGGATCGTGATAATTTTTGGATATGTTATACATATATAAGTTGAGTATATGTCCACAAATTTTGAACCGTTAAAAATGAACGTATGATTTGTTATGAATTTTACGAGATGACTGGTTCAGAAATTGTTGAATTTTCAGAGTTTATCATTTTGGTGGAAAATTCTAGAATTGGTGGGCCCCACTTGTGGTTGGTGAAGAAATGTGCTGAATTATATTTCAAATGTGGTGGGTGGGAATAGTAGCAGGTAAAGCCATCAGGTTGCAGGTCAAACCTACTAAAATTTTCCTATAAATAGAGGGCTAAGTTAGAATTGAAAATCACACCAGAAACATAAGCTTTCTCTCTTTTTCTCTCTAGATTATTGAGTGTATTTTATGAGTATTTAGATACTTGGTGAGTTGCTATTCATCAGTGCAAGTTTTCTTCAGCCTTATACCGATCAGAAGTACTGCTCTTTTGAGGTAAGGGATAGTAAGGGATTGTAAGGGATAGTAAGGGATTTTTAGGGTTGTTATGTTTTTCAGTTTCGTAATTTTTCTGAACTTCAAAAAATTTTGGAAAAATTTGAAATAATATTTTGATGAGTTTTCTTGATTATGTCCAAAAATGATGATTTTTGGATGTATAGATTGAGAGTTATGAATTTTATGAGAAAAGACTATTTTAGAAGTAACAGCTTATAATTCCTTGTGGTTAACTCCAAAATTGATGAAATTTTTATTGGGAGTACATGTATATGATAGAAGTATACTCTGTAAATTTCAGAATTTTTAGACAAAAGTACAATTTTTGATAAATGTCTAAATATTCGGCTATTTTGGCCATATGAAAAATAGTAAATGACTTTTAAAAATTCTGAGAAAAATATATGTTCACTATGGGACTATATTATGCTAAATTCCAGAAAAGAAATATTTTTGGAACTGATTTGGTATTTTTCATGAAAATGGTCTAGTTATGAGTAAATGAATTAAATATGTTTTGTGAAGAAAGAAAATTGAAAAATAGGATTTTATGGCTTGAGAATCCTATATGAGGTATATGCAGATTTTTGATGAGGGTTTTGGTTATTGATGATGAAATTGTAAGAGTTGGCATTTTATGATGATTAAATGCATTAATTAGTAAAGTGTAAACAATTAAAATAAATTGTTTATAAATTTAAGTAATGTTATTCTTTCAATATTATTATACCGAAATATTGGTATGAATTTTATTGTAAAATTTCTATCTTTTGTGTCGGGGTTACTATTCATGAGTTACGAATATTACTCTTGAGAAAAATTGGTTTCTTTTTCTAACCAAATTATAGTTGATTTATGAATATTACTCTTGAGATTAAATCTATATGTTGATCATATTGTTTTTATTATCATATATAACATTTTTATAACCTTGATGTTGAAATTCTCTTTCGCTTGAGTGTAAAGATGAGTAAATTATTGGTATGATCATGACTATGGGTTCTCTTTGGCCAGTAGTGCAAAGTTAAATTGTTGACTGGTATGATCATGACCATTGAATTTATAAGTGAATATCTTTAGCTTAAGTGCAAAGGTGAATTGATCAACATGGTTATAATTATTGTTTATATAAATTCTGAAATGATTATATATTTCTTTGAGATATTAATATATTTGGCCTGTAGTGCAAATATGAACTGTTGATGAATATATTTGGCCGTAGTGCAAATATGAACTGTTGAGGAATATCTTTGGCCTCTAGTGCAAAGTTGAATTGTGACTGGTATGATCATGACCATTGAATTTATAATTGAATATCTTAAGCTTAAGTGCAAAGGTGAATTGATCAACATGGTTATAATTATTGTTTATATAAATTCTGAAATGATTATATATTTCTTTGAGATATGAATATATTTGGCCTGTAGTGCAAATATGAATTGTTGATGAATATCTTTGGCCTGTAGTGCAAAGATGAACTGTTGTTGAATATCTTTGGCCTGTAGTGCAAAGATGAACTGTTGTTGAATATCTTTGGCCCGTAGTGCAAAGATGGTTTGTTGATGAATATCTTTGGCCCGTAGTGCAAAGATGGATTTGTTAGTATGATTATAAAAAGGAATTGTGATTTGGTATAACCATGATCTTTGATGTTTCAGGTAAAGACAGGTGATGAAAATATACTTCGTCCTGGGTGCGAAGAAAAATTTATAGTCACAATTATGATTATGAGTTATTCATATGATTGTGGAAAGGAACTGTTGAGTGATGTTACATGGATAAAATATTGTTGGTGGATTTTTAACATGGAGAAGATAATAGACTTTATAGTCTATTTGACTCTTCTAATGGATTGCTCGTTCCGCTGCAACTATGGTTGAAATTTTTATCATTTACCATATGTTCTAAATCTCTGATTTATTATTGATGAAGGCTATTGATAATTTAATTATCTTTAGTCATGATATTCTTTACTGAGCTAGTTGTGCTCACCCTTTTGCTTCACAATTCCTTTCAGGTAATAAGAGTGTAGCTGGGTCGAGCGAGGGTAACAAGGGAATAGAACGGTGGTCATCATTTAGTAGTTATATTTGGTGAAGAAAATAGGGTGAGGCGAACCCAACGTTGGAAGGGTGTTTTATCACTATCATACAAGATGTCTAATGACATACAACCTCGTGTCATCATAAGACAGGGTTGTGCTCATCCACTTGCTGAGTATATCTATGGGCACTACCTATATAATCTTGGTGTTTGTTTGAAGTATAATTCTCAATTAGAGACAGTGGAGATAATGATAAGTCAAGAGAAGACTCACCATTGGGAAGAATATGATAGTAATCTTTTCGTTTTTCTTTGGGGTCTATTGGGTCAACCAAGGATAATTCTGTGACCATATGATATCTATCATAACCTAGACGCGTGGCCTCCCATGTACGAAGGTTTCCTTGAGCACTTCCCAAAGATTCTAGTTTCTAAAACAGTTTTTGACTGTACCTTTATGTAAGGTACCTTTGTGAGGTGCTGATACATGATGGTGTCCAATGTCACATTTGGTATATATTTGTATCCAAACTCACAGCATATGTGTTATTGTATTTTGCACAACAATTGTTGTAATAAAGTTGTAGTTGTTTTCTGTACCATGTATTTGACGACTCAGAATGGGTTGGGTGGAATGAACCTATTTTGGGGGTGTTACAGTAGTGTTGAGATTTTACCAGTTTGTACATTACACTTTAAGTATGAGACTATTGCTTTTAGGCTAATAGCAAAGTAAGTGATCTCAACTTGTGGACAAATCATTTTTTATACTATTTCCTTTTTCTATTAAAGACATTATGTAAGTGAACCGTATCAAGTTTTTGAAAGAAAAAAAATATTTGTTACAGTTACTTGTCAATAATAAGTACAGATCGATAATTTAAATTTTGATATCTTATATGCATCCACACTCCTCTCAAATGTAACTTGAATCTCTGTATTGATCACAACATTTGACTGTGTACTATATTTGCTCTTTTTCTATATATACATCAGTTTCGGAGGTTATGCAATCGATTTCTTTTCAGACGTTGCAAACATTGAGCGAGAATGGTAAGAGTAGAGTAAAACGGGTTTTGAAAATTAAATGATGAACATATGGTTGACCTCAAGTAGTTGGGAGCGGTGTTAAAGTTTTGTTCATTAATTTATTTGAGTTGAGAAATTTGAGCCTAATTTCTATGAACATCAAAAAAAATTTAACCGTCACATTTATCATGCAGACTACATTTGTCGTTAAAAGTTGAAGAACTTGATTATTGCAAATGTCACTTTTTGAATTTTGAAGTTGAAAATTCCATCCATATCACGGAAAATGTTGACAATTAAAGTTCAATCCCAAATCACCAAGGGTGGTGCCAGTTTGGCAGGTATAAGTACCCATGCAGTACTGAGTACGGACATCTCGATTACCATAGACACCCTTGTTTATCTGCACCCCAGCTTTACCGTTTTAAATAAAATTCCAAGTTGTAAATTTTTGAAATTGATAAAGAGAATGGACCTTAAAAAGACAAAAGAAGTACTCATTTTTAAGAATTGTTATGCACTCATTTTTATTAAATATTATGCACTTATTTTTATTAAATTGAATATTTAAAATTATTAAATAAAATTTTACCCTTTAAAATGGTAAAATAGTGTCATTAAGAGACAACTTACTTTTTAGTTATCAAACAATTTTTTAGATTCAGACTTCATAACTATTAAGATGATCTAATTTATTAAGACATCATAATCATTCTGATCTTACTTCTCAGATCTATCAAACACAACCTAACTTAAGTGCTCAAAGATTTATCTCTGTATCATATTATTTTGTTTTAGAGCTCATACTCAAGAAAGTACCAGTATGACCTCATAAGAAGACAAATTGAAGGTACTAAGTAACTAATTGAATAAATATATGGCCTTGTCATTCCTCGGCTATTGTATATGACAAAGCCTCTGTCTGTTGTCATTGCTTGATATTTGGTCTTCCATTAATATATACTATTGTGTGTTTGATATGATCTTTTTATTATTATTCTAATTCCTTTATTTATTTATTTATTTATTTTATTTTGCGTTAAGGCATGATATTGTAGCTGTTATAGAACTAATTTTGTTTGTGGTCTTCTATTATGCGCTGCAGATATTGGCATCAATCATCAACCCATCATCTAGTTATTATCTGAGAACAGACAAACAAATTTATGACCATACACAATGAGCATAAAACTTATTTTTAATTGTAAAAATAAATATAAGTAAACAAAAGTATAAGAATTGTTTTGGGACAGTAGAATATGGCATGTTGTACACCAACTACCGTATCCAAAAAATGTGTGAGAGTGTAATATCATCACCATTTTACACGTTGCCTACTGAAGAGGACTCGCCATTCCTAACCGAGGTTGTTTTTTGATATATCACCATCAATTCTTTACCAGCAGATTTAGCCAATGTAAGATCTGAGTTAGTTATCCCACCTTTAATAATTCTGCTGAAGAACTTGTTTACTTTGTCATGTGCGGTTGTTTTGCCCAAATTTATACTCTTGGTACCAATAGAAAAGGAACCTAAAGCACTACTCAACTTAAGACGCTTAATCCATCTGCTGCTCCACTTTGGCCCCAGATGACCATCTGGGCGGTAGCATCAAAATTCACCGTGTCAGCAATTTTCTGTGACAATTCTAATTATCAATTCAAGAGGACTTCAAACCAGTTGCAACATAAGTTCATTAAATGTAGATGCAGAAAGTTATCAGAAGAGATAAATACAGATATATAGGAGATATCAATTATAAATCCAAAACATCTGAAGGTCAAAAAATATGTCATGAGTGGAAGCATTGGTCAATATCCTCATAAAACACTGACCCTAATAATCTTGAGAATCTTATCCCTTCCTTTTCATACATGCCAAGTTGTGACTTAAAAAACAAAATTGACAATATAATTATAGATAAGACACTTCTCTAAAGAAGCAGAAGCATGAAAAGTATTTCAAATATTCCATCTAATTATGCATCACCGCCAATTTTAAATTTACAACTGTCTATCAAAATTTGAGATTGACATAAGCAACTTACATCATCTTCATCAAATCTTTTACCAATAAAATCAGAAGCCTTTCGTCCAACATCATTAAGCAGGGGAGTTAGTGCCATTGACAACACAACAACAATAATGAGAAGTTAGTTCAGCTCAAGTGGTAGCACCCCAAGCCTATAATAAAGCAGGCAATCTATAAATAAATCATGAAATGATTAAGTAGATCAAATGTAATCATGTAAAAAAAATGTAATCACACTAACCTGTTTGCTAGAGAAAAAACTACAAATCCAAATTCACCTCCCTGAGACAGAAGCAAACCGATCCTTACACTCTCTTGTAGAGTTAATCCAACATGAGGACCAATTGTTGTTATAATTAGAGTCTTAATAGCATTTAAACCTGCCAAGAGTGAAAGTACATTTGGCCACTCTCGGAGAAGAAGCTGCATAGGAAATGATAAATGTAAAACTCAACTTTGTAAAGCTACTTGGTTTTAATTCGAGGTTAATAAAAAGTACTATTAACTATCATAATCAATTTCAAGCTGTTTCTATCTGAACTTCATAGACAAGTTATGCAGCTAGGCTACATAGTCATTGTGTCCAACAATCTATCAAGTATGAAAACTCAAGGAACAAAATGAATAGTTAAGTCACAGAAGTAAAAATGTAAGACATTAGCAATAGAAATACCTGTGTGTCAATAGAAGCTCCAGTTTTCACGAAAAATAAACCAAGAAGTAAGCCTTTAAAAGGCCTTATATCAGCTTCAATTTGTGTTCGAAAATTTGTTTCTGCCAGTAGAGCCCCAGCTAAAAATGCTCCAAGCTGCACAGATAACCCATTATCATTGGATTTAATCAACTGAATGACTTTAACAACATTGGCAGTAATCAAGCAAGCAATTCTAATTGCAAATCACAACCCTCAGTTGGATTACATACATACATGTAAGCAACAACTTATAAATTATAAACATTCCAGAGGAGTTTTTAAATGTTTGAAGGAAATCTGATATATCAACTTACAATAAAATTAAGAACCTAATATAAAATTGACCAGAATGCATCCAAATTACATTGCAGTATAATAGATTTTGATTTTTTTAATCGTTTCCAATTTTATTTTAAAGCATGACTCACAGTAAACATAAACCAAAACAGTCTGAAATAAACTTGGTTCTTGAGAAAAACAAAAATCTACATAACTAACCTTGAGCTTCTTAAGAAGTTCATATCTAATCATTATCAGATTCACCTTCAAGCCTTATCAGAAATCCAAGTATCCAACAGAAAAAACTAACACATTTAAACCAAAAAAATAGCATCACATAGGTCTGTTTTGTTTAATAACGCGTCTCTTGTTCATATTAAAAGAAAAAAATAGAGAAAATAAGTAGAGTTTTGTTTGGTTGCTTCTTAATCTTAGCCAAGTATTCATCATTTAAGAAAGACCTCTCACTCAAAGTTTCCTTCTAATTTATATCACAAACCAAAAACATAACATAGGTGCTGTGTGAAAAATGCACAAATTTTGAAAAATTCACCATAGTTCGAAAAATTCACCATAGTTCTTAAAATTCGAAAAAATATTACACCACCACAAAATCTCATACCTTCTTATTAATAATTCCCATTTTTAAATTTTTGATTAGTTCTTAATAGATGCATCTCTCATCCATTATATACTTAATGGCTTTCATTAGTCCATTGCATTCACCTTTTTCATATTTTCCTAGCATAAAATAAAGTAAAATCAAAAGGCTAAAACGTAACAGAAAAACACAATCCGACATCAAACCTTAACCAATATATTATGATAATAAGTAGAAAACCATCCAATCTACCAAACCAAGCTAAACATTGCAATTATCCATTATTAACACAATGAATATCCCACTCCAAGGCAACCAAACAGACAGGAAATCTATAACCAATCAACTAACAAAAACCTAGGCCTATTTAGAAGATACCAAAACATTAAATTGATTAAACATTAACATCTCCAATCCCATTAATTCAATTTCAAATAACCCAAGCAAGCAAAAAGTTCCACCATAAACGAATCCAAATTCCCAACACACTGAGTGCATTATTTTTACGTTTTAGATTATTTTTCTTAAATTTCATATAGTTGGAATATTATATTTTTTTCCCTGTGGATTCCTTTCATTTGCACTCTCCGAGCTCATGTAATTGGAGTGAAAAGTTATTTCTAATTTTATGAAGACGTATTTCAAATTGTAGACCATATGTTTGCTCAGTAGTGAAAATTTAAAAAAATGAATGTTTTGAAATTGAGGATTCAATGAAAAGTTCAATCTTGTTTGAGTATAAATAAGAAAATTCATACAATTGACTTTTGACTACCCGCACACATTTTTTGTTAAACAATCGGAGGATTCTTTGAATAATAAAGATTTATATTCATACATGATGCCTGATTTTAACACCAATGGGTTGATTGAATACAATTAACTGCATAGTCTTCAACACTTTTATAAATCTTTAGAAAATGTTGCTATGTCATTTTATCAGCATGATTGTTTTATTCTACTAATTGCACATGAATTACATCAAAAATCCTTATGACTGGAAATAGGCTCAACTCAAATATAAACAAATACATACCAATTCACAACTTCATGAATTTGCAGTCAAATCCCATACACAATATTGCCATTTTGGTCCCCAGATATCAGCTCTGTCTGCAAAGCCAGAAAAGTACAGTGAGATTAACATAGGTAAAAGTTTATGTGCAAGACAGCAACAATTATACTTTCCTTATGTGATGCAGTATCAAGATCCTATTAACCGCCACATAGTCAAAAGTCGTGCAAGCTGATTCAATATAATGTCACTTCAGTGAACTTACTCTTCAACCAATTCAGAGAAATAGGTGCCTACACTATAAGTGCCTACACTATAAGACTATAACATGTAAGTCACTTTATATGCAAAGCTTTAATACAATTGCTGATTCAAAAGTTGAATTCCCCCAGAAATACACAATTATATAATTTAAAGAAAAAAGTATAACCGCTTTAGAAAGGAGAACGGAAAAAACACCTGATTTGGATGCAAAACAACTGTATTAACAGCTGCACGACTTTCATATTCCATCTGACAACCTGGAGCCCTGTACTTTTTCAAATGCAAACATATCTATTTCTCTAACAATAAGGGCTCACAACATGAAAAAAAAATCTATTTGAGGAGTACTCCCAAATCCTTACTGTACCATCTTAAGTCCCAAAGCTTTTTCACCGTCTATCAGCAAAATCCGATTCAACAACCGAGTTAGTGAGCTCACCCAAAATCCGATTCACTGGTTTCTGAGCAACATTCTTTTTCACCGTCTTGAAGTTCTTTATTGACGGTGGAGATTGCTGCTTTCGTCGGATTGGGAAGAGTTGGGGAAATCGGAAAGAGAAAGGGAGTGAGGTAGAGTTGGGGTTTGATTTTGAGAAAATCAGGAAGAGAAAGGAATAGAAAAGTTAGATGAATGGGGAAATCATCTTTAAACTTGGCGTCTTGAAAGTGTGTTGAGCTGGAGAGAGGGGTTGAGAGGTCCTCGATCGGCTGAAGCTCCTCGATCTACAGGATGTTTATCCTTTGGGTCGAGTCTTCTTTGCCATTTGAAAGAATTTGAATGAATATGAAATTAATTTAGTTGCCATTTTTAAATATATGATCCCAGATTTAGTGGAAGTTAGAAAGCCATTTTTGAATATATGATCCCAATTTAGGGGAATTTGGTAAATGAATTTAAGTTTTTTTAGGGATGATGGACAGCTGTTGAATGTTTAGGAAGACAGGTGGTCAATATTTAGAATGACAGATGTCAAAATATTGTGTCAAAAACTGTGATTTAGTATATATAATAGATAATAGATAATATATAATAGATAATACGGAGAGGATCTAAAGCGGACCAAAAAAGCGGACCAAAGAACGGACTAAGGTAAAAACACGCGGGTTTCAGGGTTAACCCGCGGGTTGGTCCGACCCGGACCTTGAACCCGTGTGTTTTTGCCTTGGTCCGCTTTAGGTTGTGTTTGATAAATCTGGGAATTAAGATCTGAATGATTATGATGTCTTAATAAATTAGATCATCTGAATGGTTATGAGGTCTGAATCTAAAAAATTATTTGATAACAAAAAAGTAAGTTGTCTCTTAATGGCACTATTTTACCATTTTAAAGGGTAAAATTTTATTTAATAATTTTAAATATTCAATTTAATAAAAATGAGTGCATAATATTGTTGAATATATTTATATAAAAAAAAATTATCAAAAAAATTTCATTAAGAGGTACCTCTTAATTATTAAGATTTCATTTTTTGTCTTACCGATTAAGAGGCATTCAGAGGTAACAAAAAACAAAACAAACAGCATCATACCTCTTAACGAATAAGAGACAATCCATTAAGAGGCAATCAGATGTAAACAAACAGCACCTTAGATCCTCCCCGATAGATAATAAATACGAACACAACTCAAAAAAAAAGAGTCAAATTTTCTCCTTTCACTTAATGATGTTGGGTCTCTAAGTTAAAACCCAACATTTCCTAAATGATTTTTAGTTCATAAATCGAGTCAAATTAGTTCATACAATAATTCTAGGGTAACATTGAAGTAGCGACATTTCTAACGATATTTTTTATTTTTATTTTTGGTTTTTTTTTGTAGTACTTCTCAAAAAATGTATAATATTTATTTTAACTAAAATTTTTATAAAAATAGTGTTTTACATTTTTGTAAAAATGTATAATACAGACTCTGTTTCTTATATGTATCCAAATTACACCTAAAATACTGTTTTTTACAAAAAATTCAGTTGAAATAAATACTATATATTTTTTGAAAGGTATTACAAAAAAAAAAAAAAAATTGTCGCTACTCCAATGTCGCCGTAGAAAGACTCTAGTTTATAAAGCAATATTTCTTAAGGCAAGGAGAACATCTATTCTTAAATGATTTTTACTTACGGAAGTTTTCAAAAATATATATTACTAGTATATATTACTCCCTCCATCTCATAATAATTGTCGCTTTAACTTGATGCACATGGATTAAGAAAGTCATTTAGTGCTATCATTTATTAATTAAAATTGGTATGAAATTTCATCACTACCCCTTTATGGAAAGTTGAAAACTATTAATACAAGGAAAAAAATTATTGGGACAATGAGAGAAGGTAGGGGTGATATAGGAAAGTAAATAATTTATTCTCCTAGAAAATTATAAACGATAAATAAATTAGAAAAAATATTTCCTTCTAAAACTACAGTTATTATGGAATGAAGGTAATATTTATTATCACAAAAGAATAAAAAGAAAAAATGTAAAAGGCTTTTTAGCCTTTATTCATCCGAAAAAGGGAACTTGGGAGATTAAAATCAATCAAGGCATGTTGAATTCTTTGAATTAAATGCATATGTTAACATCAGAGGAAGCATGCATGTATTAAATGAGAGTTTGAAAAATTAATTTGGCATGTGAGTATTAAATGAATAAATGAGAAAGGTTTTTAGCTCTGAAGCTTTGACCCAAGCAAGCATGATGTGGGAAATTTTTAATTAAAACATGTGCCTATTCAATGGGCTAATTAAAAATTGAAGTCGGAAGCTAAAATTTCATTTTGACGACTGATTTTAAATCCAAGAAATCATACCCATTGATTTTCAAAACAAATCTCCAAAATTACCTTTATATATGCCCCAAGATCCGAAAATCTATAAATACGATGTTTTTCCTTTTATTTCAACTTGTCAATTCACTTGTAAAGAAAATCTTATTCTACTGCCTACATATTCTCTAAAAATTTTTCTCTCTTCTTATCAAAGTTTTAATCATTTGAGAAGAAGAAATTGGTCTAAGTATTTGAGATAAGTTATTTGATTTGATTTATTTGAATTATCTCTTGCTTATTTAGATTTATAGATATTCGAATATAAATTGTTATACGCAATTATATATATATATATATATATATATATATATATATATATATATATATATATATATTACATCTATTTATCATATAAAAAGTCAGTACTTAGACACCGAGACTATAGCGGAGATATTCTTCTTAAGTGAGAGAATTAGACGAACGAGTTCTCAAAGTTCTAAGTGGCCTTTTATAAGATACAAATTATTTATATAAAAATCGTTAAGTAGATCAAATACTAAGGTACGAATACACTACAGAAATAGTGTGAATTATCCGAAAGATATTTAAAATCCTAAGTGATCTATCGAAAATATTTATATAAATACGGATGTGAAATTATAAATTTGATCAGTACTTAGATACCGATAAAATTTGAATTTATTCTTTCTTGAGCGAATGATAGTAAGAATTATTCAAGCGGTCTTTAAAATCTTAAGTGACCTTATTTATAATTATTCACATAATAGATAAAATATATTATTATATATTCTTTAAGTTAAACAAATATATTTGTTATATCAACTATTACTTAACTGATTTATTTATTATACTTGATATCTGTTATCACAAGTATTTGATCATAAATTCATTTATTCATAAAATACTTAGTGCATATTATAAAAGTTATTTAAACTTTTATATCACAAACTTAAGTGAATATATCTACTTAAACAGAAGCATATTGTGACGCCCCCAAAATTAGGTATACATCACCCATCTTGGGTCGTCAGATACATGGTACAGAATACAAATACAACTTACTAATACAACTGTCGTGTACAATACGACAAAATATAACTGTGAGTTTGAATACAATTATTGTCTACTAGAGACTATACAAACTCAAAAGGAGTTCTCATTACAATTATTGTCACACTATTTAATAGAATAGTGAGGACTACTAATACTATCATCTGGTCCATCACTCTGTTCTCCGACTCGTCTCAGCTATATTCTCATTTTCTGAAGAGAACAGTGAAAGAAAGGGTGAGCTCAACTAGCCCAGTAAGAAATATTATGACTAAGATAATGCAGAATAAATTATCATTAGCCTTCAACAGTGTTAAACTGATAAAATATAACGAACATCAAGTTTAACTGCAGCGGAACAAGCAATCCATTAAAAGAGTCAAGAAAAAAAATAAAATCTACTATCTTCTATGATTTAAAAGGTTTTTCAACACTGTTATCGCTGGGACTCAGCTTAATAAAATAATCCACATCATCGAATCACCCCTGCACTACGGCCAAGGATATTCGTGCATTCATTAATGGTCATGATCATGCCAACAACTGTCCATCAATGCACTACGGGCCAATGAGAACTTTTACCACATCATTTATTACGGTCATGATTATACCGAATAATCCCTGGTCATAATCATACCAAGTCCATCTATGCACTACAGGCCACAGATGACTTTCAACATTTTATAAACATAAGGATGATGACAATGATATAAGAATTTAATAAAACAAGTTCAAGAATTAATTTATCCAAGAATTAACAACGTCCAAATTGTCAACATGATACTGCTTTGTGGAGTAAAATTCAAGAATGCTTAGAAAAATATTTTCATGAAAAGATACTGGATGAAACGCAATTATCAAGGATATTCCACAAATTTCGTGGAGTATAGAAGTCAAAACTTAACCAACTGAGTATAATAAAGAATGAAATAACAAAAAAAATCACCATGCATGCGATAAACCGCACAGACAGGTTATTCCAACAAAATAATAAATAATGGAACCAGGTCAGGCGTAAAACGCACAGACAGGATATTTCAACATAATAATAATAAAGACGGAACCAGATCTGGTGTAAAACACACAGACAGGATGTTTCAACAGAATAATAGTAAAGACGGAACCAGGTCCGGTGTAAAACACACAGACAGGATGTTCCAACAGAATAATAGAAGAATATCACCAAGTATAGGGTAGACCGCGTATACAGGTTATTCCAACAGAATAATAAGAAATAAAATAACAACAGTTCTCTTCATGAATAAGAAAGAATAACACCCCTTACCGTTTTAAAGAAGAGCTGAAATAAGGAAGTAGTTAAGTAGCAGAATATTTTTTTTCTCTCTCTATAGTTTCTCTCTCTAGAGTTCAGTGAATTCGTAAGAAATAATGAAGGAATGAGCTGCTATTTATAGAAAAATAGAATGCATAGTAACTAATCCATGAACGGTCCAGATTGATTACTTTAATCTGGCGGTCCATATTTAAAGAAAAATCTTTTAAATAAAATATAATATATTCTATTTATAGAATAATTTTAATAAAGTATTCTGTTTTATATAAAAAGATGTTTCTGTTTTATTACGTTAATAATACGAATAAAACAAAACTTCATTATCGCTAAATAATTCATATTATTAACTGACAATAATTGAATCAAACTGAGTGACTTTTCACATAAGCATTAATAATCAATACCGTGTGCTACTATGCAACCACACGTATTACTGTACTTTTACTACCGAGTAGTTCAACAGTATCAATGGTAAAACTTCCGCCGTTATTTTTAATAAAATATTTTTGTCGTTTTCTCAATCAGACAATAATTCCGTTGTGGGGTCCACCAATGATTGTGTCATTGTACGAATATTCCCTGTTAAAACGAATATTCCCCGACCAATCGAATATTATATAACAACTTGTGTACTTTGCAAAATTTATAAATATTACCCACAACTATAACATTATATCAAATTAACTCCATAATATTCAAAAATGATATTTATAGAAAATTCATCTTTATTTATAAAAGTTGGGGTCTTACACATATCACTCACTATAAAAGATATTTAAACTTTTATATCAAAAATCAAAACCTTATCTGTTTAACATATAAAGACATTCTTTATTTATAAAGAATAAATAATTCTTTATAAATTTGCACAAAAATTAAATATTTACATATATAGAAGCATATTTAATCCAAAGTTTAAAATAACTTATCTGCTTACTCAGAAGCAATTTCACTCTAAATATAAAAGTTATTTAAACTTTTATATCTAAACTTAAAATTATCTGTTTAACCCATAGAAACACATTCTTTACTATAAAGAATAAATAATTCTTTATAAATTTGCATTAAACTATATATGTGCTTATACAAAAGTATTTTTGAGCTAAGCTAAAATTGATCTATCTGCTTAATCAAGAAGCATATTTACACAAGTATAAAAGTTATATAAACTTTTATAACCGAGCATAAATTTATATCTACTTATACAGAAGTATTTTTGAGCTAAGATAAAATTGATTTATCTACTTAATCAAGAAGCATTGTTGTCCGTTTTATATATATAATGACAATTACGCGCAAGTATACACGATCAATCAAGTAATATAGAAATAAAAAGGATGTTGAACCCACGGAGAAAAAGAAGTACACGCTACCGACTCACGATCATTTGAGGAGGTGAACTTGGTAAGTATCGTAATTTAGTTATTTAGTTATTCGATTGTATTATCATAATTATTAAATTTTATTTTCATGTATTTATTAGGCCATGCGGGATAGCTTGGGTCGACCTCCTACTATGCTAGAGTTTTGGGATAGAGCCCACAAGCCGAAGGATTCTATATAGCATGTCTACTGCAGCATTAGCTATACAGGTAAGACTAATAGAAATTTATGTGATATAATTATTAATATTAGGTAGTTGATATAATAATTTCATTAATGTTCAATGTCGCAAAATAAATTACAGGACTGATTTCAGAAGCTTCGGGACCAGTGTATAGCTGAGTTGGAGGCTGCTAGGGGGTGCTGAGCCGTTAGATTCCACCATTCCTCTGACCGAGATTGTATTATCTCAGGATGACGAGTTGAGACTATGGGTCGCGTCTCAGGATCCCCCTAGTAGTAGTACCAGCAGATATCGAGTGTTGGGCTTGCCGAGGATACCGGCGTATACATTACCTGGAGGTAATATTATTTTTGTTATATAAGTTAATATAATTTAATTGCAAATATTATTTGTAATAATATATTTATTTCCGCAGGCTCTAGCCAGAGCCAGCGTCCGAGAACACCAGTTGGACCATCTCACACGAGCGCTGACTTGGATGACCAGATTTTCTATAGGGTCATGACGGTTGTGTTAGAGACGTTTCGTACGGATCCGGTTATCCGTCATCAGGAGTTGCCTAGTCAAGGTCGCCTTCACCAGCTAGTGTAAGACCCCAACTTATTAATGAATAAAATCAAATTTTCTCTAAATATTATTGTGAATAATAAGGGGCTAATTTGATATAATACTTTGGTTATGGGTGAAATGTGAAAATTTTGTAAAATAAGCAAGTGGTTATAAAATATTCATTTTGTCGGGAAATATTCGTTTGGTCGTGGAATATTCTTTGTAAGACCCCAACTTTTATAAATAAAGATGAATTTTTTTTATAAATATCATTTTTGAATATTATGGAGTTAATTTGATATAATGTTATAGTTGTGGGTAATATTTATAAATTTTGCAAAGTACGCAAGTTGTTATATAATATTCGATTGGTCGGGGAATATTCGTTTTAACAGGGAATATTCGTACAACGACACAATCATTGGTGGACCCCACAACGGAATTATTGTCGGATTGAGAAAACGACAAAAAATATTTTATTAAAAATAACGGCGGAAATTTTACCATTGTTGCTGTTGAACTACTCGGTAGTAAAAGTACAGTAATACGTGTGGTTGCATAGTAGCACACGGTATTGATTATTAATGCTTATGTGAGAAGTCACTCAGTTTGATTCTATTATTGTCAGTTAATAATATGAATTATTTAGCGATAATGACGTTTTGTTTTATTCGTATTATTAACGTAATAAAACAGAAACATCTTTTTATATAAAACAAAATACTTTATTAAAGTTATTCTATAAATAGAATATATTTTTATTTTATTTAAAAGATTTTTCTTTAAATATGGACCGTCAGATTAAAGTAATCAATCTGGACCGTTCATGGATTAGTTACTATGCATTCTATTTTTCTATAAATAGCAGCTCATTCCTTCATTATTTCTTACGAATTCACTGAACTCTAGAGAAAGAAACTATAGAGAGAAACTATAGAGAGAGAGAAGAAGAGTATTCTGCTACTACTTCCTTACTTCAGCTCTTCTTTAAAACGGTAGGGAATATTATTTCTTTTATATTCATGAAGAGAACTTCTGTTATTCCATTTGTTATTATTCTGTTGGAATAACCAGTATACGCGGTCTACCCTATACTTGGTGACATTCTTCTATTATTCTGTTGGAACATCCTGTCTGTGTGTTTTACACCGGACCTGGTTCCGTTTATTATTCTGTTGGAACATCCTGTCTGTGTGTTTTACACCGGACCTGGTTCCGTTTTATTATTATTCTGTTGGAATATCCTGTCTGTGTGTTTTACACCGGACCTGGTTCCATTATTTATTATTCTGTCGGAATATCCTGTCTGTGCGTTTACGCCGGACCTGGTTCCATTATTTATTAATCTATTGGAATAACCTGTCTGTGCGGTCTATCGCATGCATGGTGATTTCTTTTGTTATTCAATTCTTTATTGTACTCAGTTGGTTAAGTTTTGACTTCTATACTCCATGAAATTTGTGGAATATCCTTGATAGTTGCGTTTCATCCAGTATCTTTTCAAGAAAATATTCTTCTAAGCATTCTTGAATTTTACTCCACAATGCAGTATCATGTTGACAATTTGGACGTTGTTAATTCCTGGATAAATTAATTCTTGAACTTGTTTTATTGAATTCTTATATCATTGTCATCATCCTCATGTTTATAAAATGTTGAAAGTCATCTGTGGCATGTAGTGCATAGATGGACTTGGTATGATTATGACCAGGGATTATTCGGTATAATCATGACCGTAATGTTACAAATGATGTGGTAAAAGTCCTCATTGGCCCGTAGTGCATTGATGGACAGTTGTTGGCATGATCATGACCATTAATGAATACACGAATATCCTTGGCCGTAGTGCAGGGGTGATTCGATGATGTGGATTATTTTATTAAGCTGAGTCTCAGCGATCACAGTGTTGAAAAACCTTTTAAATCATAAAAGATAGTAGAGTTTATTTTCTACTTGACTCTTTTAATGGATTGCTTATTCCGCTACAGTTAAACTTGATGTCTATTATATTTTATCAGTTTAACATTGTTGAAGGCTAATGATAATTTATTCTGCATTATCTTAGTCATAATATTTCTTACTGGGCTAGTTGAGCTCACCCTTTCTTTCACTGTTCTCTTCAGGAAATGAGAACGTAGCTGGGACAAGTCGGGGTACGGAGTGATGGTCCGAATGATAGTATTAGTTAGTAGTCCTCACTATTCTATGTAATGGTGTGTTAATAAATGTAATGAGGACTCCTTTTGAGTATGAATACTCTCTAGAAGATAATATTTGTATTCAAACTCACAGTTTATGTTTTGTCGTATTGTACACGACAGTTGTATTAATAAGTTGTATTTGTATTCTGTACTATGTATCTGACGACCCAAGATGGGTGATGTATACCTAATTTTGGGGGCGTCACAGTTGGTATCAGAGCTTAGGGATATGATCCCTGGCTAAGATGTGAGAATAGAACTAGGAGGGGAGAGACGGGGAATTCCTTCGCTAGTATGACATACCTAAGTTTATTTGCATGGTATTTAATTGGTCGGTCATAATATAAGGATAATATATGACATATCAATTAATTTTTATTTTGTGGCAGTATCTGAAAATGGCATCTGAGAATGTTGAGAATAGCAATGGAGCACAGACGACTGTTGATTCACCACATATCAATAATCAGGATAATGTGCATCAGGAAGGTGACAATCCTCATGCAAACAACAACACTGACCAAATGATGAATGATCAAATGTTCAGAGGCTTTATGCAATTCATGCAACAACAGGTGAAAGCGGCTCCTGTCCACAACGTAGGTGGAAATACTGGAAACTCTCAGGCGGTCACCGCTAAACAGTTTAAGGAGCTGGGACCACCGGAGTTTAAGGGAGAACCCAAACCACTTGTAGCTGAAACATGGATAAAGCAGATCACCAAGATATTTGATGTCTTGGGTTGCTCCGAGGAGCAAAAGGTTCCCTTTGCCGCCTTTATGTTGCGAGGAGAGGCAGATTACTGGTGGGAATCGATAAAGCGTACTCAACCTGCCGCACTGAAGATGTCTTGGGAGAAGTTCCAAGAGCTGTTTAACGACAAATACTTTCCCGAGAGTATTCGTCACATGAAGGAGGTGGAGTTCATCAAATTGGAGCAGAATAATATGACCGTGTCGCAGTACGAGGCAAAATTTGCGGAGTTATCCCGGTTTGCGTCCCACCTGGTGGATAATGAAGAAAGAATGACGCGGATGTTTTTAAGAGGTTTGAAGCCGGAGATACGTCAACATCTTGTTTCTCATAAACTGTGTTTGTATTCAGATGTTGTAAATAGGGCTCAGTTGGTGGAGCGCGATAACGAGACAACGCAACCAAAAGAGAGCAGCCGGCAAAATGATAATACCAGTGAGAGCAGTCATCGAAGCGGTGACAACAAGCGTGGAGGGAATCAACAGGCCAGAAATGGTAACCACTTCGGTGGTAATCAGGGCCAAAACAATAAGAATGGACATTTCAAGAAGAGGAGATTCAACAATGATGGAAAGACGTCAGCACCAGCACCTGTCGTTAAGGAAGGAGAACGACCACCTATCATATGTTTCAAATGCGGAGGGGAGGGGCACATCAGTCCAAACTGCGCGATGCCGTCCAAAGCATGTTATAATTGTGGAAGAGAAGGTCATTTAGCCCGATTTTGTCGTTTACCGAAGACAAATTCAGCTAGGATGGAGGCACCAAAAGCCGTCCCAGAAAAGTCAAAACCGGTTGTGCAAGGGAGAGCGTTTGTTGTGACCTCCCAGAAGCAAGGAACCCGAATGAGGTCATCACGGGTAAGCTTATCATAAACTCTAACGAAGTCTATACTTTATTTGATACCGGTTCAACCCATTCTTTTATTTCTCCTACTTGCGCTCATCGATTAAATTTGATTCCGGAGAAATTAGACTTTGACTTAGCAGTTGAAACTCCATTGGGAGAAACCTTCATTACATCCACGGTTTATAAGTCTTGTTTGGTTCAAGTTGGTACCCACACATTACCTGTCGATCTTATTTCATTAAAAATACTTGCATTTGACGTGATTCTAGGGATTGATTGGTTAACTACTCATCATGCAAAAATTGATTGTTTTCGTAAGGTTGTTAGCTTTCATATTCCTAATCGACCTATTATGCGAATTCAAGCAACCAAACCATTAAAATCAATCGCTGTCATCTCAAGCCATAAAGCTATTCGTTTATTGAAAAACGGATGTCAAGCTTTCTTAGCTCATGTCACAGATCTAAACAAAAATACGTCAGCTTTGAATGATATTTCTGTTGTTAATAAATTTCCTGACGTATTTCCCGAAGAACTTCCTGGCCTACCCCCAGAGCGTGAAATTGAATTTTGTATCGACCTTGAACCCGGTACAAAACCCATTTCCAAAGCCCCATATCGAATGGCTCCTATTGAACTTCAGGAGTTAAAGACCCAACTGCAGGAATTGTTAGACATTGGTTTTATTCGTCCTAGTACTTCTCCTTGGGGTGCTCCTGTTCTGTTCGTGAAGAAGAAAGATGGAAGTATGCGACTTTGTATTGATTATCGGGAGTTGAATCATGTCACCATCAAAAACAGGTACCCATTGCCACGTATTGATGACCTGTTTGACCAGTTGCAAGGAGCACAATTCTTTTCAAAGATCGATCTTCGTTCTGGATATCATCAGCTGAAGGTTAGAACTGAGGATATTCCAAAGACGGCTTTTAGAACTCGGTACGGGCATTATGAATTCCTAGTCATGTCCTTTGGATTGACTAATGCTCCTGCTGCCTTCATGGATATGATGAACCGGGTATTCAAGGAATATTTGGATCACTTTGTGGTCGTCTTTATTGATGACATCCTTATTTATTCCAAAAGCCGTGAAGATCATGAGCAACACTTGAGGCTGGTACTCCAAAAGCTTCGTGAATACAAACTTTATGCCAAGTTGAAGAAATGCGAGTTCTGGCTGGAGGAGGTAGCATTCCTTGGGCACGTAGTATCAAGTCGTGGAATATCGTTGACCCGGCAAAGATTGAAGCTATTCAAAGCTGGGAGCAACCTAAATCAGTGACCGAGGTACGTAGCTTTCTTGGTTTAGCTGGTTATTATCGGAGATTCGTGGAAGGATTTTCTCGAATCGCTACTCCATTAACTCAGCTGACTCGGAAAGATACAAAGTTTGGTTGGAGCGAAGAATGTGAGCAGAGTTTTCAAGAACTCAAGAGGAGACTCATTTCAGCACCTGTTCTAACAATACCATCTGGCTCGGAGGGATTTGTCATCTACAGTGATGCTTCGAGCAAAGGGTTGGGATGCGTTCTCATGCAACATGGAAAAGTCATAGCCTATGCATCAAGACAACTCAAGGAATATGAGAGGAATTATCCTACTCATGATCTAGAGTTGGCAGCTGTTGTCTTTGCACTTAAAATTTGGAGGCATTACTTGTATGGGGAGAAAGTGGAGATCTTTACGGATCATAAAAGCCTCAAATATTTCTTCACTCAAAAGGAACTCAACATGCGACAACGACGTTGGCTTGAACTGTTGAAAGATTATGATCATACCATTCAATACCATCCTGGAAAAGCGAACGTGGTAGCTGACGCATTGAGTAGAAGATCATATGCGGGTACAAGTGCAATATTAACAACGCAAAGGCCCATTTTGTGTGACTTGCAAAGGATGGAGATAGAGTTGAAGACTCCAGGGACCCATGTGATGATGGCGAATATACGAGTAGAACCGACTTTAATCGATAAAGTTAAAGCTGCTCAAGCTACAGACCTGGAGCTGATGCGTATGAGGAAGAAAGTGCAAGAAGGTGCTATGCCGGAAGCAAGAATCGATGAAGAAGGAATACTTCGAGTCAACTCCAGACTTTGTGTTCCTAACAACCCTGATTTAAAGTATGAAATCATGATGGAGGCGCACAACACACCGTTTGCAATCCATCCTGGAAGTACCAAAATGTATCATGATCTTCGTCATACATTTTGGTGGAGCAATATGAAGAGAGAGATAGCGTTGTTTATCTCAAGGTGTCTAACTTGTCAACGAGTCAAAGCGGAGCATCAAGTACCAAAAGGTCCATTGCAACCACTTGAAATTCCAGAATGGAAGTGGGAGCACATTACCATGGATTTCGTTACCGGTCTTCCTAGGGTTTCTCAAGGTATTGATGCGATTTGGGTCATTGTTGATAGATTGACCAAGTCTGCTCATTTCTTACCGATACGAGAAACTTATACACTTGAACGTCTTGCTCGTATGTACATAAACGAGATTGTAAGACTGCATGGTATGCCAGTATCCATAGTTTCTGATCGAGACCCAAGATTCACTTCACGATTTTGGGTTAGTTTACAAAAAGCTATGGGCACGGAGTTACGATTTAGTTCAGCATATCATCCTCAGACGGACGGACAATCAGAGAGGACTATTCAAACTCTTGAAGATCTATTAAGACTCTGTGTCTTTGACTTCAAGGGAAGTTGGGACAAGTTCTTACCATTGGTGGAGTTTTCCTACAACAACAGTTATCAAGCAAGTATTGGCATGGCTCCATTCGAAGCATTGTATGGAAGAAAATGTCGTTCTCCAGTATGCTGGGATGAGGTGGGCGAAGCAACGTTGTTGGGACCGGAGTTGGTACGTATGACTACAGAAAAGATTCAAACGATCCGACAACGTATAAAAACCTCACAAGATCGACAAAAGAGTTATGCTGATCTTCATCGAAAGGACGTGGAATTTGATGTAGGAGATCATGTGTTCTTACGTGTTGCTCCATGGAAAGGAGTTACGAGATTTGGAAAGAGAGGAAAGCTAAATCCTCGATTCATCGGTCCATTTTTAATCCTCGATCGAGTAGGAACTGTGGCTTATAGACTCGCTTTACCGCCAAGTATGTCTCGTGTTCATAACGTTTTCCACATATCCATGTTACGCAAATATGTGGAAGACCCGAACCACATTATTGAGTTAGAACCGGACGAAATAGCGGAGGATTTGACGTATGAAGAAGTTCCTGTTCAAATCTTGGATAAGAAGGAACATATTCTACGCTCCAAGGTTATACCTCAAGTCAAAGTTTTGTGGAGAAACCACGATGTTGAGGAAATGACTTGGGAGTTAGAATCAGAAATGAAATCAAGGTATCCTTACCTCTTCGACATACCAGGTACGTACCCTAATTTCG
Source organism: Panax notoginseng (assembly GCA_016801055.1). NCBI lineage: Eukaryota > Viridiplantae > Streptophyta > Magnoliopsida > Apiales > Araliaceae > Panax > Panax notoginseng. The sequence goes on from CM029023.1 coordinate 139,049,053, forward strand.
AGGGCGAAATTTCATAAGAAGGGGAGGTTGTAAGACCCCAACTTTTATAAATAAAGATGAATTTTCTATAAATATCATTTTTGAATATTATGGAGTTAATTTGATATAATGTTATAGTTGTGGGTAATATTTATAAATTTTGCAAAGTACGCAAGTTGTTATATAATATTCGATTGGTCGGGGAATATTCGTTTTAACAGGGAATATTCGTACAACGACACAATCATTGGTGGACCCCACAACGGAATTATTGTCGGATTGAGAAAACGACAAAAATATTTTATTAAAAATAACGGCGGAAATTTTACCATTGTTACTGTTGAACTACTCGGTAGTAAAAGTACAGTAATACGTGTGGTTGCATAGTAGCACACGGTATTGATTATTAATGCTTATGTGAGAAGTCACTCAGTTTGATTCAATTATTGTCAGTTAATAATATGAATTATTTAGCGATAATGACGTTTTGTTTTATTCGTATTATTAACGTAATAAAACAGAAACATCTTTTTATATAAAACAAAATACTTTATTAAAGTTATTCTATAAATAGAATATATTTTATTTTATTTAAAAGATTTTTCTTTAAATATGGACCGTCAGATTAAAGTAATCAATCTGGACCGTTCATGGATTAGTTACTATGCATTCTATTTTTCTATAAATAGCAGCTCATTCCTTCATTATTTCTTACGAATTCACTGAACTCTAGAGAGAGAAACTATAGAGAGAAACTATAGAGAGAGAGAAGAAGAGTATTCTGCTACTACTTCCTTACTTCAGCTCTTCTTTAAAACGGTAGGGAATATTATTTCTTTTATATTCATGAAGAGAACTTCTTGTTATTCCATTTGTTATTATTCTGTTGGAATAACCAGTATACGCGGTCTACCCTATACTTGGTGACATTCTTCTATTATTCTGTTGGAACATCCTGTCTGTGTGTTTTACACCGGACCTGGTTCCGTTTATTATTCTGTTGGAACATCCTGTCTGTGTGTTTTACACCGGACCTGGTTCCGTTTTATTATTATTCTGTTGGAATATCCTGTCTGTGTGTTTTACACCGGACCTGGTTCCATTATTTATTATTCTGTCGGAATATCCTGTCTGTGCGTTTACGCCGGACCTGGTTCCATTATTTATTATTCTATTGGAATAACCTGTCTGTGCGGTCTATCGCATGCATGGTGATTTCTTTTGTTATTCCATTCTTTATTGTACTCAGTTGGTTAAGTTTTGACTTCTATACTCCATGAAATTTGTGGAATATCCTTGATAGTTGCGTTTCATCCAGTATCTTTTCAAGAAAATATTCTTCTAAGCATTCTTGAATTTTACTCCACAATGCAGTATCATGTTGACAATTTGGACGTTGTTAATTCCTGGATAAATTAATTCTTGAACTTGTTTTATTGAATTCTTATATCATTGTCATCATCCTCATGTTTATAAAATGTTGAAAGTCATCTGTGGCCTGTAGTGCATAGATGGACTTGGTATGATTATGACCAGGGATTATTCGGTATAATCATGACCGTAATGTTACAAATGATGTGGTAAAAGTCCTCATTGGCCCGTAGTGCATTGATGGACAGTTGTTGGCATGATCATGACCATTAATGAATACACGAATATCCTTGGCCGTAGTGCAGGGGTGATTCGATGATGTGGATTATTTTATTAAGCTGAGTCTCAGCGATCACAGTGTTGAAAAACCTTTTAAATCATAAAAGATAGTAGAGTTTATTTTCTACTTGACTCTTTTAATGGATTGCTTGTTCCGCTACAGTTAAACTTGATGTCTATTATATTTTATCAGTTTAACATTGTTGAAGGCTAATGATAATTTATTCTGCATTATCTTAGTCATAATATTTCTTACTGGGCTAGTTGAGCTCACCCTTTCTTTCACTGTTCTCTTCAGGAAATGAGAACGTAGCTGGGACAAGTCGGGGAACGGAGTGATGGTCCGAATGATAGTATTAGTTAGTAGTCCTCACTATTCTATGTAATGGTGTGTTAATAAATGTAATGAGGACTCCTTTTGAGTATGAATACTCTCTAGAAGATAATATTTGTATTCAAACTCACAGTTTATGTTTTGTCGTATTGTACACGACAGATGTATTAATCAGTTGTATTTGTATTCTGTACTATGTATCTGACGACCCAAGATGGGTGATGTATACCTAATTTTGGGGGGCGTCACATTCTTGCTGTCGGGGAATATTCGTACGACGGCGCAGCCTTGTGTGGGCCCCATAACGGAAAGCGATTGGATGAAGAAAATGACAAGTATAAGTTGTTTATAAATAACGGCGTAGTTGTTACCGTTAATACTGTTGGAATACCCGGTGGTTAAAATACAGTAGCACACGGTATTGCACCAATTATTGATTCTTACGTAAGAAGGCACTACTCAATAATTGTTACAGTAGTTATTATTCAATATTTTATTTTATTGATTCAATAATTGTTGCGTTGATATTTTATATTATTGTTGTTTCAATAATTGTTGCTGCACAGTATTTTCATTATCAGATCAATAATTCATATTATTTGAATAATATTATTAGATAACATTATTGGCAATGTCTAGAAAGTTCTGTCTAAGGAGAGGTTTGGTCATCTAATTGCGCGCCAGTAAGGAGAAATCCTTATTGGAAAGCCCCCTCTTTCCTGGGAACGGCCTGGTTGTCATAAATGTGATTCTGTAATATTATTTGTGAATAATTAATTATTGATTCATATGATAAGGAAATATTTATTTTATGTGGATATAAATGAGGGATATATTTTTGTGGTTAAAAATGAAGGAGTTAATGTTGAGGTTTTTATCAGTATTTTTGTCGGAATGGAGGTATTAAAAAATCAGGTTTTTGAGATATTTGGCGGGGTTATAATTTTTAATCCGACCGTTGGATCGTGGTAATTTTTGGATATGTTATACATATATAAGTTGAGTATATGTCCACAAATTTTGAACCGTTAAAAATGAACGTATGATTTATTATGAATTTTACAAGATGACTGGTTCAGAAATTGTTGAATTTTCGGAGTTTATCATTTTGATGGAAAATTCTAGAATTGGTGGGCCCCACTTGTGGTTGGTGAAGAAATGTGCTGAATTATATTTCAAATGTGGTGGGTGGGAATAGTAGCAGGTAAAGCCATCAGGTTGCAGGTCAAACCTACTAAAATTTTCCTATAAATAGAGGGCTAAGTTAGAATTGAAAATCACACCAGAAACAAGTTTTCTCTCTTTCTCTCTCTAGATTATTGAGTGTATTTTGTGAGTATTTAGATACTTTGAGAGTTTCTATTCATCAGAGCAAGTTTCTTTCAGCCTTATACCGGTATTCCGACCAGAAGTACTGATATTTTGAGGTAAGGGATATTATTTTCTTCTTAAATGATATTATTTTCTTCAATATCATTATGCTGAAATATTGATATGAGTTTTTATCAAATTTGGAACTTTTTGTGTCGGGGTTACTATTCACGTATACGGCACTATTCACGTATACGGCACTATTCACGAATACGGCACTATTCACCGAAAAATAAAATTTTTCTTTTTGTCCAAGATGTCTATTATGGTTACTATCTTTGATTGTATCCATGTTTTGATCTTTATTTTTGAATTCTGCTTCACAATTGATTATTATGAAGTATTATTGATCTTGGATAAACTGTTATACGAATCCCTACTATTTGTCCTTCTGTCTCATTGGATTCGTTCTCTTTAAGATATTTTTCATCATCCTCAGTCCTAAATGATGATATTACTGAATATCTTTGGCCTGTAGTGCAAAGATGTATGATTACTTGATGAATATCTTTGGCCTGTAGTGCAAAGATGAACAGGTGTTGAGATGAACATGACTGACAGGTGATACAAATGAATATCTTTGGCCTGTAGTGCAAAGATGAATATTTGGATAAAGATGATTATTAATTGATGTTACAGGGATAAAATATTGATGATGGACTTTTAAATCTTAGAAGATAGTAGAATTCTTTCTCTACTTGACTCTTCTAATGGTTTGCTGTTTCCGCTGCAGTTGTTGATCTAAAACTTGTTGTCGATTATATTCTATCAGATTTTTCCCTGTTGAAGACTAACGATAATTTGTTGTATATTATCTTAGTCATAATATTCTTTACTGGGCTAGTTGAGCTCACCCTTTTCCTTTTTGTTCCATTTTTCTTCTCAGGAGGTGAGAACATAGCAGGATCTAGTCGGGGTATGGAGTGATGGTTCTAGAAAGATGTTTTAGCAGTCCTCACTATTTCTGTAAAATAGTGTTTGAATAATTGTAATGAGGATTTATTTGAGTGTGGATATTGTCTAGAAGACAATATTTGTATTTAAACTCACAGTATGTGTTGTCGTATTTTGCACGACAATTGTATTATTGAAGTTGTAGTTTGCTTTCTGTACCATGTATTTGGCGACTCAGAATGGGTGTTGTATACCTATTTTGGGGGCGTCACAGTTGGTATCAGAGCTTAGGGATATGATCCCTGGCTGAGATGTGAGACAAGAACTAGGAGGGGAGAGACGGGGAATTCCTTCGCTAGTATGACCTGACTAAGTTTATTTGGTGTTTATTTGGTCGGTCAGAGTATAGGGATAATATATGACATGACTATTAACCCTTGTTTTATGGCAGTATTTAAGAATGGCAGCTGAGAACGTTAATAATGGAGTAAATCAGACCGTGGAGACACCTTTGATCACCACCCAGGGGAACGTGCAACAGGAAGGCAATATTCCTCCTGTAAACAACGTTACCGAGCAAACGATGAATGATGGAATGTTTAGGAGCTTTTTGCAGTTCATGCAAAATCAGACGAGGGAGACTCGTGTGCAGAATACGGGTGGAAATGATAACGCGCGGTTTGTCACAGCTAAGCAGTTCAAAGAATTGGGACCACCAGAATTTAAGGGAAAGCCGGATCCGATCATGGCGGAAACGTGGGTCAAGCAAATTACCAAGATATTCGATGTCTTGGGATGCACGGAGGAACAGAAGGTTCCATTCGCCACCTTTATGTTCCGCGGTGAGGCAGACTACTGGTGGGAGTCTGTGAAGCGTACCCAGCCTGACGCACTCAACATGTCCTGGGAAACATTTCAAAAACTGTTCAATGACAAGTACTTTCCTGAAAGTATTCGTCATATGAAGGAGGTAGAGTTTATCAGACTGGAACAAAACAACATGACGGTGTCCCAGTACGAGGCGAAGTTTGCAGAGTTATCCAGGTTTGCACCTCATTTGGTCGAAAATGAGGAACGAATGACAAGGATGTTTCTGAGAGGTCTAAAACCCGAGATTCGGCAATATCTTATCTCTCATAAATTTTCTTTATATTCAGATGTTGTAAACAGGGCTCAATTATTAGAGCGAGATAATGAGTATGTGCAACCGAGGGACCACAACCAGGGTCATACCGGTGGCGGCAGTCATCGAAGCAATGAAAACCAGCAGGGAGGAAAACATTCGGACAAAAGCGGTAACCACTCTGGTGGTAATCGTGGTCGTGATAATAGAAGGAGCGAGTCGGGAGGAGATTTCAAGAAGAGAAGGTACAACAATGATAACGTGAAGACGTCAGCACAAACATCAACTGTTTCTAGGGGAGGAGAACGACCACCGGTCGTATGTTACAAATGTGGGAAAGAGGGACATATCAGCCCAAACTGCCCACAACAATCCAAGGTATGTTATAACTGTGGAAAGGAGGGTCATATAGCTCGAGAGTGTTCGGTAGCAAAACCAAGTTCAGCGGGGATGGTGACTCCAAAAGTTGTCCCGGATAAGTCGAAATCAGCGGTTCCTGGAAGGGCGTTTGTCGTTACTGGCCAAAACGCGAGAAACCCGAACGAGGTGATCACGGGTAAGCTAATCTTGAATTCTTGCGAAGTTTATACTTTACTAGATACCGGTTCTACCCATTCTTTTATCTCTCCTGCTTGTGCTCAACGTTTAAACTTGACTCCGGAGAAATTGGACTTTAACTTATCTGTTGAAACTCCGTTGGGTCCACTGTTTATAAATCTTGCATGATCCAAGTTGGCACTATCACATTACCTGTTGATCTTATCTCTTTAAAGATACTTGCTTTTGATGTGATTTTAGGAATTGATTGGTTAACCACTCATCATGCTAAAATTGATTGTTTTCGTAAGGTTGTTAGTTTTCATATTCCTAACCAACCTGTCATACGAATTCAAACTACTAAACCATTAAAATCAAACTCTTTCATATCAAGCCACAAAGCATTCGTTTATTGAAAAACGGATGTCAAGCTTTCTTAGCCATGTTATGGACTTGAACAAAATACGTCAGAATTGAATGATATTTCTGTTGTTAGTAAAATCCCTGACGTATTTCCTGAAGAATTTCTTGGCCTACGCGTGATATTGAATTTTGTATCATCTTTGAATCTGGTACAAAACCCATTTCTAAAATCTCATATCGAATGGCTCCTATTGAACTTCAGGAGTTAAAAACCCAACTATAGAAGTTGATAACCGAGCCTCTATCTGGTGACTTTCTTTGTGGAATGCACCAAAACCAACTCTCCGTAAGGGACTCTATATTTGTGTGATAGCAAAAAAAATAGGTGCCATTGTGACGTACTATCCAAAATTGGGATATTAATCACAATTGAGAGCAACCGAAGTCGGTAACCGAAGTACGTAGCTTTCTGGGCTTAGCTGGTTATTATCGGAGATTTGTGGAAGGATTTTCTCGAATCGCTACTCCGTTAACTCAGCTGACTCGGAAAGATACAAAATTCGTATGGAGTGAGGAATGCGAGAAGAGTTTCCAAGAACTCAAGAGGAGACTCATTTCGGCACCTGTTCTGACAATACCATCTGGTTCGGATGGATTTGTTATCTACAGCGATGCTTCAGGCAAAGGGTTAGGATGTGTTCTCATGCAACATGGGAAAGTCATAGCCTATGCCTCACGACAACTCAAAGAATATGAGAGGAATTATCCTACTCATGATTTGGAGTTGGCAGCAGTCGTTTTTGCGTTGAAGATCTGGAGACACTACCTGTATGGGGAGAAAGTGGAGATCTATACAGATCATAAAAGCCTCAAATATTTCTTCACCCAAAAGGAACTCAACATGCGGCAACGACGTTGGCTCGAGCTGTTGAAAGATTACGATCATACCATCCAATATCATCCTGGAAAAGCAAACGTAGTAGCTGACGCATTGAGTAGAAGATCATATGCGGGTACGAGTGCAATATTGTTAACACAAAGGCCCATTTTGTATGACTTGCAAAGGATGGAGATAGAGATGAAGGCTCCAAGTACCCACATGATGATATCAAATATACGAGTAGAACCGACTTTAATCGATAAAGTTAAAGCTGCTCAAGCTACGGACATGGAGCTGATGCGTATGAAGAAGAAAGTGCAAGAAGGTGCTATTCCAGAAGCAAGAATCGATGAAGAAGGAATACTTCGAGTCAACTCCAGACTTTGTGTTCCTAACGATTTTGACTTGAAGCATAGAATAATGATGGAGGCACACAACACACCGTTTGCAATCCATCCTGGGAGTACCAAAATGTATCACGATCTTCGACATACATTTTGGTGGAGCAATATGAAAAGAGAGATCGCGGAGTTTATCTCGAGGTGTTTAACTTGTCAACGTGTAAAAGGCGGAGCATCAAGTGCCAAAGGGTCCATTGCAACCACTTGAGATTCCGAAATGGAAGTGGGAACACATTACTATGGATTTTGTTACGGGTCTTCCCAAGGTTTCTCAAGGCATAGATGCGATTTGGGTTATTGTTGATAGATTAACCAAGTCCGCTCATTTCTTGCCGATACGTGAGACTTATTCCCTTGAACGTCTTGCTAGTATGTACGTGAACGAGATTGTGAGATTGCATGGCATGCCAGTATCCATAGTTTCGGATCGTGACCCAAGATTCACTTCACGATTTTGGGTTAGCTTGCAGAAAGCTATGGGCACGGATTTACGATTCAGTTCGGCATACCATCCTCAAACGGACGGACAATCAGAGAGGACTATTCAAACTCTTGAAGATCTATTAAGACTTTGTGTCCTAGATCTCAAAGGGAGTTGGGATAAGTACCTACCATTGGTGGAATTCTCCTACAACAACAGTTATCAGGCGAGCATAGGTGTGGCTCCATTCGAGGCGTTGTATGGAAGAAAATGTCGTTCTCCAGTATGCTGGGACGAGGTGGGTGAAGCAACATTGTTGGGACCAGAGTTGGTACGCATTACTACAGAGAAGATCCAAACGATTCGACAACGTATACAAACGGCACAGGATCGACAAAAGAGTTATGCGGATCTTCATCGGAAGGACGTGGAATTTAATATTGGGGATCATGTATTGTTACGTGTTGCACCATGGAAGGGAGTTACAAGATTTGGGAAGAGAGGAAAGCTCAATCCAAGATTTGTTGGTCCATTTGAGATTCTTGAGCGAATAGGAAATGTGGCATATAGACTCGCATTACCTCCAAGCATGTCTCGTGTTCATAATGTTTTTCACATATCTATGCTTCGTAAATATGTTAAAGACCCGAACCACATTATTGAGTTAGAACCAGACGAGATAGCTGAAGATTTAACGTACGAGGAGGTACCTGTTAAGATCTTGGATAGGAAAGAGCATGTCCTACGCACGAAGGTTATACCACAAGTTAAGGTTTTGTGGAGAAACCATGCTATTGAAGAAATGACCTGGGAGTTGGAATCAGAAATGAAAGCGAGGTATCCTCACCTTTTTGAAACATCAGGTACGTACGTCAATTTCGAGGACGAAATTTCATAAGGAGGGGAGGTTGTAAGACCCCAACTTATTAATGAATAAAATCAAATTTTCTCTAAATATTATTGTGAATAATAAGGGGTAATTTGATATAATACTTTGGTTATGGGTGAAATGTGCAAATTTTGCAAAATAAGCAAGTGGTTATAAAATATTCATTTTGTCGGGGAATATTCGTTTGGTCGTGGAATATTCTTGCTGTCGGGGAATATTCGTACGACGGCGCAGCCTTGTGTGGGCCCCATAACGGAAAGCGATTGGATGAAGAAAACGACAAGTATAAGTTGTTTATAAATAACGGCGTAGTTGTTACCGTTAATACTGTTGGAATACCCGGTGGTTAAAATACAGTAGCACACGGTATTGCACCAATTATTGATTCTTACGTAAGAAGGCACTACTCAATAATTGTTACAGTAGTTATTGTTCAATATTTTATTTTATTGATTCAATAATTGTTGCGTTGATATTTTATATTATTGTTGTTTCAATAATTGTTGCTGCACAGTATTTTTCATTATCAGATCAATAATTCATATTATTTGAATAATATTATTAGATAACATTATTGGCAATGTCTAGAAAGTTCTGTCTAAGGAGAGGTTTGGTCATCTAATTGCGCGCCAGTAAGGAGAAATCCTTATTGGAAAGCCCCCTCTTTCCTGGGAACGGCCTGGTTGTCATAAATGTGATTCTGTAATATTATTTGTGAATAATTAATTATTGATTCATATGATAAGGAAATATTTATTTTATGTGGATATAAATGAGGGATATATTTTTGTGGTTAAAAATGAAGGAGTTAATGTTGAGGTTTTTATCAGTATTTTTGTCGGAATGGAGGTATTAAAAATCAGGGTTTTTGAGATATTTTGCGGGGGTTATAATTTTTAATCCGACCGTTGGATCGTGGTAATTTTTGGATATGTTATACATATATAAGTTGAGTATATGTCCACAAATTTTGAACCGTTAAAAATGAACGTATGATTTATTATGAATTTTACAAGATGACTGGTTCAGAAATTGTTGAATTTTCGGAGTTTATCATTTTGATGGAAAATTCTAGAATTGGTGGGCCCCACTTGTGGTTGGTGAAGAAATGTGCTGAATTATATTTCAAATGTGGTGGGTGGGAATAGTAGCAGGTAAAGCCATCAGGTTGCAGGTCAAACCTACTAAAATTTTCCTATAAATAGAGGGCTAAGTTAGAATTGAAAATCACACCAGAAACAAGTTTTCTCTCTTTCTCTCTCTAGATTATTGAGTGTATTTTGTGAGTATTTAGATACTTTGAGAGTTTCTATTCATCAGAGCAAGTTTCTTTCAGCCTTATACCGGTATTCCGACCAGAAGTACTGATATTTTGAGGTAAGGGATATTATTTTCTTCTTAAATGATATTATTTTCTTCAATATCATTATGCTGAAATATTGATATGAGTTTTTATCAAATTTGGAACTTTTTGTGTCGGGGTTACTATTCACGTATACGGCACTATTCACGTATACGGTACTATTCACGAATACGGCACTATTCACCGAAAAATAAAATTTTTTCTTTTTGTCCAAGATGTCTATTATGGTTACTATCTTTGATTGTATCCATGTTTTGATCTTTATTTTTGAATTCTGCTTCACAATTGATTATTATGAAGTATTATTGATCTTGGATAAACTGTTATACGAATCCCTACTATTTGTCCTTCTGTCTCATTGGATTCGTTCTCTTTAAGATATTTTTCATCATCCTCAGTCCTAAATGATGATATTACTGAATATCTTTGGCCTGTAGTGCAAAGATGTATGATTACTTGATGAATATCTTTGGCCTGTAGTGCAAAGATGAACAGGTGTTGAGATGAACATGACTGACAGGTGATACAAATGAATATCTTTGGCCTGTAGTGCAAAGATGAATATTTGGATAAAGATGATTATTAATTGATGTTACAGGGATAAAATATTGATGATGGACTTTTAAATCTTAGAAGATAGTAGAATTCTTTCTCTACTTGACTCTTCTAATGGTTTGCTGTTTCCGCTGCAGTTGTTGATCTAAAACTTGTTGTCGATTATATTCTATCAGATTTTTCCCTGTTGAAGACTAACGATAATTTGTTGTATATTATCTTAGTCATAATATTCTTTACTGGGCTAGTTGAGCTCACCCTTTTCCTTTTTGTTCCATTTTTCTTCTCAGGAGGTGAGAACATAGCAGGATCTAGTCGGGGTATGGAGTGATGGTTCTAGAAAGATGTTTTAGCAGTCCTCACTATTTCTGTAAAATAGTGTTTGAATAATTGTAATGAGGATTTATTTGAGTGTGGATATTGTCCAGAAGACAATATTTGTATTGAAACTCACAGTATGTGTTGTCGTATTTTGCACGACAATTGTATTATTGAAGTTGTAGTTTGTTTTCTGTACCATGTATTTGGCGACTCAGAATGGGTTGGATGGATTGGACCTATTTTGGGGGCGTCACAGCTAGCGTATGATATTGCAGCAGGAGCGACCGTTGAGAGTACGGGTATCCCGCAGGAGTAGTTTGACGCGATACGCGACGAGGTACTCCGGTTGGTGGTTACCTTACTCTCTGAGGCTTTTGGCCCGATAGGGCATCAGCCCCCACCTACTCAGGTATTATATTTATTTTAAGTTTATTAATTTGCATGTTATTTAATTTTCATACTGTCTATTTTGATTCTCTTATACGGACTAATGCGTTTATTTTTGTTTGTATCAACAGGGTGACGTTAATATCGATGGTGATGGCGAGCAGGATTTCTGGACACCCGATAGAAGGCTCTGATCCTACTGGTGGTAGTACTAGTTTAGGTCGATATACATACATAATATATATATATATATATAGTGTCTATCATATATCTGTCTAGATATTTTGTAGAACATTGTATAAGCACATACTGATAATTTGGCGCCATTTCATTGTTCGTTTTAGTTTATAAGTTATACTATATTAAAGTATATACACTCTACATATAAACATCATTGTTATCTGTACGTGATTATTGTTCTATATTTTTGTAGTTTTATTTTACAGTTTAGTTTTGAAGTTTATATACGCCATTTATAGTTTATAAGTTTAGTTTAGTTGTACAACGTTGTATTATGGGTTGATTATGATATATATGTTGTTGCTGGTTGTTGGAAGTAGTTGTAACATGGGTTGAATATTATTGTATGTATTGTTGTGATAAACAAGTTTCAGGTACAAAAAAGTGGTTTAAAAACCTGGAAAATGTAAAAGCAAAAGAAATGGTTTAAATTTTTTTTGATAATTCTGACGGAATAAACTAAAATCGACGGAATTTCTGTCGAAAATAATATATTTAATTTATTTTATAAAATGCTATTTATAGAAATAATTTATTTTATAAATGTTATTTTTGATGGATTTGAAGTTAATTCTGATGCACATTCCCTCGAAATTAAAAAAATCCAACTTTTCGTGTTCGTCCACGTGGCAAGCTGTATGCGACGATTTTTTCCGACGAGATAAATTCTGTCGAGTATATGTTATTTCTGACCGAAAGTTCGTCGAAACTAAATCCCTCGTAAATATATTTTTTTCAACCGAATTCTCGACGGAAATAAGATCGACGACATTATATTCGTCCGAATTTCCAACAGAATATGCCGTCGGAAATAAGTTACTCTCGACGGAATAACCTTATGTCCGACGGAATAGTCCATCGGAATTAGCCATTTTTCTTATAGTGAAGTACTAACAACTATTCTAATTATCTAGTTTTTTACCAATTTAAATCCACTTAAACGGTCGCCTCAATTGAATATTTGTGAAATTATTTTAATTAAAAGTAAAACAAACTAAATTAAAATAACAAGGATTGATCACCAGATGATTAAGACATAGAAATATAATTTTCCCAATTGCTCCGCAATAGCCTCCTTACCTTATTTCCACTGTATTTATCCAATGAGTTGTTAACTAGGATTGTCTATCAATTTATTAATATATGTCGATGATTAATAAAAAGACCTATTTCAGTTATATATATTGCTATTTTTATGCAAGACACTTAAAATAGATTCATTAAGCACAAACTTCGTGTAAGACCCCAACTTTTATAAATAAAGATGAATTTTTATAAATATCATTTTTGAACATTATGGAGTAAATTTGATATAATGTTATAGTTGTGGGTAATATTTATAAATTTTACAAAGTACGCAAGTTGTTATATAATATTCGATTGGTCGGGGAATATTTGTTTTAACAGGGAATATTCGTACAACGGCACAATCATTGGTGGACCCCACAACGGAATTATTGTCGGATTGAGAAAATAACAAAAATAAATACTCTATGAAAGTAACGGCGGAAGTTTTTACCGTTAACTATTGAAACACCCGGTGTTAAAAGTACAGTAATACGCGTGGTTGCATAGTAGTACACGGTATTGATTATTGATGCTTACGTGAGATGTCACTTAGTTTAGTTCAACTATTGCTACAGTAATTGCTGCATAATATCTCACGTTATTTGATTTAATTATTGTCGATATTTTATATAATACTATGAGTTATAATTTTATGGAAGATTATGTTCGTGTTGATTAAGAAAAAGAATATTAATTAATAAGCAATAGATGGTTATTCTATTATCTTGCTAAATTAATATTTATTCTATTAAATTTTGAAAGTGGGCGTATTATGTGATGAAAGGGACAATCATCAAATTCCTTCCAAGTGGGTAATCTATTTCAATTAGCAGGATGTAGCTTGTTGACTAAATTCTCAAATTATGTTATTACTATTTGATAACTTATGAGTGGGGAGATGTTTTCATTGGATCATTTCTTTAAATTGGCATGTGTTGTCCTTCCTAAATTGTATACACCAATTACTGATAACCCGTGAACTTTTGTTCGATTCTTTTTCTTTCTTTTAACTGTGCATCCGTGATTTTTTGCAAATAGTATCCTTTCTATTCTCCTATAAATAGAAGCTCATTCCTTCATTATTTCTTACGAATTCACTGAAACCCTAGAGAGATAAACTATAGAGAGAAAGAAGAAAAGTATTCTGCTACTTTCCTACTCTTATATCTAGTTTCTTTTACGGTAAGGGGTATTATTTCTTTTGTATTCATGAAGAGAACTTCTGTTATTCCATTATTTATTATTCTGTTGGAATAACCTGTATACGCGGGCTACCCTAAACTTGGTGACATTCTTATATTATTCCGTGTTTATTATTATTCTGTTGGAACATCCTGTCTGTGCGTTTTATGTCGGACCTGGTTCCGTCTTTATTATTCTGTTGGAACATCCTGTCTGTGCGTTTTACGCCAGATCTGGTTCTGTCTTTATTATTCTGTTGGAACATCCTGTCGGTACGAATTTCTCCTGACCTGATTCCGTTACTTATTATTCTATTGGAATAACCTGTCTATGCGAAGTACCGCATGCATGGTAATTTCTTTTGTTATTCCATTCGTTATTATACTCAGTTGGTTAAAGTTTTGACTTTTATACTCTATAAAATTAGTGAAATATCCTTGATATTTGCGCTTCATCCAGTATCCTTTCGTGGAATTATTCTTCTGAGCATTCTTGAATTTTACTCTACAAAGTAGTATCATGTTGACAATTTGGACGTTATTTATTCCTGGATAAATTAATTCTTGAACTTGTTTTATTGAATTATTATATCATTGTCATCATCCTCATGTTTATATTTTGTTGAAAGTCATCTGTGGCCTGTAGTGCATAGATGGACTTGGTATGATTATGACCAGGGATTATTCGGTATAATCATGACCGTAATGTTACAAATAATATGGTAAAAGTCCTCATTGGTCCGTAGTGCATTGATGGGCAGTTGTTGGCATGATCATGACCATTGATGAATACACGAATATCCTTGGCCCGTAATGCATGGTTTATTTGTGGTTGTGATACTAATGAATATCCTTGGCCGTAGTGCAGGGATGATATGAATTATTTATTAAGTTGAGTCCCAGCGATAAAAGTGATGAAAAACTTTTTAAATCATAAAAGATAGTAGATTTTATTCTCTACTTGACTCTTTTAATGGATTGTTTATTGGATAGTGTGAAAATAAATGTATTGAGGACTTATTTTGAGTTTGAATACTGTTTAGAAGACAATGTTGTATTAAAACTCACAGCTTATGTTTTGTCGTATTTTACACGACAGTTGTATAATTAAATTTTTATTTGTATTTTGTAAGACCCCAACTTTTTATAAATAAATTGAATTTTCTCTATTTATTATTTTGAAATAGTAAGGGTTTATTTGATTAATGTGGTTAGTTATGGGTAAAATGCGCAAATATTTTTAAATAAGCAAGTGGTTATAAAATATATATTCATTGTTGTCGGGAAATATTCGTTTGGTCGTGGAATATTCTTGCTGTCGGGGAATATTCGTACGACGGCGCAGCCTTTTGTGGGCCCCATAACGGAAAACGATTAGATGAAGAAAACGACAAGTATAAGTTGTTTATAAATAACGGCGTAGTTGTTACCATTAATACTGTTGGAATACCCGGTGGTTAAAACACAGTAATACGCGTTGTTGCACAGTAGCACACGGTATTGCACCAATTATTGATTCTTACGTAAGAAGGCCCTACTCAATAATTGTTACAGTAATTACTGTTCAGTATTTTATTTTATTGATTCAATAATTGTTGCGTTGATATTTTATATTACTGTTGTTTCAATAATTGTCACTACACAGTATTTTCTATTATCGGAGCAATAATTTATATTATCTAAATAATATTATTAGCTAACAATATTGGCAATGTCTAGAAAGTTCTGTCTAAGGAGAAGTTTGGTCACCTAATTGCGCGCCAGTAAGGAGAGATTCTTATTGGAAAACCCCCTCTTTCCTAGGAACTGTCTGGTTGTCAGTATTGTGATTCTGTAATATTACTTGTGAATAATTAATTATTGATTTATATGATGAGAAAAATATTAATTTTATGTGGATATAGATGGAGAAAATTTTTAAAGTGACAATTGTTGAAAATCGATATTTTATCTTTTCTGATAAAATAATATTTTATTATATTATTAAAATGTAATAATGATGATATTTTTATAATAAATGTGGGATATATGAGTATATGAGGAGGAAGAGTATTTTTGTTGCATTAAATGATTAAAACATGTTTTTCATGTTTGTGGACCCCATTTCTTGACTGAAATTTGATTATAGCGTGTAAAATCGTCCGTTTGTGGATTTCGGTTAATTTTTGTTTAGAATTTAGAAAAACTTTCTTCTGTAAAATTGTAGAGAATTGAATTTCCTATAAAAATTCGTGAGATTCAATTTTTTTGATAAAAAAGCTATTTATTATGAATTATTGAAGTTCCGGATTAATTGTTTATTTTTTTTTGGAGTTTTAAATAACTTTTATATGAAAAACGTTTTTGGCAAGTTTGGCACATGTGTGGTTGATATTTTGGATCAATGAAGGTGTGCGTAAGAATTTATAATATATATATTATTATTATATTAAATTTTCTGCTTTGGTGTTCTAAGCATTTTTCTATAAATAGGGTACTTAGGTTAGAATTGAAATCACACCAGAAACTGAAGTTTTTTCTCTCTTTCTCACTCTATATTATCGAGCGTATTCTTGTGAGTATTTTGATACTTTGAGTGTTGCTATATGGTGTAAGTTCCCTTCAGCTCTATATCCAATATTCCAGTCAGAAGTACTATCTTTTTGAGGTAAGGGATATTATTTTATTCAAAAATGATATTATTACTTCAATATCATTCTGCCAAAATATTAGTTGGAAATTTTTATAAAATTTGAAACTTTTCATGTCGAGATTACTATTCACGAGTTACTATTCATGAGTTACTATTCACGAGTTACTATTCACGAAGCGTGATGATTTTTTTTGTGAAATTTCTATCTTTTGGTGTCAGAGTTACTATTTACGTATACGACACTATTCACGTATACGATACTATTCACAAATATGACACTATTCACAGAAAAAATAAATTTTCTTTTCTGTGTCCAAGATATCTATTATGGATACTAGCTTTGATTGTATCTATGTTTTGATCATTCTTGAATTTTACTTCGCTATGATTATTTATGAAGTATTTTTGAACTCGGATTGTTTGAAATATGAATCCTTACTATTTGTTCTTTTGTCTCACTGGATTCGTTTTCTTTAAAATATATTTTTCATCATCCTCAGTCCTAAATGATGATATTACTGAATATCTTTGGCCTGTTGTGCAAAGATGAATGATTTCTTGATAAATATCTTTGGCCCGTAGTGCAAAGATGAACAGGTATTGAGATGAACATAACTGACTGATTAATATCTTTGGCCTGTAGTGCAAAGATGACTATTTGATTTAAGATGTATATTGATTGATGTTACAGGGTTAAAATATCGATGATGGACTTTTAAATTCATAGATGGTAGTAGATTTCATTCTCTACTTAACTCTTCTAATGAATTGTTGTTTCCGCTGCAGTTGTTGATCTAAAACTTGTTGTCTATTGTATTCTATCAGATTTTTTCCTGTTGAAGACTAATGATAATTTGTTGTATATTATCTTAGTCATAATATTGTTTACTGGGCTAGTTAAGCTCACCCTTTTCCTTGTTGTTCCATTTTTCTTTTCAGGAAGCGAGAATGTAGCGAGTACTAGTCGGGGTGTGGAATGATGGTTCTAGAAGTGGTTCTAGTAGTCCTCACTATTCTATAAAATAGTGTATTAATAATTATAATGAGAACTTATTTGAGTGTGGATATTGTCTAGATGATAATATTTGTATTTAAACTCACAGTTTAAGTGTTGTTGTATTTTGCACGACAATTGTATTAATAAAGTTGTAGTTGTTTTTGTACCATGTATTTGGCGACTCAGAATAGGTTGGGTGGAATGAACCTATTTTGGGGGCATCACATATTTTGTACCATGTATTTGACGACTCAGAATATGTGATGTATACCTATTTTGGGGGCGTCACAATTGGTATCAAAGCCTAGGGATATGATCCATTGCTAAGATGTGAGACAAGAACTAGGAGGGGAGAGACGGAGAATTCTTTCGTTAGTATAACCAACCTAAGTTTATTTGGTATTTAATTGGTAGGTCAGAATATAGGGATAATATGTGATATGTTAATTAACCCTTGTTTTGTGGCAGTATTTGAAAATGACATCCGATAATGTTGAGAACGTCAATGGAGCACAGGAGACCGTTGAGTCTCCACATATCAATAATCAAGATAATGTGCATCAGGAAGGCGATAATCCTCAGGCAGACAACAACACTGACCAGATGATGAACGATGGAATGTTCAGAGGCTTTATGCAATTCATGCAACATCAAGCGAGAGCGGCTCCTGTCCAAAATGCAGGTGGAAACACTGGCAACTCTCGGACGGTTACCGCCAAACAGTTCAAGGAGATGGGACCACCGGAGTTTTTTGGAGAGCCAAAACCACTTAAGGCGGAAGCATGGATAAAACAGATCACCAAGATATTTGATGTCTTGGGATGCTCCACGGAGCAAAAGGTTCCCTTCGCCACCTTCATGTTGCGTGTAGAGGCAGATTACTGGTGGGAATCTGTAAAATGTACCCAGCCTGACGCACTTAAGATGTCTTGGGAGAAGTTCCAAAAGCTATTCAACGACAAGTACTTTCCCGAAAGTATTCGTCACATGAAAGAGGTGGAGTTAATCAAGTTGGAGTAGAATAATATGACCGTGTCGCAGTACGAAGCGAAGTTTGCCGAGTTGTCTCGGTTTGCGTCCTACTTGGTGGATAATAAAGAGAGAATGACGCGAATATTTTTAAGAGGTTTAAAGCCGGAGATACGTCAACATCTTATTTCTCATAAACTGTGTTTGTATTTAGATGTTATAAATAGGACTTAGTTAGTAGAGCGCGATAACGAGTCAACGCAACCAAAAGAGAGCAACCGACAAAATGATAATTCCAATGAGAACAGTCATCGAAGCGGTGACAACAAGCATGAAGGGAATCAACAGGCCAGAAGTGGTAACCACTTCGGTGGTAATCAGGGCCAAAACAATAAGAATGGACATTTCAAGAAGAGGAGATTCAACAATGATAGAAAGACGTCAGCACCAACACCTATTGTTAAGGAAGGAGAACGACCACCTATCATATGCTTCAAATGCGGAGGGGAGGGACACATCAGTCCAAACTGTGCGATGCCGTCCAAAGCATGTTATAATTGTGGAAGAGAAGGTCACTTAGCCCGATTTTGTCATTCACCGAAGACAAGTTCAGCCAGGATGGAGGCACCAAAGGCCGTCCCAGAAAAGTCAAAGCCGGTAGTGCAAGGGAGAGCATTTGTTGTGACCTCCCAGAAAGCAAGAAACCCGAATGAGGTCATCACGGGTAAGCTTATCATAAACTATAGCGAAGTATATACCTTATTTGATACCGGTTCTACCCATTCTTTTATTTCTCCTACTTGCGCTCAACGGTTAAATTTGACACTGGAGAAATTAGACTTTGACTTATCTGTGGAAACTCCGTTGGGAGAAATATTCATTACATCTACTGTTTATAAGTCTTGCTTGGTTCAAATCGTTACCCTCACATTACCTGTCGATCTTATTTTATTAAAAATACTTGCATTTGATGTGATTCTAGGGATTAATTGGTTAACTACTCATCATGCAAAAATTGATTATTTTCGTAAGGTTGTTAGCTTTAATATTCCTAATCAACCTATTATGCAAATTCAAGCGACCGAACCATTAAAATCAATCACGGTCATCTCAAGCCATAAAGCTATTCGTTTATTGAAAAACGGATGTCAAGCTTTCTTAGCTCATGTCACGGATCTAAACAAAAATACGTCAGTTTTGAATGATATTTCTATTGTTAATAAATTTCCTGACGTATTCCCTGAAGAACTTCCTGGCCTACCCCCAGAGCGTGAAATTGAATTTTGTATTGACCTTGAACCCGGAACAAAACCCATTTCCAAAGCCCCATATCGAATGGCTCATATTGAACTTCAGGAGTTAAAGGCCCAACTGCAGGAATTGTTAGACATTGACTTTATTCGTCTTAGTACTTCTCCTTGGGGTGCTCCTATTCTATTCGTGAAGAAGAAAGATGGGAGTATGCAACTTTGTATTAATTATCGGGAGTTGAATCATGTCACCATCAAAAATAGGTACTCATTGCCACGTATTAATGACATGTTTGACAAGTTCCAAGGATCCAAATTCTTTTCAAAGATTGATCTTCGTTCCAGATATCACCAATTGAAGATTAGAACCAATGACATTCCAAAGACGGCTTTCAGAACTCGGTACGGGCATTATGAATTTCTAGTCATGTCCTTTGGATTGACTAATGCTCCTGCTGCCTTCATGGATATGATGAACCGAGTATTCAAGGAATATTTGGATCACTTTGTGGTCGTCTTTATTGATGACATCCTTATTTATTCCAAAAGCCGTGAAGATCATGAGCAACACTTGAGGTTGATACTCCAAAAGCTTCGTGAATACAAGCTTTATGCCAAGTTAAAGAAATGCGAGTTCTGGCTTGAGGAAGTAGCATTCCTTGGGCACGTGGTATCAAGTCATGGAATATCTATTGACCCAGCAAAGTTTGAAGCTATTCAAAGCTGGGAGCAACCTAAATCAATGACCGAAGTACGTAGCTTTCTCGGTTTAGCTGGTTATTATCGGAGATTCGTGGAAGGATTTTCTCGAATCGCTACTCCATTAACTCAGCTGACTCGAAAAGATACAAAGTTCGGTTGGAGCGAGGAATGTGAGAAGAGTTTTCAAGAACTCAAGAGGAGACTCATTTCAGCACCTTTTCTGACAATACCATCTGGCTCGGAGGGATTTATCATATACAGTGATGCTTCGGGCAAAGGGTTAGGATGTGTTCTCATGCAACATGAGAAAGTCATAGCCTATACTTCTCGACAACTCAAAGAATATGAGAGAAATTATCCTACTCATGATCTAGAGTTGGCAGCTGTTGTTTTCGCACTTAAAATTTGGAGGCATTACTTGTATAGGGAGAAAGTGGAGATCTTTACGGATCATAAAAGCCTCAAATATTTCTTCACTCAAAAGGAACTCAACATGCGACAACGACGTTGGCTTGAACTGTTGAAAGATTATGATTATACCATTCAATACCATCCTGGAAAAACGAATGTGGTAGCTAACGCATTGAGTAAAAGATCATATGCGGGTACGAGTATGATGTTGTCAACGCAAAGGCCCATTTTGTGTGGCTTGTAAAGGATGGAGATAGAGTTAAAGGCTCCGGAGACCCATGTGATGATGGCGAATATACGAGTAGAACCGACTTTAATCGATAAAGTTAAAGCTGCTCAAGCTACAGACCTGGAGCTGATGCGTATGAGGAAGAAAGTGCAAGAAGGTGCTATATCGGAAGCAAGAATCGATGAAGAAGGAATACTTCAAGTCAACTCCAGACTTTGTGTTCCTAACGACCCTGATTTAAAGTATAAAATCATGATGGAAGCGCAAAACACACCGTTTACAATCCATCCTGGGAGTACCAAAATATATCGTGATCTTCGTCATACATTTTGGTGGAGCAATATGAAGAGAGAGATATCATTATTTATCTCAAGATGTCTAACTTGTCAACGAGTCAAGGCGGAGCATCAAGTACCAAAAGGTCCATTGCAACCACTTAAAATTCCAGAATGGAAGTGGGAGCACATTACCATGGATTTTGTTACTGGTCTTCCCAAGGTTTCTCAAGGCATAGATGCAATTTGGGTCATTGTTGATAGATTGACCAAGTCTGCTCACTTCTTACCTATACGAGAAACTTATACACTTGAACGTCTTGCTCGTATGTACATTAACGAGGTTGTAAGATTACATGGTATGCCAGTATCCATAGTTTCTGACCGAGACCCAAGATTCACTTCACGATTTTGTGTTAGTTTGCAAAAAACTATGGGCACAGATTTACGATTTAGTTCGGCATATCATCCTCAGACGGACGGACAATTAGAGAGGACTATTCAAACTCTTAAAGATATATTAAGACTCTGTGTCCTTGACTTCAAGGGAAGTTGGGACAAGTTCTTACCATTGGTGGAGTTTTCCTACAACAACAGTTATCAAACAAGTATTGGCATGGCTCCATTTGAGGAGTTGTATGGAAGAAAGTGTCATTCTCCAGTATGCTGGGATGAGGTGGGTGAAGCAACATTATTGGGACCGGAGCTGGTACGTATGACTACGAAAAAGATTCAAATGATCCGACAACGTATAAAAACCTCACAAGATCGACAAAAGAGTTATGATGATCTTCATCGGAAGGACGTGAAATTCGATATTGGAGATCATGTGTTGTTACGTGTTGCTCCATTGAAAGGAGTTACGAGATTTAGAAAGAGAGGAAAGCTCAATCCTCGATTCATTGGCCCATTTTTAATCCTCGATCGAGTAGGAACTGTGGCCTATAGATTCGTTTTACCGCCAAGTATGTCTCGTGTTCATAACGTTTTTCACATATCCATGTTACGTAAATATGTGGAAGACCTGAACCACATTATTGAGTTAGAACCAGATGAAATAGCGGAAGATTTAACGTATGAAGAGGTTCCTGTTCAAATCTTGTATAAGAAGGAACATATTCTACGCTCCAAGGTTATACCTCAAGTCAAAGTTTTATGGAGAAACCACGATGTTGAGGAAATGACTTGAGAGTTAGAATCTGAAATGAAATCAAGGTATCTTTACCTCTTCGACATACCAGGTACGTACCCTAATTTCGAGGGCGAAATTTCATAAGAAGGGGAGGTTGTAAGACCCCAACTTTTATAAATAAAGATAAATTTTTATAAATATCATTTTTGAATATTATGGAGTAAATTTGATATAATGTTATAGTTGTGGGTAATATTTATAAATTTTGCAAAGTACGCAAGTTGTTATATAATATTCGATTGGTCGGGGAATATTCATTTTAACAGGGAATATTCGTACAACGGCACAATTATTGGTGGACCCCACAACGGAATTATTATCGAATTGAGAAAATGACAAAAATAAATACTTTATGAAAGTAACGGCGGAAGTTTTTACCGTTAACTGTTGAAACACCCGGTGTTAAAAGTACAGTAATACGCGTGGTTGCATAGTAGCACACGGTTTTGATTATTAATGCTTATGTGAGAAGTCACTTAGTTTGGTTCAATTATTACTACAGTAATTGCTGCATAATATCTCACGTTATTTGATTTAATTATTGTCGATATTTTATATAATACTATGAGTTATAATTTTATGGAAGATTATGTTCGTGTTGATTAAGAAAAAGAATATTAATTAATAAGTAATATATGGTTATTCTATTATCTTGCTAAATTAATATTTATTCTATTAAATTTTGAAAGTGGGCATATTATGTGATGAAAGGGACAATCATCAAATTCTTTCCAAGTGGGTAATCTATTTCAATTAGCAGGATATAGCTTGTTGACTAAAATCTCAAATTATGCTATTACTATTTGATAACTTATGAGTGGGGAGATGTTTTCATTGGATCATTTCTTTAAATTGGCATGTGTTGTCCTTCCTAAATTGCCTACACCAATTACTGATAACCCGTGAACTTTTGTTTGATTCTTTTTCTTTCTTTTAACTGTGCATCCGTGATTTTTTGCAAATAGTATCCTTTCTATTCTCTTATAAATAGAAGCTCATTCCTTCATTATTTCTTACGAATTCACTGAAACTCTAGAGAGATAAACTATAGGGAGAAAGAAGAAAAGTATTTTACTACTTCCCTACTCTTATATCCAGTTTCTTTTACGGTAAGTGGTATTATTTCTTTTGTATTCATGAAGAGAACTTCTGTTATTTCATTATTTATTATTCTGTTGGAATAACCTGTATACGTGGGCTACCCTATACTTGGTGACATTCTTATATTATTTCGTCTTTATTATTATTCTGTTGGAACATCCTGTCTGTGCATTTTACACCGGACCTAGTTCTGTCTTTATTATTCTGTTGGAACATCCTGTCTGTGCGTTTTACGCCGGACCTGGTTCCGTCTTTATTATTCTGTTGGAACATCATGTCTGTGCATTTTACGCCGGACCTGGTTCCGTCTTTATTATTCTGTTGGAACATCCTCTCGGTGCGAATTTCGCCTGACCTGATTCCGTTACTTATTATTCTATTGAAATAACATGTCTATGCGAAGTACCGCATGCATAGTGATTTCTTTTGTTATTCCATTCGTTATTATACTCAGTTGGTTAAAGTTTTGACTTTTATACTCTATGGAATTAGTGAAATATCCTTGATATTTGTGCTTCATCCAGTATCCTTTCGTGGAATTATTCTTCTGAGCATTCTTGAATTTTACTCTACAAAGCAGTATCATGTTGACAATTTGGACGTTATTTGTTCCTGGATAAATTAATTCTTGAACTTGTTTTATTGAATTATTATATCATTGTCATCATCCTCATGTTTATATTTTGTTGCAAGTCATCTGTGGCCTGTATTGCATAGATGGACTTGGTATGATTATGACCAGGGATTATTCGGTATAATCATGACCGTAATGTTACAAATGATGTGGTAAAAGTCCTCATTGGCCCGTAGTGCATTGATGGACAGTTGTTGGCATGATCATGATCATTGATGAATACACGAATATCCTTGGCCCGTAGTGCATGGATTATTTGTGGTTGTGATACTAATGAATATCCTTGGCCGTAGTGCAGGGATGATGTGGATTATTTATTAAGTTGAGTCCCAGCGATAAAAGTGATGAAAAACTTTTTAAATCATAAAAGATAGTAGATTTTATTCTTTACTCGACTCTTTTAATGGATTGCTTATTCCGCTGCAGTTAAACTTGATGTGTGTTATATTGTATCAGTTTAACACTATTGAAGGCTAATGATAATTTATTCTGCATTATCTTAGTCATAATATTTCTTACTGGGCTAGTTGAGCTCACCACTTTCTTTCATTGTACTCTTCAGGAAATGAGAACGTAGCGGGGACTAGTCGGGGAACGGAGTGACGGTTCAGATGATAGCATTAGTAGTCCTCACTATTCTATGAAATAGTGTGAAAATATATGTATTGAGGACTTATTTTGAGTTTGAATACTGTTTAGAAGACAATGTTGTATTAAAACTCACAGCTTATGTTTTGTCGTATTTTACACGACAGTTGTATAATTAAATTTTTATTTGTATTTTATACCATGTATTTGACGACTCAGAATAGGTGATGTATACCTATTTTGGGGGAGTCACACTTCGAATCAATTTATGCATGACATACAAGTAATTTCGTCTCATACACTGTTATGTTACTCTCGAAAGAATCAACAAATTCATACGTTATTATATTCAGTTTAAATCTTAATTTTTCTCTTTCAATTCCATCTAAGATATTCGATTAATTGTTGTCCACGCAATCAATAAATTAAGCACAAAATATAATAAACATATCCAAACAATTAATAAGTGGAAATATGAGTAATTGAATTATTACATCATAAAAGGTTTCATTGTATCCCTAATTGGAATTTAGTTTTTCATACTTAACAAAAGTAGCATAATGCAATTAAATAATATCCCAAGTACATATAAAGAAATTAGGAGAAGAAGAGAAACTCTGTTGAGAATATTTAAACTCAGCAGCTCCAATATTTGACTTTTCGTGTTCTCCACTCCAATCTCCAAGTCTCCGTAAGTCGGCTTTCAATTGATGCATTCAACAAACTTAAGTTACCTCTAAACTAGGGTTTTAGAGTTCACAAAGATTGCATCCTTACTATTGAATATCAACCATCTATTTATAGCCTACTGACATAAATCCAAATCCTAATAGAATTAAAAATGTCAAAGTATAGTATGATTTGGCTAAGGAATCCGTAAACAAAATCTGGCAAATTCCCCCTTAGGCTCGAGTGCTCATGGTCTGCCTTGTTTTTAGGCGTAGCCGCACAACTATCCAGATAGCTGTTTTCAGTCTTCAGAGAAGCGATGCCGCACTTAGTTCCTTTGAAATTGAGGCGCGGTCACGCCTGGCCTGTTTTCTGCCCACTTTAGCCCTTTTTGCAGCATGATTCTATTCTTTCCTCTGAATTCAATTTCAACGCATCATAACCTACAAAAACAATGCAAATGCATGAAATGTAACACAAACCCAAGGAAATTAACAGTAATTTTAGTTAAACGAGGTCTGATTAATTCGTAGGTATGAAACTCACTCATCAAGCATATTTGCACAAGTATACAAGTTATATAAACTTTTATAACCGAGCATAAATTTACATCTGCTTACACAGAGGCACATTTCACATATATAAAAGTTATTGACTTTTATATAATTACTTGATCTCTAATTGATATATGCTTATTTGAGAAGTATCAAATATAAAAGTTACTTAAAACTTTTTATACATATATATATATGCGACGCCCCCAAAATTAGGTATACATCACCCATCTTGGGTCGTCAGATACAAAGTACACAATACAAATACAACTTACTAATACAACTGTCGTGTACAATACGACAAAACATAAACTGTGAGTTTGAATACAAATATTATCTTCTAGAGAGTATTCATACTCAAAAGGAGTCCTCATTACATTTATTAACACACCGTTACATAGAATAGTGAGGACTACTAACTAATACTATCATTCGGACCATCACTCCGTTCCCCGACTTGCCCCGGCTACGTTCTCATTTCCTGAAGAGAACAGTGAAAGAAAGGGTGAGCTCAACTAGCCCAGTAAGAAATATTATGACTAAGATAATGCAGAATAAATTATCATTAGACTTCAATAATGTTATAATAGACATCAAGTTTAACTGCAGCGGAACAAGCAATCCATTAAAAGAGTCAAGTAGAAAAATAAACTCTACTATCTTTTATGATTTAAAAGGTTTTTCAACACTGTGATCGCTGGGACTCAGCTTAATAAAATAATCCACATCATCGAATCACCCCTGCACTACGACCAAGGATATTCGTGTATTCATTAATGGTCATGATCATGCCAATAACTGTCCATCAATGTACTACGGGCCAATGAGGACTTTTACCACATCATTTGTAACATTACGGTCATGATTATACCGAATAATCCCTGGTCATAATCATACCAAGTCCAACTATGCACTACAGGCCACAGATGACTTTCAACATTTTATAAACATGAGGATGATGACAATGATATAAGAATTCAATAAAACAAGTTCAAGAAATTAATTTATCCAAGAATTAATAACGTCCAAATTATCAACATGATACTGCTTTGTGGAGTAAACTTCAAGACTAATCAGGAGAATATTTTCATGAATAGATACTAGATGAAGCGCAAATATCAAGGATATTCCACTAATTTCATGGAGTATAGAAGTCAAAGTTTTAATCAACTGAGTATAATAAAGAATGGAATAACAAAAGAAATCACCATGCATGCGATAGACCGCACAGACAGGTTATTCTTAACAGAATAATAATAATGGAACCAGGTCCGGTGTAAACGCACAGACAGGATATTCCGACAGAATAATAAATAATGGAACCAGGTCCGGTGTAAAACACACAGACAAGATGTTCCAACAGAATAATAATAAAAACAGAACCAGGTCCGGTGTAAAACACACAGACAGGATGTTCCAACAGAATAATAATAAAAACCGAACCAGGTCCAGTGTAAAACACACAGACAGGATGTTCCAACAGAATAATAATAAAAACGGAACCAGGTGCGGTGTAAAACACACAGACAGGATGTTCCAACAGAATAACAGAAGAATGTCACCAAGTATAGGGTAGACCGCGTATACAGGTTATTCCAACAGAATAATAATAAATGGAATAACAAAAGTTCTCTTCATGAATAAGAAAGAATAACACCCCTTACCTTAAAAGAACTGGATATTGGAAAAGTGAAGTAGCAGAATACTTTTATTCTCTCTATACTTTCTCTCTCTATAGCTTCAATGAATTCGTGAAAAATAATGAAGCCCTAGGCCTCTATTTATAGAAAAACTGAGGGTGACTCTTGGTCTTAACGAAGGGTCAAATGACTCTTGGTCTTAACGAAGGGTCAAATGACTCTTGATAATATTGAAGGGACAACTACTATTGACGAAAGTAATTACTATTGACCAAGGTAAATACTATTGACGAGGGTAATTACTATTGACCAAGGTAAATACTATTGACCAAGGTAAATACTATTGACCAAGGTAATTACTATTGACCAAGGTAAATACTATTGACCAAGGTAAATACTATTGACGACGGTAATTACTATTGACGAAGAGACTCTTGATGATGACATATGGGCCCCTCATAAAAATAACCAAACTTACCACAACGTCTCAATTATTGATTTAATAATATAACATATTATACAGATGATACTATGACAATAATTTAAGAGATATGATGCAGCAATTACTGTAGCAATAATTGAGTATAGCTGAATGACTTCTTACGTAAGCATCAATAATCAATACCGTGTGCTACTATGCAACCACGCGTATTACTTTACTTTTACTACCGGGTAGTTCAACAGTTTTAACAGTTTTAACGGTAACACCTCAGCCGTTATTTTATAGAAAGATAATTTTTGTCGTTTTCTAACTACGACAATACTTCTGTTGTGGGGTCCACCAATGATTGTGCCGTCGTACAAATATTCCCCAACAAACAGAATATTCCCCGACCAAACGAATATTTTATAACAACTTGCTTACTTTACAAAATTTATAAATATTACCCACAACTATAACACTATATCAAATTAACTCCATAATATTCAAAAATGATATTTATAGAAAATTCATCTTTATTTATAAAAGTTGGGGTCTTACAACCTCCCCTTCTTATGAAATTTCGCCCTCGAAATTAGGGTACATACCTGGTATATCGAAGAGGTAAGGATACCTTGACTTCATTTCAGATTCTAACTCCCAGGTCATCTTCAGTGCGGCAGGTTGAGTACGCTTTATCGATTCCCACCAGTAATCTGCCTCTCCTCGCAATATAAATACGGCAAAGGGAACCTTTTGCTCCTCGGAGCAACGCAAGACATCAAATATCTTGGTGATCTACTTTATCCATGTTTCAGCTACAAGTGGTTTGGGTTCTCCCTTAAACTCCGGTGGTCCCAGCTCCTTAACCTGTTTAGCGGTGACCGCCTGAGAGTTTCCAGTATTTTCACCTACGTTGTGGACAGGAGCCGCTTTCACCTATTGTTGCATGAATTGCATAAAGCCTCTGAACATTTGATCATTCATCATTTGGTCAGTGTTGTTGTTTGCATGAGGATTGTCGCCTTCCTGATGCACATTATCCTGATTATTGATATGTGGTGAATCAACGGTCGCCCGTGCTCCATTGCTATTCTCAACATTCTCGGATGCCATTTTCAGATACTGTCACAAAATAAAAGGTTAATTGATATATAACATACTATATTCTGACCGACCAATTAAATACCATGCAAATAAACTTAGGTAGGTCATACTAGCGAAGAAATTTCCCGTCTCTCCCCTCCTAGTTCTATTCTCGCATCTTAGCCAGGGATCATATCCCTAAGCTCTGATACCAACTGTTACGCCCCCAAAATTAGGTATACATCACCCATCTTGGGTCGTCAGATACAAAGTACACAATACAAATACAACTTACTAATACAACTGTCGTGTACAATACGACAAAACATAAACTGTGAGTTTGAATACAAATATTATCTTCTAGAGAGTATTCATACTCAAAAGGAGTCCTCATTATATTTATTAACACACCGTTACATAGAATAGTGAGGACTACTAACTAATACTATCATTCGGACCATCACTCCGTTCCCCGACTTGCCCCGGCTAGGTTCTCATTTCCTGAAGAGAACAGTGAAAGAAAGGGTGAGCTCAACTAGCCCAGTAAGAAATATTATGACTAAGATAATGCAGAATAAATTATCATTAGTCTTCAACAATGTTATAATAGACATCAAGTTTAACTGCAGCGGAACAAGCAATCCATTAAAAGAGTCAAGTAGAAAAATAAACTCTACTATCTTTTATGATTTAAAAAGTTTTTCAACACTGTGATCGCTGGGACTCAGCTTAATAAAATAATCCACATCATCGAATCACCCCTGCACTACGGCCAAGGATATTCGTGTATTCATTAATGGTCATGATCATGCCAACAACTGTCCATCAATGCACTACGGGCCAATGAGGACTTTTACCACATCATTTGTAACATTACGGTCATGATTATACCGAATAATCCCTGGTCATAATCATACCATGTCCATCTATGCACTACAGGCCACAGATGACTTTTAACATTTTATAAACATGAGGATGATGACAATGATATAAGAATTCAATAAAACAAGTTCAAGAATTAATTTATCCAAGAATTAATAACGTCCAAATTGTCAACATGATACTGCTTTGTGGAGTAAACTTCAAGACTAATCAGGAGAATATTTTCATGAATAGATACTAGATGAAGCGCAAATATCAAGGATATTCCACTAATTTCATGGAGTATAGAAGTCAAAGTTTTAATCAACTGAGTATAATAAAGAATGGAATAACAAAAGAAATCACCATGCATGCGATAGACCGCACAGACAGGTTATTCTTAACAGAATAATAATAATGGAACCAGGTCCGGCGTAAACGCACAGACATGATATTCTGACAGAATAATAAATAATGGAACCAGGTCCGGTGTAAAACACACAGACAGGATGTTCCAACAGAATAATAATAAAAATGGAACCAGGTCCGGTGTAAAACACACAGACAGGATGTTCCAACAGAATAATAATAAAAACGGAACCAGGTCCGGTGTAAAACACACAGACAGGATGTTCCAACAGAATAATAATAAAAACGGAACCAAGTCCGGTGTAAAACACACAGACAGGATGTTCCAACAGAATAACAGAAGAATGTCACCAAGTATAAGGTAGACCGCGTATACAGGTTATTCCAACAGAATAATAATAAATGGAATAACAAAAGTTCTCTTCATGAATAAGAAAGAATAACACCCCTTACCTTAAAAGAACTGGATATTAGAAAAGTGAAGTAGCAGAATACTTTTATTCTCTCTCTCTTATTCTCTCTATACTTTCTCTCTCTATAGCTTCAATGAATTCGTGAAAAATAATGAAGCCCTAGGCCTCTATTTATAGAAAAATTGAGGGTGGCTCTTGGTCTTAACGAAGGGTCAAATGACTCTTGGTCTTAACGAAGGGTAAAATAACTCTTGGTAATATTGAAGGGACAGCTACTATTGACGAAAGTAATTACTATTGACCAAGGTAAATACTATTGACGAGGGTAATTACTATTGACCAAAGTAAATACTATTGACCAAGGTAATTACTATTGACCAAGGTAAATACTATTGACGACGGTAATTACTATTGACGAAGAGACTCTTAGATGATGACATATGGAACCCCCATAAAAATAACCAAACTTACCACAACGTCTCAATTATTGATTTAATAATATAACATATTATACAGATGATACTATGACAATAATTTAAGAGATATGATGCAGCAATTACTGTAGCAATAATTGAGTATAGCTGAATGACTTCTTACGTAAGCATTAATAATCAATACAGTGTGCTACTATGCAACCACGCGTATTACTGTACTTTTACTACCGGGTAGTTCAACAGTTTTAACAGTTTTAACGGTAACACCTCAGCCGTTATTTTATAGAAAGATAATTTTTGTCATTTTCTAACTACGACAATACTTCTGTTGTGGGGTCCACCAATGATTGTGCCATCGTACAAATATTCCCCGACAAACAGAATATTCCCCGACCAAACGAATATTTTATAACAACTTGCTTACTTTGCAAAATTTATAAATATTACCCACAACTATAGCACTATATCAAATTAACTCCATAATATTCAAAAATGATATTTATAGAAAATTTATCTTTATTTATAAAAGTTGGGGTCTTACAACCTCCCCTTCTTATGAAATTTCGCCCTCGAAATTAGGGTACATACCTGGTATATCGAAGAGGTAAGGATACCTTGACTTCATTTCAGATTCTAACTCCCAGGTCATCTTCAGTGCGGTAGGTTGAGTACGCTTTATCGATTCCCACCAATAATCTGCCTCTCCTCGCAATATAAAGGCGACAAAGGGAACCTTTTGCTCCTCGGAGCAACCCAAGACATCAAATATCTTGGTGATCTGCTTTATCCATGTTTCAGCTACAAGTGGTTTGGGTTCTCCCTTAAACTCCGGTGGTCCCAGCTCCTTAAACTGTTTAGCGGTGACCGCCTGAGAGTTTCCAGTATTTCTACCTACGTTGTGGACAGGAGCCGCTTTCACTTGTTGTTGCATAAATTGCATAAAGCCTCTGAACATTTGATCATTCATCATTTGGTCAGTGTTGTTGTTTGCATGAGGATTGTCGCCTTCCTGATGCATATTATCCTGATTATTGATATGTGGTGAATCAACGGTCGCCTGTGCTCCATTGCTATTCTCAACATTCTCGGATGCCATTTTCAGATACTGTCACAAAATAAAAGGTTAATTGATATATAACATACTATATTCTGACCGACCAATTAAATACCATGCAAATAAACTTAGGTAGGTCATACTAGCGAAGGAATTCCCCGTCTCTCCCCTCCTAGTTCTATTCTCACATCTTAGCCAGGGATCATATCCCTAAGCTCTGATACCAACTGTGACACCCCCAAAATTAGGTATACATCACCCATCTTGGGTCGTCAGATACAAAGTACACAATACAAATACAACTTACTAATACAACTGTCGTGTACAATACGACAAAACATAAACTGTGAGTTTGAATACAAATATTATCTTCTAGAGAGTATTCATACTCAAAAGGAGTCCTCATTACATTTATTAACACACCGTTACATAGAATAGTGAGGACTACTAATTAATACTATCATTCGGACCATCACTCCGTTCCCCGACTAGCCCCGGCTACGTTCTCATTTCCTGAAGAGAACAGTGAAAGAAAGGGTGAGCTCAACTAGCTCAGTAAGAAATATTATGACTAAGATAATGCAGAATAAATTATCATTAGTCTTCAACAATGTTATAATAGATATCAAGTTTAACTGCAGCGGAACAAGCAATCCATTAAAAGAGTCAAGTAGAAAAATAAACTCTACTATCTTTTATGATTTAAAAGGTTTTTCAACACTGTGATCGCTGGGACTCAGCTTAATAAAATAATCCACATCATCGAATCACCCCTGCACTACGGCCAAGGATATTCGTGTATTCATTAATGGTCATGATCATGCCAACAACTGTCCATCAATGCACTACGGGCCAATGAAGACTTTTACCACATCATTTGTAACATTACGGTCATGATTATACCGAATAATCCCTGGTCATAATCATACCAAGTCCATCTATGCACTACAGGCCACAGATGACTTTCAACATTTTATAAATATGAGGATGATGACAATGATATAAGAATTCAATAAAACAAGTTCAAGAATTAATTTATCCAAGAATTAATAACGTCCAAATTGTCAACATGATATTGCTTTGTGGAGTAAACTTCAAGACTAATCAGGAGAATATTTTCATGAATAGATACTAGATGAAGCGCAAATATCAAGGATATTCCACTAATTTCATGGAGTATAGAAGTCAAAGTTTTAATCAACTGAGTATAATAAAGAATGGAATAACAAAAGAAATCACCATGCATGCGATAGACCGCACAGACAGGTTATTCTTAACAGAATAATAATAATGGAACCAGGTCCGGCGTAAACGCACAGACAGGATATTCTGACAGAATAATAAATAATGGAATCAGGTCCGGTGTAAAACACACAGACAGGATGTTCCAACAGAATAATAATAAAAACGGAACCAGGTCCGGTGTAAAACACACAGTCCGGTGTAAAACACACAGACAGGATGTTCCAACAGAATAATAATAAAAACGGAACCAGGTCCGGTGTAAAACACACAGACAGGATGTTCTAACAGAATAACAGAAGAATGTCACCAAGTATAGGGTAGACCGCGTATATAGGTTATTCCAACAGAATAATAATAAATGGAATAACAAAAGTTCTCTTCATGAATAAGAAAGAATAACACCCCTTACCTTAAAAGAACTGGATATTAGAAAAGTGAAGTAGCAGAATACTTTTATTCTCTCTCTCTTATTCTCTCTATACTTTCTCTCTCTATAGCTTCAATGAATTCGTGAAAAATAATGAAGCCCTAGGCCTCTATTTATAGAAAAATTGAGGGTGGCTCTTGGTCTTAACGAAGGGTCAAATGACTCTTGGTCTTAACGAAGGGTCAAATAACTCTTGGTAATATTGAAGGGACAGCTACTATTGACGAAAGTAATTACTATTGACCAAGGTAAATACTATTGACGAGGGTAATTACTATTGACCAAAGTAAATACTATTGACCAAGGTAATTACTATTGACCAAGGTAAATACTATTGACGACGGTAATTACTATTGACCAAAGTAAATACTATTGACGACGGTAATTACTATTGACGAAGAGACTCTTAGATGATGACATATGGGCCCCCCATAAAAATAACCAAACTTACTACAACGTCTCAATTATTGATTTAATAATATAACATATTATACAGATGATACTATGACAATAATTTAAGAGATATGATGCAGCAATTACTGTAGCAATAATTGAGTATAGCTGAAAGACTTCTTACGTAAGCATCAATAATCAATACCGTGTGCTACTATGCAACCACGCGTATTACTGTACTTTTACTACCGGGTAGTTCAACAGTTTTAACAGTTTTAACGGTAACACCTCAGCCGTTATTTTATAGAAAGATAATTTTTGTCGTTTTCTAACTACGACAATACTTCTGTTGTGGGGTCCACCAATGATTGTGTCGTCGTACAAATATTTCCCGACAAACAGAATATTCGCCGACCAAACGAATATTTTATAACAACTTGCTTACTTTGCAAAATTTATAAATATTACCCACAACTATAACACTATATCAAATTAACTCCATAATATTCAAAAATGATATTTATAAAAAATTTATCTTTATTTATAAAAGTTGGGGTCTTACAATATATATATATATATATATATATATATATATATATTCGTACTAAATTTTATCTGCTTATTTTAGAAGCATGTCTCTGTTAAATCTTTTGTAAAAGGAAAATGGGTAAAATTAGTTTAATTTATGTACATATGAGAAAGACGAGTAATTCTTTGACCAATACTAGACTTAGAGATGTCAGCTGAGAGTTGAGTTTCTAGTGTAGTTGTGAGGTGAGGAAAAAATTGTCTTTTCAAGACCAGATCATAGAATAGAATTGAACTCAAAAGAAAAGTACAACTAAACTTGAGTGGGAGCTGTGTGCTTGTTGTCCAAGATAGTTAGTTGAAAATAGTTGTAAGTTTGTCTATAAAACTTTGTAAAGGCTTCTCCGCCTGTTGACTGAGTATTTATTACTGGGAGTAATATGATCTCAAGTCCTGAAGAGGAGCTTAAGACTTGACGTAGCAACATACCGAGATGTATGTTATGAACCACATAAATCTTTGTGTATTTGTGTGATTGAATTTTTACCTTCTTGTATATTAATTTCTAACACTGCAAAGTACTTGTCTAAAATTTTAAAAAGGCCTAAGATAATTTTTTTAATATGTAATAATCTATTTAACTCTATTTCTAGATTATTATTGGACTTTCAACTGACTTCAGATTAAAACATTGTGTGGGTCACACTTTTAGGGCCCTTGCCCTTTTACAAAGAGGTGGAAATATGTGATCCAATGTGTGTTTGATTTTAATGATGATAATATGTTTTGTATGGAGCTCATTTAAATAAGCAAGTTTGTGCTATATGAATTGGACTGATCATATATAGTGCTATCGAAAGTGGACTTATATATATTCATTTTGCCATATATATGTTGATTTCGTGGAGGTCCAACATGGATATAAAGCTTCATAGAGTTGCTTACTGGACTAGATCTTTAAGAAATCAGTTAGG
This sequence comes from Panax notoginseng, assembly GCA_016801055.1. Taxonomy (NCBI): domain Eukaryota; kingdom Viridiplantae; phylum Streptophyta; class Magnoliopsida; order Apiales; family Araliaceae; genus Panax; species Panax notoginseng. The sequence continues at coordinate 139,085,058 of CM029023.1, forward strand.
GAATATATAATGTAAGACTTTCTAGCCCAAAGTTTTTAATAACAAAGCATTAATTACTTGTTGAATATCTATTTTTAATAAAACTCGATATGAATTAAAACACTGAAATTTTGGAAGCAGAATAAGTCAAACAACTGATTTATGGAAACATAATAAGTCAAACAACTGATTTGATTGGGTCTCTATCAACTTAATCATATCAAATATGTTTGTTGATATCTTTTCTTTTAATTAAGCTTTGTTTATTGATATCTTTTCCTTTAATTAAGATTTTTCAAATTGTTTTATTTTGAAAATCAAAATCTTTGAAAAACTGATTTGGAAAATTATTCTGTCATATCTGTTGGGTACATATCGATGTTGAAATTCTGTTTTATTCCAACCAAGATCTCGACATTCATGTTAACAATATTTTATAGTCGGTGGACCATATATTATATATTTATTCATCTTTCTCAGCTAAAGAAAAGAGAGAACCCTTCACGCAATACAGATTTTGTTATTAAGAGCTTTCAAAGAAAATTTCCATCAATTATTTGTGTTTTGTTCTTAATTTCTTTTGGTTGAAAAATCGTAATTATATTGTAATTATATTCTTTCATATTAAAACTTGTATTCAAGCCTAGTTTGGTTTGGTTGATCAAGTAAGGGATAGGCATATACAAAGGATGCTCTAATATTGCAGTGGTGCAAAGGGGAAAGTGGTGTACAACAAGTTCAAAGCTATTTGAACATGAAGTATTTGTAATTAATTGAATATTATATTAATTAAGGAGTCTCCAATACCAGTTGATATTGGACGTGGATTAGGCCGCTAGATTAGAGGATAGGGGGTCGAACCACGTAAAAATTTTAGTGTTTCTGGTTTACTGATTATCTAGTGTGGTTTACTTAATTTTGCATTATATCATTGTTCATTCATCTATATATATTGTTCTGCTGAAAACTGAAGTAAACTAACGTGAATTAATATTAAGTTTCTAATACAGACACCCAAGTAGACAAGTCATACCTGTTTCAATTATAACTAAAGTAGAATTAAGTTTAAAGCAGACACCAAAGCAAAAAGGTTTTATCTGTCTGGATTCAGCATCGGCCCTGGGCTAAAGCCCAAGGTGCCTGGGCTTTAGGCCCACTAAAATTGACAAATTTTTAGGGTCCCAAAAGGTATTTGTGTTAGGATTAATTACATATTTTAGTACATTTTTAGAAATAATTACAATAATGGTAATCCATAAAATAATTACAAAAGTAATACACTTTCTCATATTTATTTATAATATTAGTGCAATTAGGATTCCTTAATTTACGGGATTAATATGCAATTAGGATTCCTTAATTTAGGAGAATAATATTGGTGGGCTGACATGACAAATCTCCCTTATCTCTTCCCGTTAATTATTATTTTCTTATTCAAACATAGCAGACCCATTTTTGATCTCTTCCTGTTTCTTTCTCTTTTTCTTCATCCTTTTTTTCCCTACTAAATCCAAAGTGGCGGCAGTTTGCCCGGCAGAGGTCGCAGTGGTTTACTGTGTTGCTGCGATTATGCTACCTACAGTGCTTTTTGACAATGACGGCATGGATCTCTGACAACAGCAATGAGGGTTACCGACGGCGACGAAGCTGTTGTCTTTTTCTTCTCCTCCCTCTGCTTCGCACAGGCAGATCTCTCACACCTATTTTTTTTTCCAATTTCTATACTGTTATGAGCTGTATAGTTGTGGAAGGTTGTCAGTAATTATGGTTGGTGCGGCTGATGGTTTTCAGTGATGGCTCATGGCCGTAATACAATGATGGGATTGGAACTTTGGATGATGAGAGATAGGCTGACTAATATATTTGAGACTGAAGACACCAAATTTGGGACAACCATTGTTTGACGTATATGATGGTATTGTGGGGCAGTAGAAGGTTCTTCTTTTTTACTAAATTAGTAGAAGACTCTTTTGTTAGTTTTCACTCCATGCAGGGCTGTTCTAGAGCAAATTTTTTATGATTGCTTGTGAATTCGCATCATTTGCAAAAAAAATTTGTAATTGGATTATGTGGAGCTGCATTTGGAAGTGTAGACAATGTTGGTGTTGGTGGTGGTGGTGTGGTATATTCGTTCCAATGCTTACCTTGATTATTAGATTTAATCCAAAATCAGCAACTGATAGAAGAGATTGGTAGCCAAAACCTTCATACCAAGGTTACCAATCCACCTCCACACCAGCAGTTTTTTTTATAGTGCAGTTGGTAACCAAACCTTCATACCAAGGTAACCAAACTGTCATACCAAGGTAACCAATCCATCTCCACACCTTCAGTTTTTTCATAGTGCAGTTGGTAACCAAACCTTCATACTAAGGTAACAAAAACATTCATACCAAGGTAACCAATCCACATCCACACTTGCAGTTTTTTCATAATACAGTTGGTAGCCAAACATTCATACAAAGGTAACCAATTCAGTGTTATTAGGTTACCAATTTATTTTGAATGTGATGCAATTGGTAGCCAAACCTTCATGCAGTGGGTAGCCAAACCTTCATACCTAGGTAACCATTTCAGTTTTATTAAGTTACCAATTTATTTTGAATGTGATGCAGTTGGTAGCCAAACCTTCATGCAGTTAGTTGTCAAACTTTCAGACCAAGGTAACCAATTAATACTGCAGGTGTGGAGATAGATTGGTTTTGGTATAAAGGTTTGATTACCTTGGTATAAATGTTTGGTTACCTTGGTATGAAGGTTTGATTTTTGTGGGTAACCAAATAGTCATAAAAAAATTTCAGAACAGTAAGAGTTACATCTATTTATTTTTAAACTTTTTGTAGGGTGAATATTCTTGTTTTTCTCATTGGCATTTCGAACAACGGAGATTCGCAGCGGAATAGCGGAGGAGAGGGCAACCTATGAAGAAGGAAATTCGCGGCGAGTAGAGTAGCAGAGGAGAGGGCTACTATGAGGGAAATCAAATCAAGATTTGAATTTGAATTATTATTTTGAATTTAAATTTATTTTTGTTGTTAGATCCCAAATATTTGAATTTGAATTATTAGTTATGGCAGTTATTTCTACTTTATTTTAGGTTTTCTTACTAATGTGAATTGCGTTATTTTTATAATTATTTTGTGTATGTATTGTTTTTATAAATACTTTCTAATTGTTTGTATTAGTGTTAAGGACCCTTTGTGTTATGTATATATATACTCAAACAAAAGAGACCAGCTCACATCAGTTTAATTTTAAGGATCACAAAAAATTTACCCAATGAAATAGGTCCAAATTTTTTTATTTGTGCTTTAGGCCATTAAAAACTCAGGATCGGTCCTGTCTGGATTCATCGTGCAACAGAAAAAAAATTACATTTCTTATTGATAATTGTTTTAAGCATAAACACTTATTCAGCTCCCTCTATGTGTGCACACACATCATTACAATCCATTCATTTAGAACTTTTATAGGAACCACTTCATATTGACACACTAAAAAATAAAATTACAATACAATTATGTGATATATCTTGTACTCCTTTTTTTATGTAGGGTTCCTTCTTTCCTATATTACTTAATTAAACTCATGTTTTGGTCATCCGCTACCCAGTACAAATCAATGAATTAAATACTCCAATTTAAATCATATCATTATATGAAATGACTTGGACTAGACATGTTTCATTCTTCAATATGCCAAGTCTTGAGTTTCCATCGGACCATCAATGCACATAGACAAATTAAATGCTTACCCAATAACAAAGACTACGACCTCAATGGACAAACAATCGTGCATGAAATGGACACAATGTAGTGGGGTGGTTGTGACGCCCCCAAAAATAGGTATACATCACTCATTCTAAGTCACCAAATACATGGTACTGAATATAAATACAAACTTAATTATACAAACATGAGCTGTGAGTTTTAATACAAATATTGTCCCTAGACAGTATTCAAATTCAAAATAAGTCCTCATTACAATTATTATCACATTATTTCACAGAATAGTGAGGACTACTAATGCTACCATCTGGACCGTCATTCCATTCCCCGACTAGTCCCTGCTATATATCATTTCCTGAAGAGAACAATAAAAGTAAAGGGGTGAGCTCAACTAGCCCAATAAGAAATATTATGACTAAGATAATGCAGAATAATAAATTATCGTTAGCCTTCAACAGTGTTAAACTGATAAAATTAAATAACCATCAAGTTTAACTGCAGCGGAACAAGCAATCCATTAGAAGAGTCAAGTAGAGCATGATATCTACTACTTCTATGATTTAAAAAGTTTATCATCAATTTTATCGCTGAGACTCAGCTTAATAAATAATTCACATCATCGGATCACCCCTACACTACAGCCAAGAATATTCATTAGTATCACGACCACAAATTATTCATGCACTACGGGCCAAGGATATTCGTGTTTTCATCAATGGTCATGATCATGCCAACAACTGTCCATCAATGCACTACATGCCAATGAGGACTTTTACAACATTATTTGTAACATTATGGTCATGATTATACCGAATAAACCCTGGTCATAATCATACCAAGTCCATCTATGCACTACGGGCCACAGATGACTTTCATAATAATATAAGCATGAGGATGATGACAAAGATATAAGAATTCAATTAAAAGAAAGCAAATGATAATTTTTAAAGATTTATAATTTAATTTATCCAGAATTCAATAACGTCCAAATTATCAACATGATACTGCTTTGTGGAGTAAAATTCAAGAATAACATTGTATCAAAAATGATTTGGACAAAAAAGAAATTAATTTTTATCATGAATAGTACCACTAATGAATAGTAACCGAGTGAATAGTATCCCGTGAATAGTACTTCGGGAATAGTAACCTCATGAATTAGTACTCCGACATGAAAAAGTTAAAACTTATCAAGAATACTCAGAATAATATTTTCATGAAAAGATACTGGATGAAGCACAAATATCAAGGATATTCTACTAATTTTCATGGAGTATAGAAGCCAAACTTTAACAAAATGAGTGTAGAATTCGAATTCTGAAATGAAATATATTACTTACATACTACAGGTATGGAAGGAAGAAAATATTATTTCATATGAATACTGAACAAAAAATAGCATCCCTTACCTTAAAAGAAGAGTATTCCAACTGGTATATCGGGAATATTATTGAGAAAATTTGAACTATTTTCTACGCTCAAAGCTTCCTTAAACTCTAAAAAAATACGCTCAATATTATAGAAGAAAGAATTTTCTGATTCTGGTGTGATTTCAATTCTAACTAAGCATTCTATTATAGGAGAAATGGAAAATGATACTATTTGAATTTCTCACGGACGTAAGTTTTTTTTTTAAAATTTCACGGACGATTTCAAAACGTCTGATTTTTCAAAAGTTACTGTGTATTTACTATGCAGACACTATGCAAACACTATGCATAATAAAATATAAATATTTTATTTTTTATAAAAATAAAACTTTATTATATATTATATATATATATATATATATATAAACAAAATAATAACCACCCGTGACATTCTCTGCCATTTCCATTTTCCAACACTGGACCCCACATGTGGCCTCACCTTTATTATATTAAATAATTTTTTGCCGATTATTTTGAAAAATGGGTAAATGGGGGTCCATAAAATAAGCAAAATTTATATCAAATATTTCATAAAAAATCCTCTCAATATTTTTAACAACATTTATTTATCATTATTATTATTCACAATATTTAAAACTAGATCGTTCGTAGGAAAGAGAGGGCTTTCCGATAAAAATTTCTTCTTATTGCGCGCAATTAGGTGACCAAATCTCTCATCGACAGAACTTTTTAGACATCGTCAATATTACAAATAATAATATAAATAACTTTGTCGTCTCAATTATTGATTTAATAATATATAAAATATTGACAATAATTGAATCAAATAACGTGAGATACTATGCAACAATTACTATAGCAATAATTGAATAAAACTGAGTGACTCTCACGTAAGCATCAAATAATTAATACGTGTGCTATTATACAACACGCGTATTACTGTACTTTTATCACGGGTTTTCAACAGTTAACGATAAAACTTCCGCCGTTATTTTCATAAAAGATATTTCTGTCATTTTCTCTTTTCGACAATAATTTCGTTGTGGGGTCCACCAATGATTGTGCCGTCGTACGAATATTCCCTGTTA